>JAJPUD010000033.1:542224-689523 GCA_023553655.1 Myrmecobius fasciatus
AAAAAAAAAAAAAAAAAAAAAAAAGATTAAGGAGGTTCTATATGTTGTAAAAGGATGAAGTGATACCAAGGGCCTGTATGACAATAAAAGTCAACATTCATGTAGTGAAAATGAGGTAGAATAGATACATTGTCCAAGTGGTTTATTTGTATCCCTTAAATAATAAAAGAAACACATAATGGTCTCCATTACTTTGGACCTTCCTCAGTGGATTTATGGGAAGAAACTTACAAGAATGTCATAGAATGAAGAGGTAGAAGTTATGATTTGTAGATCATACTGGAAGAGGTGGTGGTCCCACCAGTGATCTTTCAAAGTAATACTGAAATTCAAATTAACATTAGGAAGAATATCAGAAAGATTTTATTAATTAAAAAATAATACCAGCACTGGATTATGAACAGGAGTCTTGAGTTTCAAGGGAAACAGTTTCATTTCTCTGGGCCTCAGTTTCCTCATCTATAAAATGTTGGAGCTTGGATTATATGATCTTTAAAGTCCATTCTACCTCTAAAGTTCTATGATTATACTCTGGAATTTAATTTTGTACTTGGATCTTTTTTAGACATAGTGACATCTCCATGATTGCAGTCTATGCTTAGAGAGGTTTTATGTTACTAATTTGATTTTTAAAAAAAAACACAATAATGAGACTAGGTTGAGAGAAAAAATTGGCTCATCATCATTAAGAGCTGATATGTGATTCCTACCTACTGGAACATTGTTAAGCAATCATCTCTTTACTCTCCAATGTGACAAAAATCTGGCAAACCATAATAGATTATTTCATTCAATATTTGAAAAAATGATGTAAAATATACCAAAATTTACATCAGTATTGGACACATGTTTTTGAATAATGTTACACAAACTTATTGATAATTTCCTATTCCTCAGATGCTTTTTTTGGAAGGATATTTTTAAGAGATTATTTTAAAATAATCACAGCATGAATGATTATGCAATATTAGAGAGAAATTTATCCGATTTTTATACATCTACCCTAGCCAGCAGAAATTTGTTGACAAATTGCCTGTCTGTCTTACTTGAGCTCCATCTGGCTGAAATGCTTCAAAGTTTGATTTCTCCTGAGTGGGTATTCTCTCCACTGGTAAAGTTCATGGTCATTTTGACTTGCTATAGCTAGAAAGAATCCCCAACTGTTTGTTCCCTCTCTGGTAATAAGTATCTCTGAATTTAGTGAGGATGCTCCTTCAACTATTTTTTTAAAGGCCTATTTTAGCCTAATAGGATCTGCTAGAGCTTTGTGCTGTGCTGGAATAATCATTGAGACTCTAAAGTTACTTCTATATTATATTATATTCTAAGGTAAGAAGGCAAAATTGATTGGAAAGCTGTCAGCACCATTTATGCTGTGTTCACAACATTGTAAATGGTATCTGAGTGGGGTGAGAGATAATACCAGTATAGTAGAAAGATCCAGTTTTTGTAGTCAATAAATAAAATGTAGTTGTTGCTCTTGGTCTCATTTTTTATTTTTTTTTGCAATAAATGGCTTTGTTTTATGAGCAGACATATGGAATGATACAGATAAGAATCTTGAAGTATGGATAGATGGGTAGGTACAGATGAGTTCTGACCATCTTTGGAAGGAACTTTCTTAACAATGAGATCACAAATCTATTTGAGTATTTGAATTGAGGATTTATACCATGTGGTACAAGTTACTATGTGGTAACTCAATACTAATGATTGTCTTCAGTGTACCATTTAGGAGATATAATAGTTTTGAAAGGGTTAGGAACTCTGATGAAAGCCTTGACCCATATTGTGATTTCAGAAGACTTGATAATGTGGTCAGCCTCCTATCTTTGGTACGGAATTTTTGGACTAAAGGTGCAGAATAAGACATAATTTTGGACATGACCGATATCTATCCATTTTTGTTACAAGGGGGTACTTTAATGAGGGTGGGGTGGGAACAGAGTTCTCTAGGAAAGTTCCAAGGATTCCAGGGTCCTACATTCATTGCTAAAGGGTTTGCATTTTGAGATAAATCAATCTTCTGATTCTAGGATGGGCCTGACTCAGAACAATCTCCTGGAAAAAACTATAGGTCAAATACTGAATCAAAATGAGATACTTTTAGGCCATTCATTGATTAATAAGAAATTTACTTTGTCGAAAAACCTAAAGCAATTAACATATTGGGTCTCCTGAGCAAGGTTACTTAAGGGTGTATAGTAATAGCGGTTATAAGTTCCTTAAGTCTTCTCAATGGTTGTTTGTAAGAATCTTTTAAGTATTTCTTTTGTATATTGGAAGTAAAAACTTCTCCATACTTGATTTATATGATGCAATGAATACTTTTCTACTTTTTTCCCTTTAAGGAAACTCAAGACAAGAGTCAAATCTAAGTGGCCAATGGAGGCACAGCCTTGAAGTATAGACAGCATTCTCTAACTGGTAACCCATGGGGAGGCTTAATGAGTCTTTTTTTAGGAATATGTGGTACACAATGGCCCTTTATCTCCCTACTTTAGAACCTGTACAGATATCCTGTTGACTTACTGTGGTGTGGTGATGAAAAAAGCCTTTTTATTGGTGAGCTGGAAGTATCGTGTATAAAGGTTTGAGTGAACAGAATTTCAAGTAATTTTGTTTTGGGGACCCAAACTACTCATTGGAGTGTGGGTTTGGAAAGTAAACCCAGAGCCTCTATGTGCTCCATAAAAACTAATTAAATTTTCATGGGGATGAGGCCTTAGTAGGAACATAACCAAAAAGTATGAGAATGGAAGTATTCTTCTCCAGATTGTCTGGCTGAATGTCTCGTCCAAAGCTGAGAGGGGTCCCTTATTCCTGAAGGAGAAAGAACATTGCCCTTATAACCTGTTGGTTCAATAGCAGTTTTGTTTGTTAGACCAAAAGAAGCACCAACAAAATATGAAAAAAGACAAGGAGTGCAGAAGACACAAAAATTTTATTACTGCCTTGTTAAAATTAATATATGCTTAAAAAATTCTACATAATAAAAGTCTGCTTTCTTATAAAACATTGTTTCTTGTTCTTTGTATGTTAAAATGTTTGTGTTTCCTTACTGAGTGGATTTTAAATTCCATTCACTTTCATTCAATCACTCTGAGAAACAGTGTGATCTACTGGAGTTAGTGCAAGACTTAAATCCTAAGATATGGGCAAAACTTCATGCAGAGTGTTTAATAGCTGAATAACCATGTAAAGTTGAGTTTATTTTTTCACTTGTAAATTAAAGATAACACTTGTATTACATGCCACATAGGGTTATGAAAAGAGTGCTTTGCAAACCTCAAAATATTATAAAAATATGAATAAAGCTAGGGAAGTGCAGTGTATAGACTATTAGTCCTGGAATCAGGAAAATCTGAGTTCAAACAATACCTATGTGTACTGGTGCAAGTCCCTTAATATGTCAGCTTCAGTTTTCTCATTTGTAAAATCATTAATAGCACTAATCTTTTAGGGTGGTTGTAAGGATAAAATTTATACATACACACAATTATGTATATGTGTGTATATAAAATTTGAATTTGGTTCTATTATATATACATGTGTGTATATGCATATATTTGTGTGTATGTATATAATTTCAAAGTAAATATTATCTAAGACTTTATGAAGACATAACATGTCTTATTTTCAACAAAAATTTTATTTTCCCAGGCAAAAGCCTAGAAGATGAAGTAGTGATATATATATATATGTATATACACCAAATTCACTGAAAACAAAAGGACTCTTACCATTTAAATTTCCTTAAAAAGAGTCCCCATCCCAAGAAATATCTACTGAAACTAATTCCTTTGTAACATTGACCATCATAAAATTTTTTTCTTGATAAGCAAATAATTTTTTTGGCCTTTTGGTAAGAGAAAGCATGACACAGAGAACTTGAAATCATAAAAGCATTGATTCAAATATATTGTCTGACATTTACCAGTCATATGACTTTGGGCAAATTCACTGAGCCTGCCAGGACACTAGGTTAATAACTAACTTTAGATGTATCTAGCGTTTGAGAGCAGTTTTCATTAATATTTTATTATAAAGTAGTTAATATGGAAGAACTTTATTGAAAATTCTAAACTACAATGTTTAAAGAATAGGAGGGAAGCAATAAATTAGGAAGTCATCTTTACATTTAAGGTTCTGATAAAGGCCTCATTTCTAAAATATATAGAGAGTTGTCTCATATTTATAAGAATTCAAGCCATTCTCCAATTGATAAATGGTCAAAGGATATGAACAGATTTTCAGATGAAGAAATTAAAAGTATTTCTAGTCATATGAAAAGGTGCTCCAAATCACTATTGATCAGAGAAATGCAAATTAAGACAACTCTGAGATACCACTACACACCTGACACACCTGCCAGATTGGCTAAGATGACAGGAAAAGATAATGACAAATATTGGAGGGGATGTGGGAAAACTAGGACATTGATGCATTGTTGGTGGAACTACGAATGGATCCAACCATTCTGGAGAGCAATTTGGAACTATGCTCAAAAAGTTATCAACTGTGAATACTCTTTGACTCAGCAGTGTTTCTATTGGGCTTATATCCCAAAGAGATCTTAAAGGAAGGAAAGGGACCCACATGTGCAAGAATGTTTGTGGCAGCCCTTTTTGTAGTGGCTAGAAATTGGAAAATGAATGGATGCCCATCAATTGGAGAGTGGCTGAAGAAATTATGGCATAGGAATGTTATGGAATATTATTGTTCTGTGAGAAACGACCAGCAGGATGATTTCAGAGAGGCCTGGAGAGACTTGCATGGACTGATGCTGAGTGAAATGAGCAGAACCAGGAGATCATTGTACACGGCAACAACAAGACTATACGATGTTCAATTCTGAAGGACATGGCTCTCTTCAACAATGAAATGTTTCAAACCAGTTCCAATTGTTCAGTGATGAAAAAAGCCAAATAAACCCAAATAGAAGAATATGAATGTAGACCACAACATAACATTTTCATGCTCTCTATTGATGTTTGCTTGCATTATGTTTCCCTTCTCATATTTTTTTTCTTATAGATCTAATTTTTCTTGCACAGAAAGATAACTGTAAAAATATATATACACATATTCGATTTGTCAAGTATTTTAACATAATTAACATGTAGTAGACTTCCTGCCATTTAGGGGAGGAGTGGGGGGTAGAGGGAGAAAATTTGTAACAGAGAGTTTTGCAAGGGTCAATGTTGAAAAATTACCCATACATATGTTTTGAAAATAAAAAGCTTTAAATGGAAAAAATAAACTATAATGTTTAATATTTCAATTTTTTTACTTAATAGTATTCCCCCCTAATTTTATGCAAAGATAGTTTTCAACATTAATTTTTGCAAGATTTTGAGTTCTAAATTTTTCTTACTTCCTTTCCTTCCAGTCTCCCCAGGCCTCCCTGAGACAAAAATTTGGAATAGAAAATTTTGCAATGGTCAATGTTGAAAAATTACCCATGCATGTTTTGCAAACAAAAAGCTTTAATAAAAAAATAATTTGGATGCTATACCACTTGGTGCATATGTTTAGTATTGATATTACTTCATTGTCTATGGTACTTTCTAGCTAACTTGCTTCCTTCTTTATTTCTTTTAACTAGATCTTTTTGCTTTTGCTTTGAAGTCAGAATTGCTACCCTATCCCTGCTTTTTTTTTTCTTACTTCATTTTAGCTACAGCATATTATATTCTGCTCCAGCCCTTTTACCTTTACTCTGTATGTACCTCTCAGCTTCATGTGTTTCTTATAAACATATTATAGGATTTTGTTTTTTAATCCACTCTTATCTGCTTTCATTTTATGGGAGGGTTCATCCCATTCACATTCATAGTTATGGTTACTGCATAGTTAGTTCCCTCCATCCCAATTTATACTTTTCTCTCTCCTTTTACCCTCAATCTGCCTCTTTTCTATCAGCCTCTCCTCCTTTCTCCCCCCTTTCCTCTCCTACTTCCTTATAGAATAAGATAAATTTCTATACACAACTGTGTGTTACTTGCATTATGAGCCAAATCTGATGAATAAGGTTCAACAATGTTCACCCCATCCCTTCTTTTCCATTGCTATGTCTTTTGTGCCTTTTTGTGTGATATAATTTACCTTATTCTGCCTCCTCCTTTTCTCTTTTCCCAGTACAATCCTTTTTTTTAATAGTATATCAAAGTCAAGTTATACCCACAACCTCTGCCTATATATACTCCTCCTAATTGCTCTAAAAGTGATAACAGTTCTCAAAAGTTACAAGCATCTTTCCAAGTAGGGATATAGTCTAATTTTATTTACTAATGTATCTTATTCTTTCCCATTTGCCTTTTTATGCTTGGTGAGTCTCGTATTTGAAGACTGAAATTTTTATTCAGCTCTGGTCTTTTTATCAGGAAAGTCAAAATCCCCCATTGCATTATTTCAAAGATATGTTTAGAGAACCAGTGAAAGACAGCAATTACTGGAAATGATTATGATAAAGACCTCATTATTTTGGCTAACTAGAACTTATTTTAAACATGTGTTATATTCATAAAATATCTTGAGCTTTTAAAAATCCATAGTATTTGTCTGCTTAAGTGTGACCCATTTTGTAACTATTCAATTTCTTGCTGTTATATAATACAATGTGAGAAATTTCGAGTCTCTAAGATGGTAGGGGATCTTGACCTTTTTTTGTGATGTGGATCTTTCTAGTAGTCTTGTAAAGCTCATAGACTTTTACAGACTAGTGTTTTAAAATGCATAAAACAAAAAACAGGATTACAAATGTAAATTTTATTGAAATAGCTATCAAAGTATTTTTAAAAGTTTATGGGCCCTAGATTAAGATTCTCTGATCTATGGTCTTAATAAATGTGGTAAAAATGATTTCCTTAAAAGATTAGTATTTTTTTTTATTAATGACATATTAAGCAAATACAACTTTTTGCAAGAGAAAATTCAAATGGTGACAATTATCATTCAACGTGTGAAGGATCATAGAGTAATTTTGTTCTTATAAATTATACCACTTAACTTTAAACAGATTGCAAGGAAATGGTCTAAAACAAACCATAAATTTGCATAGGAAATGAAATACAAATTGTAAAGTAATTGAGTACAAGTTATTAAAGAATAGCATGTAAGAATTTCCTATTATTGATTGTATAAAAGACAAATGGAGATGGTTATATTAGTGTGCCCAATGCAAAAAAAGATTTTGGAGATGAGCTCTGATTGGTTGTAATGTTCAGAAAGCTTAATGTTTTTAATTACTTTTCTTAACAAATAATATTCAGAATTTTTAATAGGTGTTTCAGATTTGCCAAAACCTGATGTGAGGGCCTAGATTTAAAGTTAGCCTAGACTATGTAATTCTTTGTTTATAGCTTTTAGATTATGAAAAAGAAAGTACAACTGTAGCTCATCAAATTGTGCCTCCAAGGCACAATACCTTATTCATTCACTCATTAGAAAGTTTGGTATAATCCAAAGAAAATATGAACACTAACTAGGAGACTCTCCAATTTGTGAGGCAGCTCCATAAATTTTGGCATCAAAAAATTCCACATGTTGAGAAAGCAATTAATCACTTGCGTTAGCTATCAAGCTATGATTTTAGCTGTTTCCTTCAAAAATTTTCCTAACGTTCTACATAGTTCCCTATATTTTGATTTCTGAGGTCAACTAAAATCTATCAAAATGCTAATACACTAAAAATTTGGCTGATCTCAGGTGTCATACTATTATCTTAAAGAGGGTCACACCAAATCTTTAAAAGATTTAAATTTTTAAAATGTTTGATAGAGGTTAAGAATCTTTTGAGATAAATTAGCCAGCTCAGGAGGGGCCATTTATAATCTTAAAATGTCACTACTTCATTACTGTTATGTCTTTAACATGAAATATGTTTAGTTTCTGGCAATCCATTCTGTAGTTCTCATGTTGAAAATATGCTGAAACTTGAGAATGTGCAATTAGGTTTTAATTTTCTGAGTGTGTTTTGCACACAATGACAAAGAATTGATAGGATAAGCATGAAAAAATTGAACCGAAGTTATCTACTTAAATAATTTAACAAAGATGAACAAAAATCTGAGCAGATTTGCAGTTCTCTGTATTTTTATCACCAAAAGGAACATGGTCCTCTACCTTTGCTCAGAACAATACAGTATAGAATAAAACCCTGGAAACTAAACTAGTATGTATTCAGTTCAATTTATTCATCTACAGCTAGATACAATACAGACATCATTAGCAAAATAAATGAATTCTTACATGCTAACAGGACTGGTACATCTGTAACTCATCATTCACATGAGTTTTTGGAAAATAAACCTGTATGGTATAGAAACTTCCAACATCCAGTCTCATTGGAAAGTACTTATGTTCTTGTTCTGTTGTGTTTATTTTTAAGGGGCTGCTACACAATTGAGGAATTTATTGTTCTTTGTACAATTCAGAGTGCTTAAAATTAAAAATACCAGATAGATGTATCTAATTTGTAAAAATAATCTTTGACCTTGATGCTACAAATGGCCTACATACATAGGGTCTGGTGTCAGAATTTATCTTCTGGACACAGAAAAATGATGGCACACACAATTTCAAGATTTTTGTGTTGTATATTTTGGTTCTTATTCCTGACATTTTAAGTGATATCAGAACAGCTCCATATGCTATACATTAGCTGTATTCCAATAAAGAAAAGTTTTGACCAGCAGTTGAAAAAAACTTCAACCCCAAAACCTGGACAAAAGGATCAGATATTTAGAGCTGGAGGGGAATCTTAGAAGGAAATTATTATTTTGTGGATGTTTCAGAAAACAAGTTTCAGAGAGACCTCACATGACTTGTCTAGTTAGTCATGGAGGTAACTAGGGGAGGAGGCCGTATTTAAACACATCTCCTCGATATTAAATGTATCATTCTTTTTTGCTTTACCAATCTCCTTTCTGTATGGAGCAGAAAAAAATTACTGCATCAAGTTTTAATAAAAACAATTATTTATATAGCTGGCTTGCTTTAAAATTCTACCGTGCTCTTACTATCAGGTGCTGATTCCAACACTATTAAAGATTGTGCCTAACCAGTTTTTTATAAATTAACACTGATGAAATTAAACAGAAAATACTACCATTGTTATTTTTATAATTTTAAATATTTTTAAAAGTTACATTTTAAGTCACCTTTAAATTGCTTGACTTTTAAAGAAAATATTTCATGAAGAGAACTTAGGGGAAAGTGTCTTGGAAGAAACAGATGGGTTTAAATTGCATTTTAAAGGAGATTCCTGGTTTCACCTAATAGTGTACAACAGTTTAGCAGAATGTGGTTTTTGAAATAGTGTGTCACTGCTATCTGTGTCTAGAAAAAGAACTAAGGAGATTGAATCTAAATCAACACATACTATGCTTGCTCACCTTTTTTTTGTTTTTTTCTCTCTCCCATGGTTTTTCCCTTTTGCTCTGATTTTTCTCTCCCAATATGATTCATAAAGCAACGTGCACCAAAAAATAAACTTAAGAACAAATAGTATGTCACAAAATCTTACCAAATGCTTATCACAAATTTAGAAATGGCAAAAATCTTTCAAAATCAAAAGATTTCCTTAAACTTGTACAGGCTTCTTTTACAAAGAACATCAGAGTAATGTAAAGAGTACACAGAAAGGGGCGGCTAGGTGGATAGAACACCAGCCCTGAAGTCAGGAGGACCTGAGTTCAAATCTGGTCTCAGACAGAGACTGTCACTTCCTACCTGTATGACCCTAGGCAAGTCACTTAACCCCAATTGCCTCAGCAAAAAAACCCAAAAAAAACAACACAGAAAAGAATCATTTTAAAGAAATTTTTATTATAGCTCAATGATCAGTATAAATAACTAAAAACCAATCTCTAAGTGACAATTCTTTAGTTTCTTCTTAAGAAGTTTTCCAAAGCATTCTTCTGGAATATTTTTAATACAACTAACAGAATTTCAAAGCACTTTTGTTCTGCAAATCAGATTTCTGATGACCAATTTTAAAGTATTAACTTGAGTATTTTTCTCATACTAGCTGTCAAACAAAAGAAATACCTCTAAGAAGGCAGAAAAGAATAACTACTTGATGGTATTCTTTAGGAAATATTAATTTGGTTGAAAAGTTTATCCTTAATAACCTGAGACATCAATCCATGGATAGCTTCTATGGTTGTCTTACAGCTGAGGAAAAAATACAGAAATGTAAAAAATACAAAAATGCACAAATGAAAGCTTTGTAAACGTACAATGTTTTTATTTATATTTTAAAAATTGCCCTTTAGTATCTACAATCAAATCAATTTATCTAAATAGTTATAATTAATATAATAAAATATTTTAGAAAACACTTGAAGTCTGGTTCACTAATGATTAGAGAGGATAAAAATTTTGCTAAGTAATAAAAGGAAAATACATAAGCAGTCTTCAGACAGGTATCCCCTAATAATAATAAAAATAGATGCAATATTCTTAAAATTTATTTTTATAAAATTCTGTTTTACCTCCACTGTTTTCTATTATTTGATATAATATTTTCTCCCTTAAAAGATTATTACTGAATTGGTTAATATGATATATCAGTTTAATTACTCCTTCATGCCTCCAACTACTTTTGAGAAAGTGAGTTTCCAGGTAATAAATGATAAATTTGTTCCCCTGCTTAATATGAAAAATTCTGTTGCAGTAAAATTTGCACAATATTGAACATTCAAAGAATTTGGTATTATTCTTAATGCTAATTTCATATTACATATCTGACTAATTCTTTTCACTTCTACTTTTACAAGATCTTTCACATCTAAACCCTTTTCTCTATTCATACAACTCCCAGCTTTGTATAGGACCTCATCATTTCTTGCCTGGATTGTTGCAGTACCCTCCCAACTAATGTTCCTGCTGTAAAATCTGTCCCCACTTCACTATCTCCTCCAGACAAAATGATTTTCCTTAAATGAAAATCTGACCATGTCATTTTTCTACTCAGGTCCAATGGCTTCTTGTAGCCTTTAGAATAAGATATGTCTTCTGTTTAATTTTAAAGCCTTTCACAATTTTGCCTCAATCTATCTTTACAGGACCCTTGTACATTATGTCCCATTCTTCATTGTGCAACCCTTTTTCTTTTGTTCCTCATATAAATCTGAACCCCCTCCTCATATAAATCCATGCATTTTCATGAGCTGTCTCCCATGCCCAGAATGCACTCTCTTCTTCTCACCTGAACCTCAAAAAATCTTTGGTCTTCTTTTCCTGATACTTGCAAGTATCCTTCCTTTTCAAACCACCTTGTATTTAACTCTTTACAAACATGGACACATGTCCCTACATGTGTGCATACACATATCTCTAGATATATGTACAGCATTCAATCGGTACCACAGAAAGACAAAAAAGCCAGACTTAAAAAACATCAAATTTGGAAGGACTCAAAAAACAAAAATTCATTTTTTTAAAAAATTTGCTCGTTGTTTATTAATTCATTGTTAGATCATTTAAATGCTAAAGGACTGATGTAAGATTTAACTCTTAAGGCAGCTAGAAGGCACAGTGGATAGAGCACTGCCCTGAAGTCAGAAGGACCCGAGTTCAAATCCTACCGCAGACACTTAACACTTCCTAGCTGTGTGACCCTGGGCCAGTCACTTAACCCCAATTGCCTCAGGGAAGAAAAAGATTTAACTCCATTCTTAAAATTTTCTTTTTGTAATGGATGATTATTAAGTTTACAATCAGGATACTGGCAAAAGAATTTGGGCCACAGCACCTAGAGTTCAACTTGGTCTGAACTCCATGGATCAAGATGCCCCAGGGACAGGTTAACTCTTGTCCAGTAACTTCCTCTACCTGTTCCCCCTCCTTTCCAGCCTTTTTTGATAGTCTTTCCCCACAGATTGAAAACTCCTTGAGAGTAGAAGCAGTCTTTCTTTTTCTCATTTGTATTAGCACAGTGCCTTCCACATGTAGATGCTTAATAAATGTTTACTGAATTAAATTAAAAGAGAAGTTTTACTTTGTGGTAAATAAAAAAGTACTAATTGTAAGAATTCATACTTCCTTACCTGTCTCTTGTTGCTTTAGCAAGTTTGTCTTCTGATTTTCGGTCGTGTGTTTCTAACCCCAACATGAAACTCCCTCGTCCAAGCTGGGCTTCTGACTGTTCCAGTTTTTCAGATAAATCAAAGACTTGTCCAGTGGTATAGTCTGCATTCTGTGAGGGGATGAGATAGGGAGGATGAAGAAAGGCATTTAACATGTTTCTGATCCAGAAGACTCATTTCTCAATCACTGAGAACATTTACATTTTCCTTTCAATTACCTTTAGTAGAAAATTTATTAAATAATGTGTTATTAAGAATTCTGGCATGAAATCTAAATGACTAGCCGAGGAACTTCAACCTTCTGAAAACTATGTAAATAAGAAAACCAACAATCTTATACTTACATCATGAGTTCCATTTTTGTTTTCTCTTTCTTTCTTTAAACTTGTCTTACTAAAATTAGATCCCATTTTATTAAGAAAATTCATTTTGAAATTTCATTTGATCTAAATATGATTAGAAATTAGAACAAACTGGATGGAGAAAACCAGACAACACTAGAAATCATAAAATCAATCTAATTATAACTTGAAACTTCATGATTAAATTCTATGATTCTGCTTGTATAGTTCTGTCTGTGTAAACCTAATCATCCAGCATTGGAACTCATTGCAATATAATTTTTTAAAAATTCATATGCAATTTGTCATATAATTTAACCTATTTAGTATGTCCTAGATTACCTGTCATTTAGGGGTGGGGGGTGGGGAGAAGGAGGGGAAAAGCTTGGAACAAAAAAAAAAAAAGTTTTGCAAAGGTCAATGTAGAAAAATCACTCACATGTTTTGTAAATAAAAAGCTTTTAATAATAAAACAAACAAACAAACAAAAACCAAACAAACCCCAAAAAAACTCATGCATTTTTAGGCATGTCAACTTTAGGAAGTTTAAAAAAAAAACACACAACAATTTAGAGGGGCATTTTATTTCCTGACTAAATGGCCACGAAGAGGTAAATACTAATTTGACATATATTAAACCAAAAGACAAGTTGGCATATTAAAATATTGACTTAGCTTCTAAACCAGTAAGTACCAGAAGAATAGAAAAATATGATTCAATATGATTCAATTCTTTTACTGTTTCACAATTAGCGCAAATACTGTCAACTTAACTCTACTGATCTTTCTTTGTGCATACTAATCAACGCTCTACAGTAAGTCTATTTGACTCCTCTAGATTTATCCAGATCAGATGGTTTAGAAGAGATATTTTTTCCCAGAACATCAATAGAACATTTCAATTTTAAGGAACCTTTCACAAAAGAAACACAAAGCTACTGAACTATAATCATCTCAGATCGGACCAGAAAGCTTTATTTCTGCAATGGAATACATCATTTACATTTCATACAGAATTAATATAGGTTGGAAAGAGTAGATTATCATCAATTGGAGTATAGTTAACCAAATAATGATTATATATTAACATAATAGAATATTACTGCCATGTAGGAAATGTGAATATAAATAAATCTACAATATATAACTTGTAAATAAACACGAATATAAATAATCCAGAGAAGACTGGGAAGACTTATGAACTAAGTAAGAAACTAATAATCAGGAAAATAAGAGATACAATCACAACACTATTTAGAGAACATGCATCTCATTTCTTTCTCTGCAGGGGTGAGAGTCTATGGATACAATCCTGCAAATCTGGTCAGAATCAGGTGACCTAGAGCTAGATAGTTTTGCAAAACATTATTTTTCTATTCTTATTATCTTTTGGAAGAAGAAAAAATGTCTGGAAAAGAAAGTGATGTGAAAAAAAAAAGATAGTGATGTTTGGAAAGGAATGACTATAGGAAACGAGTTTCATTTGAAAAATCATTTTCCAGTGACCTTTCAAGTTCTTGTCAGTGACTTGCCTGACCACACAGCACATGTTCCTTTGTGTTTTATATAGCAATGCTCAGTGTGGAGCTTAATATTTGACTGATGAATAAGATACATTTACATTATTTTTTCCTTGAAAAAAAAACAAAACAAAACAAAAGAACAAAAAAAACCAAACCCACCAAAAAAACCAAATGGGTTTATAGATTAAACTAGCACTTTAAAGAGTATAAAGGAATACTAATAGTTATTTGTCCAAGAGCCTAAACAGGTAGTATGACACAGTCCTGAGAATCACTATTAGATTACCCTTTTTCCTATAAATGATTTTAAAGAAAATGCAGGTTACTGTGTAGGTAGTATTAATAATTGTATTTCACTTGAAATGGTATATGACCTAAATAAATATTTATTAGGAGCCTGCGGTGTGCAAGTAAGACAGTCCCTGCCCACCTATTAACTAGAAATATGAACTCTCAAATTTGGAAGGTACCATCACCCAATTTTAATTCAAACCCCAAGCAGAAATCCTTGTACAGCCCTACAAGTGTTCCTTCAGCTTTTGCTTAACAGTTCTGGTGATAGGGAACTCACTACCTCATGAGATTGACTCAAATTTATAAGAATTCAAACCATTATATCCCAAAGAAATCTTAAAGGAGGGAAAGGGCCCCACATGTGCAAGAATGTTTGTGGTAGCCCTTTTTGTAGTGCCTAGAAACTGGAAACTGAATGGATGCCCATCAATTGGGGAATGGCTGAATAAATTATGGTATATGAATGTTATGGAATATTATTGTTCTATAAGAAACGACCAGCAGGATGATTTCAGAGTCCTGGAGAGACTTGCATGATCTGATGCTGAGTGAAATGAGCAGAACCAGGAGATCATTATATACGGCAACAACAATACTATATGATGATCAATTCTGATGGACATGGCTCTCTTCAACAATGAGATGTTTCAAACCAGTTCCAATTGTTCACTGAAGAAAGCCATATACACCCAGAGAGAGGGATATGAAATGTGGACCACAACATAACACCTTCATACTTTCTATTGATGTTTGCTTGCATTGTGTTTCCTTTCTCGGATTTTTTTCTTGTAGACACAATTTTTCTTGCACAGCAAGATAAGCGTGGAAATATGTATACATATATTTGATTTGACATTAACATAATTAACATGTAGTGGACTTCCTGCCATCTAGGGGAGGAGTGGGGACTAGGGGGGAAAAATTTGTAACAGAAAAGCTTTGTAAAGGGTCAGTGTTGAAGAATTAGCCATACATGTTTTGCAATTAAAAAGCTTCAATAAAATGCATTAAAAAAAAAAAGTGGGGAATAATTCCCTATATTCTTGAAAATTCCTAAATAACAAAATAAAACTGTAACTCAGGTATATACTAAGTAACAAGTAAGGAAAGCATGCTTTTCTCATTTGTGTTGTTATTCAAACAACATTATGGATGGGGGGAATCTGAAAAATGTTATCAAATACTTACAAAAAATAAATCTTATTTGGAAATATTAATATTTCTCATAGATTTTTATACTCTCACAAGAAAAGTGATTAGATGTACATTAGATAAAATTAAAAACATCTACTTTAAAACTTTGATACTCACCGTAAGTAAGCTGGAAGAACTCAGAGTATTTACCCAGTATTTGTTCCACAGAAGTTCAAGCAATTTGCGATCCAAAGATGATTTAAAGTAAGAGACTTCTAAAGCATAGTACCTATTACATAAAAAATAAGTTAATTTAAATGACAAATAAAAGAACTACATTTTAAAGAAGTTACTTTTAAATAAATATACAGTGAATTATACTTATCATTTATGGTTTCATATTTTTATTTTACATCCCAAATAAAACAGATTTAAAAAAAAAGATTTATCTTTTTTGGAAAATAGATTTCAAATGAGCCCTATTCTTTCTTCAGTTTCAGTTAACAATTATAATCAATTCTAAATTATAATTTGGAAATGGTATCTGGATCAATGAGCCTAAAACATAACCATGTTGAAAATAATATTCTAGCAATATATCTAATAGATGGTAATGACTTAGGCTGGATCCCTATTAGTATAAGTTTGATACTGGAACAAAATGAGATATACTCACTAATCATTCAGTAATTAATATAGTTGTAGCCAAAAAAAAAAAAAAAAAAAGATATTCATTTAGAATACTGCAACACTTAGCTCAGGTAGAGGCTGCCACCCTCATTTCCATATAGAAGCACAGCTGGTTACACAGGGTATGCTATAATGACTTAAATGGGACATCTATCCAGTCAGGGTCCCCAGTGTCATGTGGATGGGCTTTTTATACCCTAAAATGGTCAGAAAGTTGCATCAATTTGGCCAGTGGCTACCAAGAAGCTGCACAGCTTGACCTTAGTCCTTTGGGCCAAACAAGGTCTGGTTTAATTCTGTTGTTTTACAGGGGAAAATTCTTAAATTCTTGCCTACTTGATAGAGTGAGCGGGGAGGGGACCTGGGTAGATAATGATTTCATTACATCCCATCCTTTGGTGACAAGGTCCTAAAGATCTAGAGAAGTGTCAAACTCAAATAGAAAGGATCCCCATGTATTGCATATTAGAAAACCACAAATAAACATTATATTATTTGTATTACAAAAACATTTTTTTATGTTAGACATTTTTTAGCATAGGTTCAGCTATACCTGGGAATTTTCAAATTGTGTTCACACCTCTGTTCTAGAGAAGACATGTTATCACTGAAATACCTTTTGGGTTTTCATTGGACAATCCTAAACTCAAACCCAAGGAGCCTGACAAGACTGTACTAGGAAAAAAAAATGAAAAAAATTTACACTAAACAGATAGCAAAATCAAAAGACACAAAGAAATCTTTATGTTTTCCTGAATGAGATAATAAAAGATAACATGTCTATAAAAAAATAACAACGATTAAGAAATCCCAGGCTTTTCCTTCACCCTTCTTTTAGAATAGGGATGAGGAACATCTAGTCCTTGGGCCATGTAAGGCTTGTGAAATCATTTGCTAGGGCAACCCCAGGCAATGATGAACTGAAAGCTAGGTACAACAACCTCTTACTGCTTGAGTTCTGTAAGCTGATAATTTTGCATGGCCTGTGAATGATATTATAAATATCCAAATAGCTGTTGGCAGAAAAAAAGGCTCCTTTTACCCCTCTTCTAGAAGGATCCAGCCCCAAATCTCAATGATGTGGTCCAAGGCACTCAGCAATGACAAATCCCTACAATTCACAGTGGGTCTTCTGATGACAGGTAGTGTCAACGTGCAGGAAAGCATCAGGAATATCATAGCCACTGCACAGATGGTCACCCTCTATGGCAAAGATAAGGAGCCACAGCAGCACCAGAAGCACCAGGATAATAGTACATGTTATGGGATCTTAGACACAAGCCACCAGTTCTTCATTACCAGTCATCTGTAGTAAAAAGGCTTAGCAGTCATAAGCCTCTTGCATGAAATCTGCCCTGGGATCTACCATGCCTTTCCCTATATTGTTACTCCTTCAAATATTCCCTGCTCACCGATATTTTCCCTTCCTTGGTAATCTTGTCAGGGGAATGACCCCAAATCTCTGTGGAGGAAATACTCCCTTCTTCCACAGTGGCTAGATGAGGATTCTCCCTGAGTATTATCCAGGGATTTAGGATTACCTTCAAGTCAGCCTCCATTTCCTATCTCTTTAGTCCCTTGTGATAGGTTTCTGCTCCTATCATTCAACTAAAACTGTTCTTCAAATGTTATTAAAGGCCTTCTAATTATCAAATTTAATTTTAAAAACGTTCTTCATTTCCTTAACCTCTCAGCAACTTCAGCTTTTATTTAACTGCCAGTACCCTACAGAATCCTATTCTTTCTTTAGCTTCACAGAGATACTCTCAAAAGTCTCCTACACATGCTTCAATCTCCCAACTGTTACATAGGTTATTCCTTGCTGAGTAAAGACAATTTTTGTTCTTCTTGGCTATTTTATTTCGACATTCTTTTGGCAATTTCATTCAGCTTCATCTACCATTTCTATGCAGATGACTCCCCAAATATCTTTCCTGAATTAGGAGACGCATATGTTTTACAGCTTATAGGACATGAGACATCTTTAAATGTCTCATTTCCATCAACATGTTCCCAAATGAATTGACTGTTTCTCTCCAAAAAGAATTATTTTGTCGAATTCTTCTATGCTCTCCTATCCTGCCCCTGACCAGGTTATTCCTTTTGATTTTACTACTTTTAAATGTGGCAGCACCAATCACCAGATCTCCCACATTAACTGCTTTGGGCTTATTTTTGAATATAAAGGGAAAAAGAGGTAAAAATCTATTAGCAATACATTTCTATCAATTACATCTCTGTAACATTTCTTCAATGTGTCCCCTCTTCTACCATTCCTTTTGCCAATTCCCTAATGCAAATCTTTATCACATTTGTCTGCTTATTACAAAAATCTTTCTAGAGGTCTTCCAGATTCTATTCTGAAATCCAACCTTTACATTTCCAGGTCTGTCTTATGCATAAATCTAAAGTCAGTCCTGGAGAGAAAACTCATTAATTTCAAACATCTTTGCTTGGAATTCAAGAAGTCCCATAATATGATGCTTCATTCCTACTCTCCCTCCTATTTTTTTCTTTCATAAATTATATCATAGAGCCAGATTAAAAGGCTCTCATACTCCTCTGCCTTTCTTTAGGCTATTTACTATGCTTGGAATATCCTTTGTCCTTTTACCCAGCTAATTCCTAACCATCCTTTAAAGCCCAATTGTATCTTCTAGAATACCTCCTCTGATTCCTTAATGATCCTCTCCCTAGCCTCTGCCAACTAGGTAATGAATTTCTCTCCTCAGATAATGTGTGGCACTTTATTTTTCAACTCTCTAAAGTGTTGTGTTCAGTACACTATAAACTCCTTGCAAGTAACAACTATATCTTATTTAAGCTTTTTGTCTTCCCCAAGGTTTACTGTTAGCAAAGCGGTACAACAGGTAACAGACAGATTGCTGGACTTGGAGTCAGGAAGATCTGAGTTCAAAATCTGCCTTAAGACATTTATTAGCTGTGTTACGCTAAATAGTCACTCTAAGGCTCAATTTTCCTTATCTATAAAATGGGACAATAATAGTACCTACCTCCCAGAATTGTAATAAGAATTAAATAAGATAATATGTATAAAGTACTTTGCAAATTTTTAAAGTGCTATATAAATGCCAGTTACTATTGTTATTAGCATCACATTCTACATAAAAATGATTTGTTGCTTTGTATATATTTTAGTAATTCAAGAGAAACCAACAGATCTAGAAAGGTGTCAGAAAAAAAACCAAAGACAATTTTTTCTAGTTGAAAGATAATACATTTCTCTGTGCTCATTCCATGCTGTAGTCTGTTTAAAACTATCTTGTGGCACTAACTGAATTTTGTATGTTTGTTTCATTTCCATCCTAGAATTTAAGTTCCTTCAGGTCAGGGACCATGCATGAGACCTTTTTTTTGGTGTTCCTTACAAAGTCCAGCACAATGTCTCATATGCAACAGGCACTTAATAAATGTAAGTGAATTAAATTTAATAGTAACATTACAACAGGCTAAAAAAAGGGTCAAGTACCCATACAACCAACTATGATTTGTTAACATAAACTACCTACACAGTCCACATTATCTTCATTTCTGACAGCTATGTTACTACATGAATAATACATAAAAGGGGGTGGCTAGGTAGTGCAGTGGATACAGCACCAGCCCAGAAGTCAGGAGGACCCGAATTCAAATCTGGCTTCAGATACTTAACACTTCCTAGCTGTGTGACCCTGGGCAAGTCACTTATCTCTCAATTGCCTGGGGGGGGGGGAGGGAGGGAAGATGCACATGAGAAAATACAAGAAATAAGGTTAAATGGAAAAAGAAGAGCACAAACTATCAAGTATGCATTGAAATACAGGTATATTAAGTCCATTAAAAGTGTGTAAGAGAATGCAGAAGAATGAAAACAGAATTAAAAATTTATTGGGTTCTTTTTTTTGTAAAGTTGTTTAATGTAATCATTTTAAAAAAGGTTTAGATTTTCTGTTCTTTTCTGAATTACTTACTGTTTGCAGTGTACTCCAAAATCTTCTATTTTATTAAGAGGAATAGTCTGATACTCAGAAGGACCCTCATCTGGTGGTTTATAGCCCTATACAAAGAATGTAAAATAAATTAGTACTTTGTGAAAATACTTCCAAGGTAACGTAGATTTCAGGTTTATTAGAATATGGCCAGTTTTATCTTTAGTTTTAATTTGATAACAGATCCCCTAGGAAAAGACAATTACTAGGGAAAGAAAGTTTTAATTTTTCTCAATTATAGTCAGGAAAAGCTTTTCAAAGGAAACGGAATCTGAATAAATCAAAGGAAACTGCTAAATGAGAAGTGAAAGAATATTCTAGAAACAAAGTCTAATTCAGAAATACAAAATCTGAAATGTTTAGGGATTTTATTATTGGTATCTGAAGCCATCCAAAACTCACACATTCTGGGCATAAAAATTAAATTCTACACTGGTATAGTATATGAAAAGTACAGTAAATAACGTTGTAAACAATATCATTGCCTCTCATAATGTAAGACTAAAAGCTTCTTAAAGAAGGAATGGCCTGGGGCAGCTAGGTGGCGCAGTGGATAGAGCACCAGCCCTGAAGTCAGGAGGCCCCGAGTTCAAATCTGGTCTCAGACACGTAACAGCTGTGTGACCCTGGGCAAGTCACTTAACCCCAATTGCCTTAGCAAAAGAAAAAAAAAGAAAGAAGAAGGAATGGCCTAACAAAAAAACAAAAACAAAAAAAAAAACAAAACAGATTCAGAGTAAAGTATCAAAGTATCTGGGGGTGCAGTTTTCCCTCAGACCTTTTACATTAGTACCACCATGGGCAATTCACATAAATCTTTTTCTTGACATCACAGTGAAAGGTAAACCAGGAGGTTGGTTCAGGACCTGAAGGAAACCTGTAGCCTTTTTGATATGTCCATAGTAATCTCAACCCATTTTGTGGGAAATGACTAAATCATACAGAAAATGGTTAGGGAAATTAATCAATGTGACTAAACTTATAAGAAAGTTTTAAAATTCCCTAATTATAGCTTTAAGAAAGGCTATGTTTCCTGAAATCATATTTTAAAATATGGAAAGTCTATTCCAATCAGTCATTTGAACATTTCTTTCCTATGCAGGATTTATTTTACTAGATGTTATAAATTTGTTTTGGAATATTACTTTGTCAAATATGCTTCTGTTATATTTTTTATATATGCTTCAACAAGCAAAGAATATCAGCTTAAATGGTTTCGAGAGTGTATAATGTAGAATAAAGAGCAAGAAGGGTATTTAATAAATCAAATGATCTTTTCCTATACTTTCAACCAAATATAAAACTATGTGGTAAAAAAACTCAAAAGAATTTTTGTTTTATTAGATACAAATTTTGTAGGGATTTAACTGATATTACGTAAATATTGTTACATCTTAGGTTTAGAGATTGAAGAAAGAGAAAAATGCATTTTTCATGAGATCCTTTTTTTAATTTGAAAGAGAAATGAATAGAATTAAAAAATAATCTTCAATTCAACAAATTTATTTTATATAATCTAAAAGTTTATTACCTTTGGATAGGTCCTAAAGGCACCGAGATTCACTTTTCCTGCAGATATTGTTCTTGTTGGATCAATCTATAATGACATAAAAAGTATTTATTAAAATGCAATTGTTACAGGATAGAAAATATATTGTTTAATTAATACTAGGAGTGAGAAATATTTTGTGAGAAGTCCAAAATAAAAGATCTAGAAAACACTGTGAGCTCATTATCCTAAATAAAATTTCCTCTATAAACTATTAGCTTATAGGTAAGTACTTAGGATTATAAAAGGGTTCAATTTCTTTAGGAAAAGAACAGGATAAAATTTTATTTTAAAATTCTGTAAAAATTTTTTCCTGGTATTTTATTTTACATAACCTTTACTTCTGAAATGAATCCTATCTCCTCTAACCATTGAGCCATTCCTTTTAATAAAGAATAAAAAAGAGGAGGGAAAAAATAGTTTATCAGGACTAATCAGCACAACAATCAAATCTAACAAGGTACAAAAGGTTCCAAATTCATAGTCCCCCATTTTTTCAAAGAAATGTGATAGGTGTACTTTCTTATCTCTTCCTGGACAAATGTGGCTATTATAATCATATGACAATCAGTTTTCCTTTTATGGTTCTTTCTGTTTAAATTAATGTAGTCACTGTGTATTTTGTTTTCTGGATTCTGTTTTCTTCATCCTGCATCAGCAAGTCTTTCCAAATTTCTCTGATTTTTTTTTTCTATTTGTTATTATTTATAGATCACTATGTACCTGTACCACAATTTTTAAAGGTATTTCCAATATACTTGGTTTCCAGTCTTTTACTTCTATAAAACATTTTTGCTCTATTTACCTATTTAAAGATTATTTTCTTTTTTAATTTTTATTTCCCCCAGTTATATGTAGAAACAACTTTTTTTTGGTTATGCATGTATTCTCATTCTTTTTATACATTTTCTTATGAATCATGTTGCAAGAGAAAAAATTAGAACAAAATGGAAAAACTATGAGAGAAAAAAAAAACACAACATAGTATATGTTGATTTTCATTGCCTCCATAGTTCTCAGTACCTAGATGGCGTTTTCCATGCACAGTTTATTGGGGTTGCCTCATTGAACTGCTGAGAAGCAGCAAGTTTGTTGTAGTTGATCATTGCATAATCTTGCTCTTGCTGGGTACAATGTTTTCCTGGTTCTACTTGTTTTGCTCAGCATTATTAAAGATAATTTTCTACTTTTTTCATAGAAAACTCATTGGATAGTGTCTCAAACACTCTGAACATATCACAAATGGTCCTCAATGAAGTTTCTAACTAATGTCTGGGATCTAATTCCCACACTTTTCCAACATGGCATCTGCTACCCTTCTTTTATCATTCCAATTTGGTCTATAGAAGAGGAAGAGGCATGGAAGGAGGATAAAGAAAAAATGATAAATGTTTGCTATGGCCTAGTTTAGTGTTTCTGCCTGCCTTGCCAGGTCATATCTTACCATTTGCTAATACTAGAACTCTCTAAAGAAAAGAATGAAAGGAGAGAAAACCTTATCTTGCATAGCTGTGGGATCCCTACTTTTATAAAACCATGGCTCCTCTTGTTCTAGAATTGGTATTAGGGGAAAACAAGAAACTATATTGGAGTGACTTCACAAAGAATGTGCTTATTTCCCCCTCCTTATTCTATTCTTCCTCTTTGGGTACTGAGAAAAGAGAGAGTGAATGGAAGGGACAACATATATTTCCTATTCACTTTTTTCCTTTGCTTTTATTTTGTTTCCTCACTTCTTATTCTTCTCTTCTGTTCTTCCTCTTTGGGTACTGAGAAAAGAGAACGTGAATGGAAGGGACAACATATACTTCCTATTCACTTTTTTCCTTTGCTTTTATTTTGTTTCCTCGCTTCCCTGCAATACTCTTGGTCTGATCTGAGGGAAGCCAGGAAGAACTCAGACAAAGACCTGTCTACTCTTTGCCCATCTTGGCTCCACCTCCCCTACAATACTCCTAAATAGTTTCCAATACCTTTTCCTTTTTGCTTTCTACCCTACTCCTGCTTCACTTCTTTAAAACCAACTTCATTGGTTTTCTCCCAACTGTAAGCGCTCACTTTGGTTCCCTCCCATATCTTAAAGCCTCCATTTATCCATTCACTTATCTATCCATTCATTCATCATCCATCTATCCATCATTTACCAAGTGCTTCTACTCTCTCAGGGACTGTGGTAGGCACTAGAGAAACAAAGACAATGAAATAGATCCTGCCCTCAAGCAGCTTAAGTTGTACCACAAATGGCAATTTGTAAATCAATAAAAATCTGACAAAATGAATATAAGGTAATTTTTTGGGGAGGAGGGGAGATAGCTAGGAATAAAGAAAAGATTTAATTTGAAGGTGTTGCTTGAGCAGAGCTTTGAAATAAACAAAAGATTTGTGAAAATGCTAAGTTGTATTTGTTAAATGTATTTGTTAAATCTGTCATCCAGATTAGGTAACTCTGCTATTAGTAGCCTGGATCTCAGGGAATCTCTATATTTATTAGAAGTATCTGAGCCAGGGAAATAATGGTTCTAGACATTTCAAATTGGAATTCTTATAGAAACATAGCTATGTATGATATTCTAGTTCTATAATACTGAATTTAGGGTGATTACTTCAACAGTTTAAAGTTTTGTGATTTATTGGTATACCCAGTTCTTATACTGATTCAAGTCATAATACCTTTGTATCTTAATAGTCTACTAGTTGCTGTAGCTGATGAATCTTTCCAAATTTAAGTAGACTGATCTGAAAATAAGAGATTATAGGCTAGATACTGGGGTTAAACTCACAAGTCTTATGTTCTGTTACCAGGATCACAATCATTCAAAAAGGAGCATTATACAGCCATTATGTCAAAGGCAGAATTTTCTGCTTCTTTGGCTAACTCTCCAACTATTATATCAGATCTACTCTTTTTCTGAGTATAACTCAATTAAAAATTAGTTATTGTCTACATGAACAAAAAGTGTTAATTTAGGTATTATTGTATTTCATGAGAAGTGATACCAAAAATTGAGATGGAGCTTTAGTTTAGATGTCCACACCACAAGTAAATAACTGCTATTGTTCTGACTCAGGACTTCCCTAAAGGAAGTCCAGCCTAGTCTGGAGTATATCAACCAGAGGTCTTCAGTGTGAAGATGGTTTATGGTATAATGCCAGGAAATTGGACAACTTTTTGGCATATTCTAGATCAAATTAGGCCCTAGGTTTTTTTTCCTGTAAATTCTACAGGTGGTAAGAGAGGTTTCTATTTGTTAGGGTAGCAACATGGCATAAGCTTACCCTTAAGTTGACCTTTGCATTAATGCAAAGATAACAGCACTAAAACAACACATTAATATAAGAATGTTATTAAATATTATGTGCTACAAGAAATGGCTGAAGAATTCTGAGAAATGCAGGATGACTAGTAGAGAATAAATGAGTATGAAGTTACCCAAAGTAGAACACCTAATCTCAGTCCCAACGGACAAATGATACAGACAACAGACTCCTTTCCTTGTTGCCATTTGGAGCAGAACATCACCTAACTGTTGCAATCACTCAGTTCTGCTCAACTGTTTTTTCCTGTTCCAAAGGAGAGTTCAAGGTGAGGACATGTGTCCTCAGGCATGAATGTGAGATGCCTGAAAATGAATGTAGTATGAGAAATGAAAGGTATCAAAAAAAAAAAAAGACAAAGTATTACATTTTAAAATGCTATTGGGGACAGTTGTTAATAATCTTTTTCTATGATAGCACCTATAGCTATCACCTATTTTTTTTTTATTAAAGCTTTTTATTTTCAAAACATATGCATGGATAAATTTTCAACACTGACCCTTGCAAAACCTTGTGTTTTAAATTTTCCCTTCCTCCCCATCCTTCCCCTAGATGGCAAGTAATCCATATATGTTAAATATATTAAATTCAATATTTGTATACATATTTATACAATTATCTTGCTGATCAATAAAAATCAGATCAAAAAGGAAAAAAATGAGAAAGAAAACAAAATACAAGCAAACAACAAAAAGAGTGAAAGCTATGTTGTATCACCTATTTTTTACACTTAAAAATTAATCTAATCCTGATTGGTGATTTACAACACAGATTTGCATAAACCCAAAGAAACAGAGAAGTCCTATTCCCAGTTTATGTATTCAGAGATAATCATCTCCATTGTATTCACACTATTCTGTTCCTGTGAGGCCCTTGTTATATGGAAGCTACATGTTTTCTACATGAATGATCTAATTTCTGGTACATAGCAAATACACATGAGCTGCCAGATACTTCAACAGTGATTCATGGCTAGAATCTGAGAAGGGCAGGGAGGAAATCTTTTCTCCCATTTTCAAGAGGTCAAAATGTGTTTCCAGGCATTGGAAGTAACTTAATGCATTTCACCATCTCTTCTTACAAGGCGATCAACAATGTAAAAGATACTACCATTTTATAGATGAGGCACTCTTGATCACAAAGAGTTAGCAGAATTTAAGAATTAAAAGGTAGCTTTGAAATCATCTGGTCCCTCTTATTTTAGTTGAAGTTGATTTCCAGAGAAAGGCAGCATTTGTCCTCCAAACTTGTTTTCCAGACTCCTAATCCAATGCTTTTTCTGCTATCATACTGATTCTCAATGGTGAAGCCCTCTCCCACAGGTATTAATCACTGATCACATGGCAAACCAAATGTAATTATGGACAAATATTCTCATTTACTAACATACAAATTTAAAGAAGACTCAAGTTCTATTGTGAACTTAATAATTGGAATACTTACAACTACTGCTACAAAGGGTTCTTGAAACTGCTGATTGAGCATCTGGGTACTAACATCAATCCCAGAAAGCCAACAGCCATAGCCAGGGTGACTGTGATACCAGCCAATTGCATTTTCAAGTCGACCCACCTAACAAAGGAGGAGAAAATGGCCATATTAAATGCTGAGATTCTTACCCACTTTAGAATCAGCTGTCATTTGGTTATTTATCAACAACTATGCAATAACAGAATACATGACATTTTACAACAAATATTAAAATATATAAGTTTGTGAGATTAAAAAGACACCATAAATCACTACTATGTTTAATCTTAATTAATACATATATGTAAGATCATTAATAAACCTAAATATGAAACATGTTTTACTATAAAGTTCACTGCTAGATTTTTTGTCCATAACATCTCAATTATATAACATATAGTTGCTGTGAAATCTTTTTACTTAAAACATTGTTTACCTGTTTTGCATTTTCTATATACGCTGCCATATATTCATAGGCAGCAGCTTGGGCATTTACTCGAGTTTCAGTGCCCTCTACAGGCAAAGCAAAACTGTCCATAATGATCATGGTTTCACCGTCCACTTTCCCGAGCATCAAACCCATCACTTCCAAGTTGCCTCCTGATCTAGCGTGCATTACCATTTTCAGTAGGGCTAAGGCTGAGATCTTGCAGTATTTAAAGTAATGGTGACTACAAAACAAAACCAAAAATGCTTTTTATATAAGTTAAACACGACATGGCAGAAATTGAAAAGATGAAGGGAAATGGTAAAAGGGATGGCTGGAAAGAGGATATAGGGATGTAGGGAATAAGATGTTACTGTTCTGGAAAAAAAAAATCACACATACAGAAAATTACACAATTCACCGAAATCATCAACTTGTTTTTGTAGAAATGTCACATGAGCAGACCAATAAATTTTTCCCTTTCTAAGTTCACCATGGCATTTGCCTTCATTACATTATATGCTTTTCAGTACATAGAATAAAGTAAAAGGTATATAGTATAGACTGAATAAAAACAGATCCTGTAGGCATTGGATCCTTGTAGCCTCTCTTCAGGTAAAATGTATCTGATCAAGAATCAAAACACTTTGATTCAAATTCTGCCATTCCTACATACTACCTATATGTTTTTCGGATAGGTCACTTTATTTCCCTGGTTTTCCATTTTCTTATTTATAAAGTGAAGGGGATCTCTAAGGGCCCAATTTAATTCTAAATCATGCCCTACTGTCATCTTCATACTGACATATAAATAACTGAAAAATACCTTACTGTTTGTTCCCCAAAGTATTTGTATTTTAGCTGGGAGCAATCCTCAAGCCAAGAAATGATTCTCTAATTGTGGAACATCAGGCTTTAGCAAGAAAGGGAAAAAATTATAAAGGGTCCTTGGTCAGGAGATCTGGGTTTGAGATTGGGTTTGGAGAGCAGTCAGGCAAGTTTGTCTCAGAGGCAGCTATGTAGTAGTGTATGCTAGGCCTGGAATCAGGAAAACTTAGCTAGTTGTGTGGGTAAGTCACTTTGCCTCAGTTACCTTTACTGTAAAATGATAATAATAGCATCTATTCCGAGAGTATTAAAAAAATGCTTAGCAGGTGCTAGTTCCCTCTTTTTTCACGTGTAAAATGATGAACAAGGGTAACACAAATAAAGAGGTAAACATGTTCTCGAGGTAAACTTGATAAAAAGTAAAACTTCCTACAGAATGAGTTATGCTGCTTTAACCATTCAGTAGAGCAATTTGGAACTCTGCCCAAAAGGTCTATAAAATCTTTCATACCCTTTGATCTGGCAACACCACTATTAGGTCTATATCCAAAAAGAGATACTTAACCAAAGGATTTATATGTATAAAAACATTTATAGCAGCTCTTTTCCAGTGGCAAAGAACTGGAAATTGATGAGATGCTCATCAATTGGGAAACAGCTGAATAAACTGCGGTATGTAATTATGATGGCATACTATTATGCTATAAGAAATGGTGAGGAGGATGCTCTCAGAAAATCCTGTAAAATCTTACAAAACCTGAAGCAAAGTGGCATGGACCGTATACAAAGTAACAAATACTATAAGATGAGCATCTAGGAGTGACTTTGCTATTCTCAGCAATAAATGATCCAACACATCTCTGAAGGACCTATAAAAAATGCTATCTATAACCAGAGAAAAAAATTGATAGTGTCTGAATACAGAAGCATACTTTTTTAAAACTTTATTTTTCTTGATTTTTTTTTTTGGTCTATGTTTTCTTTCACAACATAACTAATATGAAAATGTTTTATATGACTACATATGTATAATCTGTATGGAATTGCTTGAGTTCTCAGTGAGGGGAGGGAGAGAGGAAGGATTGTAAGAATTTGGAATTTAGTTTTTAAAATGAATGTTAAAAATTATTTTTACATGTAATTGGAGAAAAATAAAATACTAAATAAATTTAAAAACAATTAGAGTTATGAAGAAGAATATGATCTGCATAGAAAGTAGTGGGATACACTGATCTAAAACCTTTAAGTTTAGGTGGGATGTCCTAGTTGGATATACCCTAGAGGGGAATTCTTTTTAGTTATGAGTTAGAAATACTTATGACTTCCAATACTGAATTCTGTGATTCTTCACCTAGACAATCTTTAATGATTCTTCCATATATTTTTAGAGAAAGGAATTTGCCCTCCATACTATATATTTCATATAGCTCTTAGCCATTCATTACAGAAAGGGCTCTACTGCATGAGGAGTTTTAAGAGATACTTCATTATATTTTTTTCAGGAAATCCCTAAATCCTCAGTTAGTACCTAGGTTTGAATCCCAAACTCTACTACTCACTTGATAGGGAATTCTTAATCTGGAGTCCATGACCTTGTTTTTCAAAATATTTTGATGACTAAATTTCAAAAGAATTGTATTCTTCTGTGGTATAATATATTTTATTTTACCCATTTAAATAAATTATTCAGAGAAAGAGGCCATAGGCTTCATCTAATTTATATAATTTATATCAAATATAAATTTCTCTATCTGGATTCAGAGCCCACTGTAACCCGACTCCTTCGCATCCTCTTATACCTTACTTTGATCTAGCTATTTTGCACAAAGGACAATGGCAGATCCTCAAAAGCTCCAGACTTTGGGTGTTTTCTCTGTCTGCTGATTCTCTCCAATTTATCTGGCCCTTTGCTTTTTTCATACACGGTTCTTGCTCCGTAGTTTCCCCAATTAGACTGTGAGCTCCTTGAAGGTAGGGCCTGTCTGCCTTTCTATCTATCTTCAAGGACTCAGTGGCTTGGTACACAGTAGGTACTTAATAAATGTTTGCTGACTGACCTGACTTGCCAAGAGATCCTTCACTCACAAAAAAGATTAAGAACCCCTACATTAGACCTCAATCTGCTTCAGAAGAGTATGATCTGAAGCAGAGAGATGGCCAATCTCCCATACAGTAAAGTTACGGAGCCCTCGACAGATCGAGGCCATCTTGGCCTTTCTGAGCCTCAGTTTCCCTTTGTAGAACAGAAGGGATTGCAATATATGACCTCTGGCTTCCCTCCAGCTCTCAAGTCTAGGGGTCCTATGATCGATCCAAGAGTAGCCCCTAGTGGATGTGTGGGTGTGTGGAGGGGGGATGTGATAGGGGGATTGAGCGGCCAGTCGTGCTCCGAGCTTTAGTTTTTCCCCTTCCCTCTTCCCCCGTCACCCTCCGCCCCTCTTCCCCCCCCCCCACTTTTCCCTGAGGTCTCCTCACTCCTTAGTCCAGGGCTTGGCCGCCAGGATTTCCTGCTGCTGCTTTTTGTCGTACTTGTAGATCTCGTCGATGCTCTGGGCTTCCTGCATGTTGTTGGCCAGTTCCCAGCTCTTCTGGGCCATGCCGCTCCCCGAAGCCGCCATCGCCGCGGAGACGCCGTAGGCCTTCCCCGCGCCTCCGCCCCCTCAGCCCCGCTCCGATTCCCCTGCCGCCCCGGCCGCGGGGCGAGACCGTGTGACCCTCGCCCCTTGCCGTAAAGCAACCCTTGGTTAACAGGTTCTCGGAGCTGCCATGACACCGGGAACCTGGGATCGGAGCGGCGCGGACTATTCGGAAATATTTGGAGGGGGGTTCCGTTTTAGGATGCAAGAGGTCGTGACACTAGCGGCTACAAGGCTTTAAAGCTACAAGAATAAAAAACGGGATGGGATTGGAAGAAAATTATGACATGTTATATTTTGAGTTCATAGATGGATTCTATCACAATCTATTTAGCAGTTTGGAGAATGGTACAATCTTTCCCTATCCTCGGAGGGGGAGGGGCCCTACGTCATGTTACACGCCGTCGTTTGCCTCCCAGGTCCGTATTGCGCATGACTGAAAGAAACCATATTTAAAACTGGTAAAGCGGCGGGCTTTTAAGTGCAAAAAGAGTGATTTGTTTTTGTTGGTGTCTTGGTGGAGGAGAAAAAAAGGAATTTAATTACCTTTGCGAAATTTCGGAAGATTGAGGACTGTGGGGATTAGGGTTGCCTGGTGAGTGTAATGTCAACTGGAATGTTTTCCTTAGCGGGGACTTCTCGGGCACGAGTGTATAACAACCAACGAGCATAGCGGTGGCTTCCTCGTGAAGCCCTCCCCCTGGGCTGGTCGTTTCTTGCTGTTTGCTTGGAGGAGCGTCCCCTAGCGTTCAGAAAGGGCATTGGTAGCTCCTGCAGTGAAGCTCTGTATTTTTAAGTGAACATTTAAAGGCTACTTAACTGAACGTGAGCTCAGGGAGAGCAGGGACTATTTTAATATTTCTTTACACTTAGTAAGCACTTACATGTTTTTATTTATTAATGTCGCATATTGATAATTATAATATTTTGAGAATAACTATTTTTAAAAGCTTTAAATTTTTTTAAAAAATTTTCTTTTTGTGGGATTGATTTGTTTTAGATAGCATGGTAAAAAGCAATTGACACATGGACATTTGAAGGAAATGGATCTTAGAGAAGTGATAGTTTTGAGAATTTATAGCCTTACTAGAGGGACTTTGCACTTATTAAGTGCTTAATAAGTACTTTTTCATTTATTCATTAAATCCTTTTTTCGTTTATTCATTAATCCATTTGCATATTGATACGTTGTTTTGAGACTAGCTATTTTAAAAAAAATTGAAGGTTTTTTTTTAAGTGTGATTGATTTGACTTTGATACTATGGCAGAGGGCAAACGCTGCAAGGACATTTGAAGAAATTGAATCTTGAAGTGATAATACTGTGAAAATTTTCTGAGTGTTTTCTGTTTCTGTGTCCTAAATGCCATTAGTCGGGAGTAGAATGGGGCTGGATCTGAACCTTTATTCTTTGTGGGACTAGGATGTTATTAATAAGCAAATAAAATAAAGCTTATTAATGAACTTGGTTGACAGTAACAAAAATTCTGTAATCAGACACATAATTCAACAAACATTTATTAAGTACTGTACTGTGTGTATGCCAGGTATGGTTTGTTATCCAAACACTGAAAACTTCTAGTGATGGAGACAGCTAGTTATAATTCTGTACAATAAGTTTTTCTGAGCTCAAACTTCATACTTCTGCCTTCTGGCTCTGTAGCAGTCACAGCTAGAATTCAAACACTACTTTAAGGCTTGCAAAACACTATAAGTTATTTTATTTGAGCCTCAAGAACCTTTTTTATTCCATTTTATGGAGGAGGAAGCTGAGGTTGTGACATGTCTGGATTCATACAACTGGTTACTATCTGGGGCAGGAATCAAACTTTTTTTCGAGGCATTTGGAGTTAAGTGAATTGCCCACAGTCACACAGCTAAAGAAGTGTTAAGTATCTGAGGCCACATTTGAACTCAGGCCTTCCTGACTTCAGGGCAGATCCTCTATCCACTGTGCCGTCTTCCTGATTCTTAGGTCCAAAATTATCCACTGTGCTACCTAGCTGACCATTTTCTTTTGTGGGACCTCCAGAGTTGAAGATCTATCTTAAGAACTCTGGCCTTTTGTCTTAAAATTATAGAATAATGGAGCTTCTTTGAGGTTGTCAGTATTACTAGAAGAGCATGATATTGCCACTCCTTAAAAGTAGTAGCAACCCATCTCAATCATTGAAAAATTTAAAGCACTATACAAATGTCAGCTGTTATTATAGTATTGTAATTTAATTACAGCCCTTTCCTTTAAAATTTATGTAATACTTATGTGCTAGCCACCAGGTGTTTTGTGGAATACAGATTAAGACATGTTCTCAGTGTTTATGGAGTCTATAGCCTACAAGGCCAGAGGTGCATATATAAATACTACAATACAAGGTGGAATGCACAGCAAGAAATATGAGTCCTCAATTTGGAGGAGAAAGTGAGAGCATGTTTGGCAGGAATAAATGAGGAACTCTCAGTGGTTTGGGGAGAATGGCCTTTGAAGTGGATTTGGAGTCAGATAACCTAGGTTACCTGCTAGTTTTGTCATCTGTGAAGTGAAGGAGTAGTCTACCAGATTACCTCTGGGATCTCTTCCATTTCTAAATATAAGAAATTGTGAAATGGTACAAATGATAAAAGGCCTACACTGGCTGAAGAAGGGAAAAATACTTGAAGAATGAACAAAGTTCCCACTTGCCTCTTTGCTCTGCTTCCTAAGCCTCCGACTTTTCTTAGTCCTGTGCTTGTGGGATTGCAGGAGTTAATGGAGCACCCGGGACTAAGTAGGGTCTGAGGCTTGGATCTGGAAGAAATAGGCACTTACAGTGAAGGCAGTGCGGGAAGCCTCCCGGGCACCAGAGGGCGCAAGGCTCTGCCCCGAGTGGCTTCTCCCCGGGGCAGGGGTGCCTCCAGTCGTTACTGCAGGCTAGGGGATGCTGCTGCAGGAGCTGGAGTAGCTGTCACTGGCAGAGATGTGTGGGCAGAGGTGGCCCTCCCCTTGGCAGCAGGCCTAGAGTCTGCCTAACCGTCTTCCTCCCTCAGTAAGAGTCTGCTGGAGTCAAGGAGAGTTGGACCAGCAAAAGCTGCCTGGTTTTTGGCCCCCGACTCTGTCTCGGAAGGGAGTGGGAACTTTGTGCCTGGCGGTCCAGGGCAGCGTGGAAAGGCAGATCCCGGAGTCTTCTAGCCCGAGCTCAGCTGAGGCTGCAGGTTGGGGTGCGGCCAGATTTGTTGTCACCTGGTTGCTTAACAACGCCGCCCGGGCTAATTCCAGCCGAGGAGGTGCAGCAGCTGGAGTTGCTGCAGCTTATGGCTGCGTGCTGCTGCCACCACTGACCAACGAACCCGCGGATTGAGCCTCAACAGTCTTCCTCTTGCCTTGGGTGGGCGGCCCCAGGCGGGGCACCCGGCTCAGGGAGCACTATCAACACCCCCTGGGAGAGGCTCCTCAAGGGGATTCATCCCTTGGTTTTAGATCTGGCTCTGCTTTCTGTCTGATGGAAAGCTTCGATCTTGCCAGGAGAGATGGCCTTGGAGAGGCACCGGACCGGTAAGCATAATTTTGATCCCCTTGAAGCTAAGATACCAGAGAGCATTGTAGTTCTCTGCTTGTCTAGAGAACTAGGAGATTCCAGTTGCTACACCAGGGTATAAAAAGCAAATTATTCCAGAGCAATGTTTCTTTCTTTCTTTTTTTTTTTTTTTAAGAGTAGATGAAGAAAGCAATACTTAGTGATTTGCATATCATTAAAGATGGAATTGAAAACAAACAACTTTACTGAAATCCATGTTTGGAGAAACTAGCCATTTATGGGGGCTTCATTAATATTTGGAGAAAGCTTCTCAAAGGTTCGTGAGTTTATTATACAGGCTAGTTTTTCTGGAGGAAGGCTTAGCTCTGAAGCAAGTTTTATGGCAATTGCAATGCCATAAATGAGGAAATCTTAATTTACTAGCTCTGCCTAGTTGTATAGCTTTAGCTGAAGATGACCTCAGGGGTAATGGTTTTCTCCTCTGTAAAATGGAGTTGAGACTAAATGATCTTTAAGATCTCTTTCAGCTACAAAATGCTATGACTTCAAAGTTATCAACCTCATTAAGTAGAAATGTTTGTAAACTTTTATCTTTCTGCTTGCTAACTAGTTGAAAACTGGGAATAGAAATTCAAAGTGACCTTGACAGTCTGGGTTTTTGCTGAAAGTCTCTTTATAGATTAGAAATATTAAAAGCTGCTACAAGATATGGCAAATAGAAGTTTCTGTGATTGGATGTGTTCTGTAGAAGTACCAGACCTTTAATCATATGGAAATAACTGGGAGAAATAATTCCTTTTTTGGCTCAAATATCTTTAGTAGCATTTTCCTAAAGTTTAAAAGATTCCTTAGAGACTGACATCTAATACTCTGCATAGCATGTCTCCCACTTACCTTTCTGAATTTGGAGTGACAGAAATAGAGTTCAAATCCTGGCTCTATGATTTACTACCTTTGTGAGTAAGTAAGGCAAATAAATCATTTAACCCATTTTTCCTATTCCCTTGTCTGTAAAATGAATGTGTTAGACTAGATGACAAGTTTACTTCCATCTCTACATTTGTGATCCTATTTCCCATCTCCAACTTTTGAATTTTAATTAAACTAGCCTATTTACTGCTCTGTACTGCTACTGCTTATCACTTTGCTAAGCTTGTCTTCCTTACCTCTATTGAAAACTTGAAGCTTTTTTTTAAAACGGTACTTTCAAACTCTCACCTTTCTCAGAAATCTTTTGCCTTTTGTTACAACTATGTCCTGTTCTCCTTTGGAAGTTTTAAATTTACAAGGTTAGGAACTATGTTGTTTTTCAACTTTTAAAAAAATCCCATTGCTTAGCAAGATGTCTGGCACATAGTAAGTATGCAGTAAGTGTTTGAATTGAGGAGAGTTCCTTGTGACTATGTGAAGATCTTTGTGCTCCAAGGCCTTGAAATAGAATGGAGTCTTGTACTCACCTTTCTTTGTGGATAGTTTTCAGAAAGGTGTTCTTGGAACTGTGGAAACATCAAACTGTGTGCTAAAATATTTTCTGAAGCTGGTTTGAAAAATGCATTAGGCAGTAGTTATCTGTCTTGTACAACTGGGTACAATAATTGATTGAGCACAAATCAATATACTTTCATTTCAAAGATGAGGAAACTTTGCTTGAGAGTTTAAGGTTGTATTAGGTTACATTGTAGTCACACAAAGATCCTCTGACTCCAAATTGATGTTCCTTTCATCATATTTTGCTTTTTCAATTACCTTTCTTTTTTGATACTTCAGCACTTGAAAAGTCTGTGATTTTATAAGCGTATTTTCCAACATTAATGCAAGCTATATTGCCTCTGAAATTTAATACCACACCTTCAACACCTTTCACCTTGAGAAATTCATTATCATATGTCCCATCTGGATACAGATTCTTTAACTATAGATATAGGGTTCATTGTTGGATCAATTTTAAAAACCTTTCCAGTGTGAATAGACTTAGAGCTTGTGCTCTGCTGGCAAATCTTTGAGATAACTGTGGTGCCTCCAGTGAGGAGTGCTCCACAGTGGCGAATCAAAGTCTTTTCTGACATATGGTTATTTCAGGAATATAATTTAACATGAAAAAATAATGTTATATTAAAAATATACTGCATTTCATTTTAAATAAGAAATGTAAAATCCAGTTGCTACAAGGTGTCAGAATTTCAGAAAATTGGTAATTAGAGATATATCACTTATGATTATAACTTCAAGTTAAATATCTTTTTATCAGAACCTTGGTGTAATTTAAAAATATTTGTCAGGATCTAGCAAATGGCCTCATATAGTTCAAGTAATATAGTATTAAATTCAAATAATTTGAATGACCACTTATAGTTTTTTAAAAATGTGTTTAGATTAGTCCATGTAAATTATTATTTTTGTGTGTGTGTTTAATCTGTCTTACAAAATATAGGGTAGATGTCACTGCCTGTGTTGCTGGCAATATTTTGATTTGGGGATAAAGTATATTATTACTATCAAGTGTCTTCATATACTGGTGAATTAAATTGTAGTTACTGACGTGTTTGTGAGGCTTTATAGGCATAGTTTTTGTGTATGTGACTATGGAAATGAAGATAATAGTTTATATTTATATTGTACTTTACAGTTACCAAATGCTTACATTATGTCATATGATCCTTGCAACACCATGTAGAGTAGATAGCACACATATATTTCTTATTTTTAGGAATGAAGAAATTGAGTCCAGAAAAATTAAATGAACTTGTCCAAAGTCCCACATTTAGTGAGTGATAGAGTGATAGAAGTCTTAGATTTCTTATTTTGGGCCAAGGATTGATTCTTGCCATTATATCATACTGCCTTGTGAAAGGTAGATGAGAAAAGTAGCTGAACTTATTTTCCTTAAAATAATTAAAATAAAATGACTAGAATTATAAAGTAGGTTGCCTCCTTTTCTGATCATATATTTCCTTATCAAAGATGTTAAACTGCACATCTTTCTATTGCTTTTTCAATCATTTGTAATTTTGATTCTCTGGAGATTGTGATGTTTTATGATTCAATCATAGAGCAGAAGAATATTGCTGCAGCAAAGATGGACTGTTATGTTAGGAAGCAGTTTGACTTGTTGGAAATTTTAGATAACTTCTTATATATATATATGAAAGTTAGCTCATGTTCTTCCTCTAATCCTGTAGTCTGCAAACTTGTTTTGATTCTGCACTCCATCAGTAAAATTTTTTGGGTGTGCAACTATAAATAGGTGCATATGTATTTACAAATTATATATGTATACATGTGATGTTGTGTTAATAATTATGTGCATTATCAGACTTATACAAAGAAGTTAAAAAGGATGAGACAAAAAAAATAGTATTTTATTCTAATGTCAGTAAAGAGCCACTGCAGTGGAGTACTGGAATGAAATGGCCAGCTCTATGTTTTAGGAAAATAAGTTTGTCATCTATGTGGAATTTAAGAAGGGGAGAATCTTGAGGCTGGGAGGATAATTAAGAGGTGAGGTGAGGTGAGAAGGGATTAAGCACTCAATTAAGTTGATATAGAGAGGAGAAGATTTGAGAGACTCTGTGGAAGAATGGACAGTTAAGATTTGGCATCTGATTATATATAGAAGGTGAGAACACCTAAGTGTCCACTGGAAAGGTGGTGGTATCTTTGACAAAAGTAATTAGTTCAGAAGAGTTGTGTATTTTGACCTGGAACACAGAACCTATTCCTCCATGGGGCTCTTGTTTAAATCAGTGTAATCTGGGACTTGTGTGGGCATGTTGGGGGAAGAGGGGTGCTGTCTGGTCTGTTCAATTGTGAGTGTTCAGGTCTCAGGTAACATATAACTTCCTGAAGGATGAACCATCTATTACAGGTGCAGAGAGGTTGGGAGGTTGCTTAGCAATGGGAAGGCAGTTGTAGAAAGGAGAATAGTTAGGGGATTGTAGTTAGATAATGAATAAAAGGTATAGTATGATTCTTTGAGATAGTCCCAAAATTCTTCAGGGGAAAAATGGATATGAATGTCTTCCAAAACTTCTTGGTCCACATACCATTTGTGATAATGCCGTGGCTCTTAAGTTTAAAAACCAGTGTTCCTAGTCAATTCTTTTTATTTTTTTAATACAATTTTTTAAATAAACAAAAAAAAAAAGATTTTCCTGTTGTGACTAGTATTATCTGCCCCTTCATTGAAAACACAACCCTTGTAACAATTATGCATAGTCAAGCAAAACATTTCCAAATTCCTGCTTCCATGGCACTCACAAAAAGCATCTTTTTAAGGAGAGCTTTTAAAGCTAGATGGTTTTTGGCAGTTAGGCAATGAAGAACGATTTTTCAAATCCCCCCCTTATTGACTTGTCTTCCCTTTGTTCATTATGTCCACTTCATCCTATGCGTTTACTTATGCATAATTGTTCACATATTGTCTCCTCCATTAGACTGAGCTTCTTAAGAGCAGGGACTGTCTTTTGCTTTTCTTTTTTATCAGAGTACTTAGTATAGTATCTGATACATTCATAGTAGCCTTAAGCATAAATACTTGACTTTTATTCTCTATTTATGTGTATATGCATGTGTCTATGCACATGCATATGTGTGCATATGCATACATATTTTGTCTCCTTTGACAGAATACAAGTTTCTTGTGATGAAGCACACACATGTATATTTTGTCTCCTTTGATGGAATACAAGTTCCTTAAGAAGAAGCACTAGATTGGGAAAAGTGGTTCAGAATGTGAAAAATTCACAAAGGCATTATCATAGCCAAAAGCCTTATTTTGGGAAAAGGGTACAGACTAATCAAAGAGGGTCTATCTAGCCGGGCCTGAAAGTGAAGAGGCATTCCTTAAAAGTCAAAAGAGGGCAAGGTATAGAGAATTAGGGAAAAGTTAGGGAGGTGCCTAGGAGAGAGCAAACTCTCTTGAGTATTATGTATGCTGTAATGTGCTTGTTCGGGAGGAAAGACCCTCAACTCCATAGCTTCATTCCTAGGGTGACAACATCATTCCCAAGGCTGAGTGACCTGGGGTTTCTTGAAAAGTACTGGGGTCTTTACAGCTATTGAGGTTTCTACTACATCATTCCTAAGGGCTGCATCACTTCGTTTGAGGACAGAGATTATTCTATTTTTATCTTTATTTCCTCAGCCCCAGAATATTGTTAATTGATTGGGTCAATCTTCCGATAAGAATAAAAGTCATAACTGACACCTATAATATTTGAATGTTTTCAAATTGTTTTGTGTATAGTATCTCAATCAATCCAACTTTTCATTTGAAATTTTCATGTGAATAAGCTAAATTGAATGTCAAATGAGGAATGCTTAAGGGTAGGATATGCATAGTGACTCATCATTTATTTAATATCATATTATTTATTTTTAGAATCTGAAGAATGGCAGATAATTTAGACCAGTTTATTGAAGATCGAAAGGCTAGACTGACAAAAGACAAAGCAGAGTTGGAAAAAGATCCTCCTTATATGGATATAAAGGTAGTATGATAGTGTTTAGCTTTAATTTATGTTAAGTTCTGGAGTTTTATTGGTCCGTGTCTGTTATGTTACAAGTTAAAAGTAGTTCTGTTAAAATGGTAAAAAAAACTTTAAAAACAAAACAGGAAATTTTAAGTCAAAACTCATTTGTAAGTGAATGTAAATGTAAAATGTAAAGTGAAAAGTTGATAAACTGAAATAATCCCAAATGTACTATTAAAGAAAAAAATTAAAGTTGTGAAATTTAAGTGGTAAATTATTACAATTCAAATATACTGTTAAAGAAGAAAATTAAAGTTGTAAAATTTAACTGGTAATATATTAGAATTTACATTTCTTCCACTTATAAAACATCATAAAACATTGCTGCAAAGCTGCTTAAATTGAGGAGTTCTACTTTGTAAAAAGTTTGAGGAAAAAGTTAGATTTCAATTTAATCTTAATCTTAAACCATCAGAATTAATGAATTTACTAACTGAAGGTTTATGAAGATGAATTTAGTTTAATTTATCTTTTAAACTGTTTTGAATCTTAGTTTTTCTGACTTCTTTCCAGTTGTTAAAATTATATTTCATAAAAATAATGAAGTTGTATCTACTGGCTACAAATAATTTTCAAGTACCAAAAATTTGTAAAAATTAAAAATTTTCAAATTTGCATTTTAGGAATTATTTTTAATCCATTAATATCTTAAAAGCAATTTTGTAGAATTGGCAATAATGAATTTTTTAGAATATTAAAAAAATTATTGATTTCTCATTTACAATTATATCCCCATGCTATTTTACAGTACAAAAGTGACCTCTCTTCTAATCTCTGGATTGCAAAGTGGTATCTTTGTGATAGAATAATTAGGTGTTATAGTGGGCAGAGTGCTGGGTCTGGAATCAGAAAGACTCATCCTCCAGAGTTCAAATCTGGCCTTAGATACTTAACAGCTGTTTTACTCTAGGCAAGTCACTTAATCCTGTTTGTCTCAATCTTCTCATCTGTAAAATGATGTGGAGAAGGAAATGAGAAACTACTTCATTATCTTTGCCAAGAAAACCCCAAATGGGGTCATGAAGGGTTGGATACGACTGAAAAAAAAGATTTGTACAACAAAAAGCATGCAATTTTTAAATATACTAGAGAAATAATTTGATTCATAGGATATCTGAATCTATGGAATTGCAAGGTATTTTATAATGAAGTTTTATAACACTTAAGCACAGATGATTAAAATGCACAATATTAGTTCTTAATGTTTTGGAAAAGTTATAACATTATCATTTATTACAATATTGACATTTTGGTAATTGCATCTTAAATTGCAAAGTGTAAAAAGATGTGAAACACATTAAAAATGTATTAAATGCTTTGTGATTTTTCCTTTCTTAAATAGATTGTCTTTTTGTTGTTGTTCCAGAGCAATGCTGGAGAAAAGCTTTCAGACAACAGCAAAATACTAATCTCCATGGCCAAAGAAAACATACCACCAAATCGTCAAGACAACAGAGGTTCTTTAGATATTTTGTTTAAGTGCATTAATATTTTAGAAATTGTTAGTAGCTGTGTGACCCTGGGCAAGTCATTTAACCCCAATTGCCTTAGCCAAAAAAAAAAAAAAAAAAAAAAGAGTAAATACAGTAAGACTTTTCATTTAAAAGTCAAAGAAATAATTATGCCTTAAGATGATGGAAAGATCATATTAGTAACTGGAAACTATATTACAATTATATAAAATTTTTCTTCTCTTATAATGAAATCAATATAATTATATGAATAATATGATTTTAATCATGCTTGCCATCATCCTTTTATTTGTGTTAGGTAATGCAACAGATAAAGAAGTGGAGATAGAGCCAGGCCTGGAGTCAGGAAAATTATAATGCAAATATACTTATATACTTTCAGACACTTACTACCTGTGTGACTCTGGAAAAGTCACTTAATATTTTTTTGCTTCAGTTTTCTCACTTTTAAAATGGGGAAAATATTTGTAGCCCTCCCCTCCCTCGGTTGTTGTAATGAGCAAATGTGATAATATTTGTAAAGCACTTATTAGGACAGTACGTAGCACATAGTAAGCACTATATAAATATTATCTGTCATTGTTATTACCATCATTAATATTATTTTAAATGATTTATGGGAAATAGTTAACATTTATATAATACTTAAAGGTTTGTAAAGCACTCTGCATGCTTGGTCTAATTTATTGAATTGATTATTGAACAGCTGAGATAGTGCTACATTTTAACTTAACAGAATATACTTTAATATGTGTATATATAAATGTGAGTGTGTGAATATAACTTATTTTTATTTTTTTTATTTTTAATTTTTTTTTCTTTGTTGAGGCAATTGGGGTTAAGTGACTTGCCCAGGATCTTACAGCTAGGAAGTGTTAAGTTTCTGAGTCCTGATTTGAACTCAGGTCCTGCTGACATCAGGGCTGGTGCTCTATCCACTGCACTACCTAGCTTCCCCTGAAACTTATTTTTAAATAATACTTTAAATTATTCTGTAAGAGGTTCTCTAAGTATAAAGTGGTGGTAGTTATTATTACTTCATTATCATGAGCTAGAGCTATAGTAATGATGCCAAGTTTTAGTGTCCAATTGAGTCAGAGTTCATGGCTGAAGAATATACATCTTTAATCCATGTCTGCTTTCTGAGGCTAGGCATACCATAAGAAGAAAAGAGCAAGAGATATGAATGGATAGTTTATCTTTTCACTTCTATTGGCATTATAACTGAAAATTCATTCTGCTGCTGCTGACATGTTCATGTGTGGATAACATTTTTCAATTAAAAAAAAAAGAAATAACTTTAAAATGTGTTTACCAGAATAGAGACAAAAATACAATATGAAAAGAACAGTTATGCACATAAATATATAGTATGTAATTACACAAAGTATGAATACTAAAGTAGTCCATATAAAGGAAAAAACTACATTGAATGAAGGTATTTGTTATGCAGCTATTCTATTTTTTTTATTAAAGATTTTTATTTTCAAAACATATGCATGGATAATTTTTCAACATTGACCCTTAACAAAATCTTGGGTTCCAATTTTTCCTCTCCTTCCCCCCATCCCCTCCCCTACATGGCAAGTAATTCAGTATATGTTAAACATGGTAAAAAAAAATGTTATATTCAATATGAGCACACATATTTATATAACTACCTTGATGCACAAGAAAAATCAGATCAAAAAGCAAAAAAAAAAATGAGAAAGAAAATAAAATGTGAGCAAACAACAAAAAGAGTCAAAATGCTATGTCGTGATGCAACTCAGTTCCTACAGTTTTTTCTCTGGGTGTAGATAGCTCTCTTCATCATAAGATCATTGGAAATGGCCTGGATCATCTCATTGTTGAAGAGAGCCATGTCCATCAGAATTGATCATCATATAGTCTTGTTGTTGCTGTGTATGTTGATGATCTGGTTCTGCTCATTTCACTCAGCATCAGTTCATGCAAGTTTCTCCAGGCCTCTTTGAATCATCCTGCTGATTTGGAACTATGCTCAAAAAGTTATGAAACTGTGCATACCTTTTGACTAGCAGCATTTCTATTGGGCTTATATCCCAAAGAAATCATAAAGGAAGGAAAGGGCCTCACATGTGCAAGAATGTTTGTGGCAGCCCTTTTTGTAGTGGCTAGAAACTGGAAACTGAATGGATGCCCATCAATTGGAGAATGGCTGAACAAATTATGGTATATGAATGTTATGGAATGTTATTGTTCTGTAAGAAACAACCAGCAGGATGATTTCAGAGAAGCCTGGAGAGACTTGCATGAACTGATGCTGAGCTAAATGAGCAGAACCAGGAGATCAATGTACACGGCAAAAACAATACTATATGATGATCAGTTCTGATGGACTTGGCTCTCTTCAACAATGAAATGTTTCAAACCAGTTCCAATTGTTCACTGAAGAAAACCATATACACCCAGAAATAGGGACATGAAATATGGACCACAACGTAACATTTTCATGATCTCTATTGACATTTGCTTGCATTGTGTTGCCTTTCTCTGATTCTTTTTTTTTTCTCGTAGATAGGATTTTTCTTGCATAACTTCTCAAGCATTTCAACATTATTAACATGTAGTGGACTTCCTGCCATCTAGGGGAGGGGAGGGGACTGGGGGTAAAATTTGTAATGGAAAGCTTTGTAAAGATCAATGTTGGGGAACTACCCATATATATGTTATACAAATAAAAAGCTTTAAAAGAAAAACAAAACCAAAAAAAAAAACCAACAAATTTTTCCCCCCAACTTCCCGCCCCTCCCCTAGATGGCAGGATATCCACTACATGTTAATTATGTTAAAATATTGGCAAAAAGAATATATATGTACATATTTCCAAACTTATCATTGTTGTGCAAGAAAAATCTTATCTACACAAAAAATATATCAGATAAAGGAAACACAATGTAAGCAAACATCAATCAAGGAGTATGAGAATGTTATGTTGTGGTCCACATTTCATATCCCTCTCTCTGCGTGTACATGGCTTTCTTCAGTGAACAATTGGAGGTGGTTTGAAACATTTCATTGTTGAAGAGAGCCATGTCCATCAGAATTGATCATCATATAGTACTGTTGTTGCCGTGTATAATGATCCCCTGGTTCTGCTCATCTCACTCAGCACCAGTTCATGTAAGTCTCTCCAAGCCTCTCTGAAATCATCCTGCTGGTCATTCCTTACAGAACAATAATCCATAATATTCATATCCCACAATTTTATTCAGCCATTCTCCAATTGAAGGGCATCCATTAAATTAACAGTTTCTAGCCACTACAAAAAGGGCTGCCACAAACATTCTTGCACATGTGGGGCCCTTTCCTTCCTTTATGATTTCTTTGGGATATAAGCCCAATAGAAATGCTGCTGGGTCAAAGGGTATGCACAGTTTGATAACTTTTTGAGCGTAGCTCCAAATTTGTACAAAATCTTTTTAACTTAATATAGTCAAAATTATCTGGTGTTCAATTAAGAGTTCTAGTTCTTCTTTGGACATAAATTTGTTTCATCTCCACAAGTCTGAGAGGTAAACTATACTGTGTTCCTCTAATTTGCTTATAATATCATTCTTTATATCTAAATCATGAACCCATTCAGATCTTATCTTGGCATGTGGTGTTAGGTGTGGGTCAAGCCCTAGTTTCTTCCACACTAATTTCCAATTTTCCCAGCAGTTTTTGTCTAATAGTGAGTACTTATCCCAAAAGCTGGGGTCTTTGGGTTTATAAAACACCAAATTGCTATAGTTATTGCCTTGTTTGCCCTGTGATCCTATCCTATGCCACTAATCGACTACTCTATTTCTTAGCCAGTACCAAATGGTTTTGATAACTGCTGCTTTATAATATAGTTTTAGATCTGGTACAGTAAGGCCACCTTCATCAGTATTTTTTTTTTTTTTTTTAATTCCCTTGAAAGTCTTGACCTTTTGTTCTTCCAAATGAACTTTGCTACTATTTTTTCTAGATCTGTAAAATAATTTCTTGGGAGTTTGATTGGTATGGCACTAAAGTAAATTAGTTTGGGTAGTATTATCATTTTTATTATATTCGCTTGGCCTACCCATGAGCGCTTGATGTTTTTCCAATTTGACTAGGTCTGACTTTATTTGTGTGGAAAGTGTTTTGTAGTTTAGTTCATATAGTTCCAGACTTTTCCTTGGCAGATAGATTCCCAAATATTTAATACTGTTTACAGTTATTTTGAATAGAATTTGTTTTTGTATCTCTTGCTGCTGAACATTGTTGGTAATATATACAAATGCTGATGATTTATGTGGATTTATTTTGTATCCTGCAACTTTGCTAAAGTTGTGAATTGTTCCTAGTAGTTTTTTAGTTGAGTCTCTAGGGTTCTCTAAGTATACCATCATATCATTTGCAAAGAGTGATAATTTGGTTTCCTCATTATCTACTCTAATTCCTTTAATCTTTTTTTGTTCTCTTACTGCCAAAGCTAACATTTCTAATACAATATTAAGTAGTAATGGTGACAGTGGGCAGCCTTGTTTCACTCCTGATCTTATTGGGAATGGTTCTAGTTTGTCTCCATTACATATGATGCTTGCTGATGGTTTTAAGTAGATGCTACTAATCATTTTAAGGAAAAGCCCATTTATTCCTATACTCTAGTGTTTTTAATAGGAATGAGTGTTGGATTTTATCAAATGCTTTTTCTGCATCTATTGAGATAATCATATGATTTTTGTTAGTTTGGTTATTAATATAATTGATTATGCTGATAGTTTTCCTAATATTGAACCAGCCCTGCATTCCTGGTATAAATCCTACTTGGTCATAGTGTATTATTCTGGGGATGACTTTCTGTAATCTCATTGCTAATATCTTGTTTAAAATTTTTGCATTGATATTCATTAGGGAAATTGGTCTATAGTTTTCTTTCTCTGTTTTCACAGTACCTGGTTTAGCTATCAGCACCTTATGTGTATCATGGAAGGAATTTAGGAGTACACCTTCTTTCCCTATTTTTTCAAATAGTTTATATAGTATTGGAATTAATTGTTCTTTGAATGTTTGGTAGAATTCACATGTAAATCCATCTGGCCCTGGAGATTTTTTTTTTAAGAGTTGATTAATGGCCTCTTTTATTTCTTTTTCTAAAATGGGACTATTTAAATAATTTATTTCCTCTTCTGTTAACCTGGGTAATCTATATTTTTATAGATATTCCTCTATTTCATTTAGATTATCAAATTTATTGGCATAAAGTTGGGCAAAGTAACTCCTAATTGTTACTCTGATTTCCTCTTCATTGGAGGAAAGTTCACCCTTATCATTTTTGAGACTAACAATTTGATTTTCCTCTTTCCTTTTTCTAATCAAATTAACTAAAGGCTTATCTATTTTATTGGTTTTTTCATAAAACCATCTTAATTTTATTTATTAATTCAATAGTTTTCTTATTTTCAATTTTTATTAATCTCCCCTTTTATTTTTAGGATTTCAAGTTTGATATTTAATTGAGGGTTTTTAATTTGCTCTTTTTCTAGCTTTTTTAATTGTAAGCCCAATTCATTCATCTTCTCTTTCTCTATTTTATGCAAGTAAGCATCTAGAGATATAAAATTACCCCTTATAACTACTTTGGTGGTATCCCACAAATTTTGCTGTTGGCTCATTATTGTCATTTTCCTGGATGAAATTATTGATTATGTCTATGATTTGCTTTTTCACCCATTCATTCTTTAAAATTAGATTATTTAATTTCCAATTAACTTTTGGTCTATTTTCTCCTGGCCTTATATTACATGTGATTTTTATTGCATCATGATCTGAAAAGGATGCATTTACTATTTCTACCTTTCTGCATTTGATTTTGAGGTTTTTATGCCCTAATGGTCAGTTTTTGTATAAATTCTATGAACCCCTGAGAAAAAAAAGTAAACTCCCTCCTATCTCCATTCAATTTCCTCCAAAGATCTATCATACCTAACTTTTCTAACATTTTGTTTACCTCCCTAACTTCTTTATTTATTTTGTGGTTTGATTTATCCACTTCTGAGAGAGCAAGGTTGAGATCCCCCATTAGTATAGTTTTGCTGTCTCTTTCTTCTTGCATCTCTGTTAATTTCTCCTCTAGGAATTTGGATGCTATATCACTTGATGAATATATGTTTAGTATTTATACCGCTTCATTATTTATGGTACCCTTTAATAAAATATAGTTTCCTTCTTTATCTCTTTTAATTAGATCTTTGCTTTTACTTGATCTGAGATAAGGATTGCTACCCCTGCTTTTTTTTGTTCACCTGAAGCATAAAAGATTCTGCTCCAGCCCTTTACTTTCACTCTGTATGTATCTATGTTTTAGATGTGTTTCTCGTAAACAACATATTGTAGGATTCTGGCTTTTAATCCAGTCTGCTATCCACTTCCGTTTTATGGGAAAGTTCATCCCATTCACATTCACAGTTAAAATAACTGAATCTGTATTTCCTGCCATCTTATTTACCCAAAGTTATGTTTTTCTCTTCTCTTTACCTTTTCTCCCTTCCCCCCTCCCCAGTATTTTGTTTTTGGTGACCACCTCCCTCTAACAGTCCTCCCCTCTTTAGAGCCCCTCGCTCTTTTTTACCCCTTTCCCCTAATTCTTCTATTTTCCTTTCTATTAGTCTATCCCTTTCTTTTCCTCATTTCCCTCATACTTCCCTATAAGGAGGGACAAGTTTTTCTGTGAAACCAAATGTGTCTGATATACTTTTAGAGCCCAATCTGATGAGAGTAAGATTCACACAATGCTCATTTGCCCACCCTTCTTTCCCTCAATTATATTAGATTTTTTTTGCCTCTTCATGAGATTTTACCTTATTTTTACCTCCTTTTTTTTTAAACTTTATTTTACCTCCTTTCCCCTCTTTTTCCAGTATGATAGCTCTTCTACTTCTAATTTCTTTTCCATTTTATCAAAGTAAAATCAAATTATACCCCCATTCTTTTGAGTATACGCATAGTAGAAATATAGTTCTGAAGAGTTCTTTCCTTTTTACCTTTTTATACTTCTCTTGAGTAATGTGTTTGGAGGTCAAATTTTTTGTTCAGATCTGGTCTTTTCATTAGAAATAGGCGAAATTCTCCTATATCATTGAATGACCATCTTCTTCCCTGGAAGATGATGCTCATTCTAGCTGGATAATTTATTCTTGGCTGTAATCCAAGTTCCTTTGCCTTTCGGAATATCTGATTCCAGGCCCTTCGATCCTTTAATGTGGAAGCTGACAGATCTTGTGTGATTCTAATTAGAGTTCCTTGGTATTTGAATTTGTTCTTTCTAGCTGCTTGCAATATCTTTTCCTTGGTGTGATAGTTTTGAAATTTGGCCGTGATATTCCTTGGGGTTTTAATTTTGGGGTCTCTTTCAGGAGGTGATTGGTGAATTCTTTCAATGGCGATTTTGCCTTCTGATTCTACAATCTCGGGGCAGTTTTCTTTCATGATTTCCTGGAAGATAGCATCTAGGTTCTTTTTTTTTTCATCATGGCTTTCAGGGAGTCCAATAATCCTTAGATTGTCTCTCCTAGATCTGTTTTCCAAGTCAGTTGTTTTTCCTAGGAGATATTTCATATTTTCTTCTATTTTTTCTTTTTTTTTTTTTGTTTTTGTTTTTGTTTGACTGATTCTTGAAGCCTTACCGAGTCATTTACTTCTCTTTGTTCAATTCTAATTTTTAAAGTATTTTTTTCTTCAGTTACCTTTTTTAGCTCCTTTTGTAACTGGCCAATTGAATTTTTTTGTTCATTACAGTCTTTTTCCATTTTACCAATTTTGTTTTTCAGTGAATTGTTGTCTTTTTCCAATTCACCAATTTTGTTTTTCAGTGAGTTGGTGTCTTTTTCCATTTCACCAATTTTGTTTTTCAGTGAATTGGTGCCTTTTTCATATCTCTTTTGCAGGGCATTATATCCTCGCACTGATCTCAATTCATTTCCCCATTTTTCTTCTAACTCTCTTTTGAGATTCTTTATGCCATCTTCCAGGAAAGCCTGGTGAAATGGGGACCAGCTCATGCCTCCCTTTGTGGCTTCCTCTGGCGTTGCTTTCCCTTTAGGAACCTCAGGATCTGAGGTCTGCCCTTCTTTCTCTCCATAAAAGCTGTCTATGGTGAGAGCTCTCTTCTCTTTCTTACTCATTTTTTAGAGCTTGAGGTCTGATTAAACCAGGGGACCCGCAGCCATTTCAGTTTGCCCTGGGGCAGTTCAGGTATCTGACTATCGGTGTGGGACTGATTGGGCCAAGTCCACGTTCTCAGTTGTTCTCAATCCACCTTTTACCAAAGGCATATTTGCCAAAGCACCTGCCCACGAGCAGAGCAAAGTGGCCCAAGTGTCTCCCAGGGACTTCCCAGGTACCTAGAATCTGTCACGCTCTGTCACAGTCCCGGTCTCCTGCCCCGGTGCTGCTGTCTGAGCACGGCAAACAGCCCAGTCCCCTGCCTGTCTGAAATAGACCTGCTCCGGAGTTCTTCCAAGGTAATTTTTGCTGGAAATGTGTTTGTACCCCAAGTATTGGGGGAGCTTTCACTCCAGAACCAGTTCAGAGGCTTAATCTGTTGTTGGTTTGAGTGAATATCAGAGGAGCTCACAGAGTCGTGTCTGCACTCTGCCATCTTGGCTGCACCCCCTCACTCCCCAAAGACCTCATTTCAAAAAATATAGAGCTGAGTCAAATTCATAAAATTAAGAACCATCCCCCAATTGATACGTATTCAAAGGATATGAACAAGAAATTTTCCGATGAAGTAATCAAAGTATCTATATTCATATACTCAAAACCACTTTTGATTAGAGAAATGCAAATTAGAACAACTTTGAGGTTGAGGTACCAGCCCATACCTATTAGATCGGCTAATATGACAGAAAAGAAAAATATCAGGTATTAGAGGAGATGTGTGAAAAGTGAAAATGCTAATGCACTGTTGGTGGAATTGTGAAGTGATCCATCCATTCTGTAGAACAATTTGGAACCAGGCCTAAAAAGCTTTAAAGCCATGTATACCCTTTGACCCAGAAATACCACTACTAGGGTCTGTATCCTAAAGAGAGAAAAAACATAAAGGAAAATGAGTTATATGTACAAAAATGTTTATGGCAGCTCTTTTTGTATTGGCAAAGATTTGGAAACTGGGGGGGATACCCATAATTTGGGGAATGGCCAGCAAGTTTTGTTATAGGATTATGATAAAGTACTATTATATTATGACAGATGTTAAGCAAGATGCTCTCAGAAAAACTTGGAAAGGCTTAAATGAACAGATATAAAATGAAGTGAGTAAAACCAGAACATTATACTCAGTAACAATATTGTATGATGATCAGCTGTGAATGACTTAGGTACTCTCAGCCATGCAATATTCCAATAGTTTTGAAGGATTTAGGATGAAAAATGTTTTTTCCAGAGAAAGAATTGAAGGAGTTGAATGCAGATTGAAGCATACTTTTTTTTTTTTTTCTATTTTGTTTTCCTTGGGTTTATTGGTTTGTTTTCTTTAAGAACATGAATAGTTTGGAAATATGTTACCTGAATGCATGTGATTAGCCTATATCAAATTGCTCGCCTTCTCAAATGGAAAGAGAAGCAGAATTTGGAACTCAAGATTTTAAAAAAGTGTTAAAAGTTGTTTTTATATGCAGTTGGTAAAAATAAACTATTAAAAACATAAGAAAGAAACTGCATTTACACAAAATAATGTTATATTTTTTTGAAAAGTACATAAATTCCATCCTTGTATTTTTAAATTGTCCTGCTATCTATCCTTTCTTCTAATCTCTCTTGTGCATTTAAAAAATATTTTATTAACCCTCTTTAAAAAAAACCAAAACATTATTGTTAATCCCATTCCTCCATTCCCCTACCCAACTAAAAAGGTGAAAGGGAAAAAAAATTATGAAAAATAGGTTTAGTCAAGGAAAATGTATCCATATAGTGTCCATGCCCAAACATATCTTTTTCTGCATCTTGAGTCTTATTTTCTCTCTGTCAGAAGGTGAGTTTGTGTTCCTCGGGTGTTATGGCTGGTTTTTTCCTTTGATGGAAATTATAAAATTTTGCAATTGTGCAAATTCTTTTCCTGATTCTGTTCTCTTGACTACATTATTTCATGCTGCTGAGGATTCTCTTAAATAAGTATCTTGATATTTCTTATAGTACAATAACATATTTTGTTACATGCATTCATATACTGTAGTTTGTTCAGGCTTTCCTCAGTTGATAGCTAACACCTGAATTCTTCTTTTCTGTTTCTTTCCTTTTCCTTAATTTCTTCAAGAACAGGACATTTGTTTTGCTTGTAGCTATTTCTTCCATATTATTATTATCATCCCCTCTTCATTCCCTCTCTTTCTCTCCATGTATTTCTTTATTGAATTCTTGGAAGGGGGCATTTGTATGTTGTGTATATTTGAATATATTTAGTCCTTCTTTTGTCCATGTCAGTTTCTTTTGATGCATGCTCCCTCCCATCCCTTTCTCTATGATTGTATACTCTTCTCATATACTCCACTTAAGAAGAATGGCAAGAATAGCTGCTTCCTCCTTTCTGCAATAGTATATTCTTCCTTTTACTTCCTTCTTTCTCTTTTCTTCACTCATAATGGAATAAATCCACACCCAGATCTTCTGATTTCTTTCCTTTAACTCCCTCAATACCCTTTGAAGGAGCATGTTTGTTGTTCCCTATTAGAATGTTTGCACTATATCACCATATAGCTCCTTCCATTTGCTCAAGTAAATTTAGTTTTCTGTGTTTCTCTCAACTCTTATGTTTATTTCAAAGTCCCTAGTTAGTTGTAGGGTTTTTTTTTTTTTAATTTTAAATACTTGGAAGATCTATATTCTGTTAAAGTTCCATTTTTTGGTCCTGTAAGATTATATTTATCTTTGCAGAGTTATATTTACTCTATATTTTGCCTTTTGGAATATTATTTTCAAGATTTCTCTCTGTAGCATTAGCTTCCAGGTTTCTCCAAGACTACTTTTTTTTTGAATGTTATAGTTTTGTGTTCTTTGATTCTTGATTCTGGGTATGATTTTCCTGGGACTTTCTGAAAGATTTTTTTTGCCGATTCTTTACTTTGGCCTCATATTCTAAAAAAAGATCTGTCAGTTTTAATTTGTGATTTCATGAAATATAATGACTGTGCTTAAAAAGATCTGTAGTTGGATCAGAATCTGGTTTACAGATTGTACACTTATAATCCATGTTTACTTTCTATGAATATATCATTCATTATAAAGGGGAATTGGCTTTAAGGTATTAGAAAAATTTTTAGATTATTCCTTTCACCTTTTATTGTCAAGGTCATTTTTTGTATTAGATATCTTTCATTTTCTTTTATTCCTCAATATTTAAGTTTCAATTTTGTTCCTTATTTTTTGTTTTCTCATGGAATCATTGTTTCTGTTTGGTCTAATATGGTTTTAGGAAATCTATTACTATAGTAAAATTAGCCACTTGTTTTAAGCTACTTATGCTTCCTCCAATTCTTCCTTTAGAACTTTTAATGCCTTTAAAAAAATCTTTTCATCTAGGTATTTTTGTAGACCTTGTAGAAAGCTATTTTTTCACTTGAACTCATTGCTTATGGTTGTTATATAGAGTTATTTTCTTCTTTTGAGTATCTTTACATCTACAAAAGTTATTGATTTTAGTTGAGCTCCTTTAGTTTACTTATCTCTCCTGCTTTGATTCCTGAATTGGGTCGTATGATTGACCCTGTTTGCTCTCTGAGTTTCCTGGATTTTTGTGCTGATTTCTACCTGCCTCTATCTTTGAGGTTCCAAGTGGTTGCGTCTTCAAGCCTCTTTCTGGTGTTCCAGAACAGAGAGCTGAGGACCTTGGAGCCCCTGGACTCCTGACTATTGTTTTTATCTGAGTATTGGTTGCTTCTCTGGAAGATGTAGTTTCCCCCTAGCCTTCCACCCTGGTACCTTCTGACCACATTGAGACTTTCTGGGGATCAGAGGTGTCCTGTTTTTGTTGCTCTTAGCAGCTGTTTGTAGATTTTGATATTCTATTTCTTACTCCCAGAAATTTGTACAAGCCCTCTTTGAGACTTCATTCTTTTTTATACCTTACTATCAGAATCTTATCTTCCTTCAAAGCTCAGCTCACATGCAACTTCTCTGTTAATCTTTCCTTGATCATCCTCCTGGTTGTTTAGTATTTCTTTTTCCTCAGTCTGTGTCTAGTCCTGTCCTTTCTGTAGAATGTAAAAACTTGAAGACAGTAGGTGTATTTTGTTTTTGTCTTTGTATCTCTACTGTCTCCTTAGCATAGTGTCTTGTTCATATTAGGCATTTTAAAATGTTATGCTGAATTGGATATACTGCCTGTGTGAAAAAATAAATTTTAATTTGAAAAAATATATCATAATTATCTCTTAGGAAGATATGTATAAAAGTAAATACTAGTTTACTTGGTTGTATTTATGAAACTTCCTCTTAATTCTTTTTGTGATCATTGATGTTTTACTTTGTAAAGTGTCATTTCTACAAATGACCATAAAATGACCCTTAAGTGTTACTTGCTACTAGAAACATCAGACGACAACCATTGAATTAGAGGGTCTCTATATTTTTTTAGATCATTAAGCAAAACATTTAGCATGTCATGGTTATGGTTTAGCTTGCTGAGCTAAAGCAGATGAAAAAATTAAGCTCTTATTTTTTTTTTTAACATATTTTAACATTTATTCAACATTTCTCTAATGAGGCTACTGTTGATAGAATTCCTCAAAAATGATGTCTTAAAATTGAAGGTGGAACACTGTTTAGAATTACATAATTATTAGTCATATAGAGCTGGAAAAAATAACAGCATTATAAGTACCATTTAAATTTGTACTAAAAGGTAGATAATTTTGATAAATGATATACTAGATATATATGAAAGTAAATAACATTTGTACTTCTCTGAAAGATGTGAATAATTTGTTTACTCTTCCCACTATGAGCTAGCTGAGTCCCCTTAGCATATAGTGTCATTGTACAATAAAGCCTTTATTATAATTGTATATGTTGAGATATTTTACTTCACTTCATAGTTATTGTGCATTTGCTTTTTGGGTGAAAATTTATCTAAATGCAAAAGTAGAAAAATAAAAATATTTTTCATACTATTTTTCCCTATTTTGGATGAGATTCAGAATATGAAGTTTTTTTCCTTTATAATAATAGAAACTACTAGTGTTTCTCCAAAGGAAGATCCAATTTTCTTGGTTTTAAGGGAAGGCTACTAACTATTCATCAGAAATGGATAATTAATGCTTTTTGGTTATGGAAGACTTTAGACTTTTGAAAGAGAATTATTAGCAGTGTGACTTAAAGGTGTTACCTTAGGGAAGTGTATGTTGATAATACTCAAATCATTTTAAAGGTGATAGGAGATAATGTGATATATGAGTATTCCAGCTATGAACATGACAATAAAGTGATAAGATAATTGGATAGTAGATATTGTACATGTATATATATATTGTATAAAATTCTGTAAAAGCCAGTGAATACCCATTAAAATTTATAGCTCTTTGGCTTAATTTCTGAAATATTTTAGTGATGTAATAAAGCACTGATATGTCATGCCTATGACCAGGTCCCATTCTTTAGTTGCTTTGTGAGGAATAAGGCACAGAAATGGTGATATCAATGGCAACACATACACTGTAGCTAGTTATCTTAACTATAGTCCTTTCTGGATTTCAAAAGGAAAATCTTCTATTTTGTTAAAATGAAAATATTTGAAATTATATTTTTTTATCTAGTAAGGCCAAAGAAAGCGGGAGGGCCTTCAAAAATCTAAAAAGAATAATCATCTGTCACCTATGCTTGACATAGTCTTTTATAATAAAAATTAACTTTTAAAAAGTATGTAACCTAATCTTAAAGCTCACTTAAAGTGGATACTTTTAAAAATCATTTTTGAAGGAAATGTTCAATTTCTATGAAATAGTAGCTTTTTCAGTCTGTGCTTTAAATTTATTATAAGATGAAATTGCTACAGACCATAAATATATTTCCTAAGAAAAGTGTTTTGACATTTATTTTTGTAAGTTTCCTCATTGAAAAATACATGTTGATTATAAATTTCTTTTAGAATTAGAAATGGACAGACATTCTTAGAGTTTTCTTTCACAAAAATGATAGTCAAATTAGATGACATTAAATGCATCATTTTTCTTTGGTTTTATTTTGCCAGTTTGATTGTAGTCCAAAGATTAAAATAGTTGAGGCTTTTCTAATAATCAAAAGGTAGATATAAGTGGATTTTCTTCTCAGTTTGTTTTGTTCTATCTAGAGTACATTGAAAGTGAAGCTCTGTTGTTTAAGTTTTTGGTAAATACTTTCTGTTTTTCAGGGATTGACTATGGATTGAGTTTACCACTTGGTGAAGACTATGAAAGGAAGAAACATAAACTAAAGGAAGAACTTCGCCAAGATTATAGACGGTATCTTACTCAGGTAAAGATTCTTTTTACTTAAGATGGATATTAAGCTTCAAGATGGCAACAGTAGCATAAGTTAAATAATTCTGAGTAAGATTCCTTTTATCCCAGAATATTTGAATGTTTGCTCTGCAAAACCCAAGTGCAGAGGTACTACTTACAGAAATTAATTGTGTGTAGATGACAATGAAAAACTGAAAGCACACATAGAGGAGAAAATTGGGAGGAGAAATAGTAGTGGCAGAATCAGAGTAAAAGGTGCATTTTTTACATCTAGTGAATGCTCTTAAGTTCACTTATCTGATGTAAAGCAACATGTTATAGTTTTAAATGAGATTCTAAATCTTAAATTCATATTTCCTTTAAAATGATATTTTTAAATAACGTCATTTTTCATGATAGTATTTGATTCATTTTTAATTACAATAAGTTAAGAATTATTTTCTGCCTTCAAAATAAGATAGTAAACATAGTTTTATCTTTTTTTGTTGAATATAAATTGCCTTTTAAATGCAATTTGTTGGCTAGTATAAGACATATTGGCTAATGTCAATCTTAAGATTCATGATAAATATCAAAATAAGTTCATTTTAATTTGTAAGATACTAAGCTTTTTATGTATTTGTAAAATAATCTGAAATAATCAGATATTTTCACTTTTAGAATATTCTTGAATTTATCTCAGCTGCATCTTGGCTCTTTTTTAATTAAAACTTTTTTTTGCATATGGAGGGAAAGGACTTTGTGTTTTATCAATGACTTGTTTTTCTTGACTTCAAGGCAAAAAGAAAGGTAGAGTACCTGAAAAGGCAGCCTCCTGGATGTTAAAATTAGTAGCTTGTAATTTTTGTGTTTGAGATTGTTGCTACTATGGTATGTTGGGGTTAGTTCCTACTTCCTTTTGAGAGCTGTTTGTTCAAGTGTCAACCTTGGAAATTAGCAAACAATACAAATCAGTATTTGTATCATTGTTTAGATTTAAGGAAGTGACAGAAAAACTTTTAACAATGTAGATTAAATGTTAAAGTTTGCCTGTGTGTTTCCTGGTGCTTGTTGTTAAACATTTATCAGGGCACCTCTGACTGTTAATTCACTAATTAGAACAGTTCTTTTGTTATTGTTGTTGCAGAATGTAGTAATTCATTACTTTTCTTGTTCATAGCAAGATGACATTCCATCCATCATTTTTTCACTCATCAGATTTTTATCTTGATTTTTACATTGCATTTGCTATCTTTTCTACATCATGAATTTTTTGCAAAGACTTTGCTGTTAAATCTAAATTCATGTGTGATCTGGCATGCCATGTGTCACCACTTGAATTTGTTAATTCTGAGTAGGTTAAACTTCAGTAAATGGTAGGTGGAATGTTTGAGAAATACTCAGTTGATTAATGAACTGTACATTATTAGGGTTAAAATTATTGATTTACTTATGGAAAAATATGCCTGTAAATTTTAGTATACTTTTGCTGTAATAGCTCAGCTAATTAAACATTAAGTAACTTGTGTTTCTTTTACATATTTGAGGGAAAGAAGATGATGATAAAAATGCACATTATTAATTTAAACAAAAAATCAATTTTTACGGTAGGATGACATGGAATCTACTATACTGATCCCTCACCCATATATTTTTTTTCTACCAGTACTTACTTACTAGTAGGACTTGACTTATCAGTACACATTACTGTTTTTTCATTGCCACCTCCTTGAAACCTTGATTCCTCTACTAGACTTTTCCCTTGTTCCTTGCTTTAGAATAGCACAAAAATCTTTTTAGGCATATTTTTAAGGGCTTTAGTACTAAGTAGTAATGGAAAACACAAAAGGCCTTTATAATAATAGTGAGTAAAGATTATAGGCTTATGATCCTTTACAGTTAAATCTAGTGTTTTGTGTGAATAAATATTCAAGAAACTAGCTTTCTTAGTTTTCTCTTGATAAACTAAAAAAAAATATCTTTTTTCAATTCTCTCTAGGCTAGACACTAAGCTAAACTCAAGTTTTCTAGTCAATTTATTTGACCTTTAACTAGGTGTTTCATTTTGTCTATAAGCTGTTCACTTAACCATGTAGCACCAGATATGGAAGCCCTAGGTGAGAAACATCCAAAATCTCTTCTTTCTTCCCTTGGTCTTTAGTTCTGTGAAGACCTTTGTTTAGTTTCCTAGGTTCACTAAATTTTAGCCTTGATCCTAAGTCCTTGAAAGAGTATCATTTCCTTCCTCCCAATCTGTCTTCCAGAAATTTCAATTCTGGGCTTAGAAAGTGTCTTAAAATGGGAATGATAATACAGTATTTGTGCCTTGCAGTTTTATAAAGTTAAGTGTTCTGCAAATTGTAAAGTGCTACATAATTCAGCTGTTATTTGATAATAAAAGTTTCATAGTATATATTAAATAAATGCAATCATTAAAAATTATTGTGATAATTATAAGTGGTAGATGTTATTTAATGAGATGAGCATTTATTTTTTATTAGCAATATTAAGAAGTAATTGGGACATCTAAGTGGCGCATTAGATAGAGCACCAACCCTGAAGTCAGGAGGACCTGAGTTCAAATTTGACCTCAAGACACTTAACACTTCCTAGCTGTGTGACCCTGGGCAAGTCACTTAACCCTAATTGCCTCAGCAAAAAACCCAAACCAAAACAAAAAAAACCAATAAGAAATAATTGTTGAATGCCTAACTTATTATATTCATCACTCTGCTGGGCTCTGAAGGGATATAAGAGAAATGTAAGCCATTAAAACATATTACAGTAGCTCACATTTATAATATCACTTTAAAGTTTACAAAATGCCTTATTCTTAATTATTAGTTCTAGGAGCTCATATGCCATTAAACACCTCCACAAACACATCTGGAGAACTATCCTTTTTTTTTTTTTTTACCCTGTCTCTTTTGTCCTGGTTAGTTTTTCCCCAGCCAGTTCAAGTTTTTTTTTTTTTCCTAGTAAGAGTTAAATATCTTTGTAAAAATGTAGTTAAAAAAAAAAATCAGTGCACACTAATTTATGACACTTAAATATTCAGCTCTTAGTGTATATTGCTTATATTGTTGATTTAATTCTCTTTTGAAAACTTTCTATGTGTCCACTGGGCCCCTTGTGTCTATCCTCTCCCAAGAACCCCCACCATCTCAAATGACAGGTTCTAGTATTGCTTTTGTTTGATAGTTGAGGAAATTTAGTCGCAGAGAAGTAGAATGACTTACTTAGGATCATATAGAAAGTAAGTATCAGAGGGGCAGCTAGGTGGTACAGTGGATAGAGTACCAGCCCTGAAGTCAGAAGGACCTAAGTTCAAATGTGGCCTCAGACACTTAACTCTTCCTAGCTGTGTGACCTTTGGCAAGTCACTTAACCCCAATTGCCTCAGCAAAAAGCAAAAAAAAAGAAAGAAAAAAGAAAGTAAGTATCAGAGTTGGAATTTCACTGAATCTGAAAGTTGTTAGGGATCTTAGAATCCATCTAGTTTAATCTATACTGAAATAAAATTACCTCCTTACAGCATACTCAACAAGTAGACTTCCAGCCTTTGTTGAAGCTTTCAGGGTAAGGGGAAATCTGCTACTTCCTAAGGTAGTCATTTATGTTTTGGATACCTTTGATTGTTATCGAGGTTTTTCTTAACATTGAACCAAAATATACCTTTTTGCTTTCATTTATTATTTCTTACTCTGCTTTCTGGGCCAAGCCGAAAAAGCAGAAAACAAATCTTTATTCCATATAACAATCTTTCAAACACTTAAAGACAGTGATTATTATGTCCTCCCTGATTCTTATTTAAGTTAGGCGTATTAATTTTTTCTAATTGATCTTCAAGAGGAATGATCTCAAAGCCCTTTTTTTTTTTACCATCCTCATCAACTTCCCTTTTCATTTTCTCAGTGTCCTTAACATTTGGTATTCAGAACTGATATATAGGACTCAGAATGGGGTATTACATATAGGTCTTAGAATGGACTATGACCAATGTAGAATATAACAGCTTATAGCTCTTTTGTTTTGAACACTTTGACTCATATTGATCTTTTAATCCTTTGAAACTCTTAAATCTTTTTCATATGTTATTTAAGTATGCTTGGTTGGTATCATTGGTTAGTATTCTTTATTTGTGAAGTTGTTTTAATCTATATCTGTCTATATACCTCCCTACTTATTATACACACCTATTAAATTTCATTTTATTAGATTTAGCCCAGTGATCTAGCTAATGATCTTCTTGGATCCTGACTGGTTGTCCAGTATGCTAGTTTGCCCTCCCAGTTTTAGGTCATTTGCAGATTTGATAAGTATGCCATTTATGCCTTTAATGCAGGTCATTAACACAGTTGTTAAGCAGTACAAGACAAGATACTTTCAAGGTTGATAGTAGAGCTATTAATAAGCTACTTTTTTTGGACTGGTTATTCAATTAATTCTGAATCCACCTAAGTTTCTAATTCATATCTCTTCATCTTGACTAGTAGAATAGAATGGGAGACAATTGTCTTTAAACTGCTTATGCCAAATCCATTTATTTTTTGGCTCAACTATATAATATTTCTCCCACTACAAACTCTACTACTGTGTAAGATAATGTTTTAGGCACTTAAGATACTTCAAAGAATTTATATTTTTGCAGGGGATTAGGATTGTGAGAATATAATTTATATAGATTAGTTAATAGACACTTAGAGCATTTGGTTGAGGTGAGCATAAAAGTCTTTACACAGGAGATGCTCTTAAGCAGAATTTTGAAAAATGATAAAAATTCTAAGAAACAATGAGAAAAGGTGTAAGTGATTAGAGCCCTGGACCTGGAATCAGGAAGACTTGAATTCATATCCAATCATTAATAGCATTATGAGCCTTGATAAAAACTGAGGTTGTTCCCTCAGAGCTCAGTCTTCTTTCCTTGTCTTACATCACCGATGTTTTCTGCTTCTCTTTTCTTCTTCACCCTCATCCCACATACCAAGTGATTCCATTCCATCTCATCTTCTTCACCAGAGTGCAACTTGAATCATCTCTACTCTTTCGCTTATCTTTCATCTCTTCCTATTACTTTTTTACACTACAAAGATGCCCATCTCTCTTCTATCTCTACAATCCTCTCACTTCACCCTATCTCCACTAATTATTGTTCTTTATCTTTTCTCTTTGTGATTAAATTCTGAGAAGGCTGTCTATAATTGATGCTTTAATTTCCTTTTTTTCTCACTCTGGTAACTCTGAAGTCTGGATTCCTCAAATTTCTAAATCCAATCATCTTTTTTGATGTCTCTTCAACCTTTGGCACTTTTCATCACTCTCTTCTTAATTCTCTTCTCTTTTGATTTTATTTATTTATTTATTTTTTTTGGGTACTCTTCTGATTGTCCTCCTGTCTGACTGCTTCTTTTCAATAGTCAGCAGTCATTTCTCACCAGCTACCCTGCTTGGTTTGGACTTGGATCATCGTGCTTCCTCCGTGACACACTCATTACTAGAACTATCTTGGAGATTGCTTCACTTTTAGTACTCAGCACATCCTCTGTACCTTCAGTTTCTTTTTCCTTCTGTTTGGAATTCTTGGGGGGACAAAGTGAAAGTCTCCTTTCAAAACCTCCCCTTAAAGAGGACTTAGACTTTTCTGGCCATCTTTTTATTTCCCACTGGCTGATTTGATTTGGACTCCACTGGATAACCATCACATTGTGCCAGATACCCTTCACACCCTGAATACCTCCTCAGCTTCTCTTTGTGTTCTGTCTTTCCCTTCTAGTTGTAAGATCTTTGAGAGCAGGGACTGTCATCTTCTCCTTTGTATTACCAGCACTTTCCACAGTGCTTTGCACTTAGTAGGAGCTAAATAAATGTTTTTTGTCTGTATTCTACCTGTCTGACCAGTCCTTCTCAGTCTCTTTTGCAGTGTCATCATATAAGTCATATCCCTTAATGGTAGGTGTCTCATGTGGTTTGTTCTACTTCCTCTTCTCCCACTATACTGTTTTACTTGATCTTGACAGGCCCCATGGATTCAGTTATCATCTCTGCACATAATTCTCAGATCTATTTAACCAGTTACTTAGCTCTCCTAAACTTCAGATTTATAGCTTTAATTGCCTTTTAGATGTCTCAAGCTGAAATTTAATCTCAACACATTTAAAACTAAACTCATCATTCTCCCCTCCCCCCAAAAGTCTCCCTTTTTCTGAACTTCTCTGTACTGTCAAGAGTACCATTAAGCTTGCGACCTAGGTATTATCCTCAAAATCTCTCTCATCTCCCATATCTTATATATTGCCAATTCTGTCGGTTTTGCCTTTCTGACATGTCTATATATGCCTTCTTCTCTCCTCTGCACTGCCAGCACTCATATGTAGGCTATCATCACCTTAAACCTGGACTATTGTAATAGCCTGCTGGTTGGTCTTGTGTGTTTAATGTCCCTCCTCCTCTGTGAAATTATTTTTCTTAAAAAGCGCATCTAACTTCAACCTGCCTTATTCAGTAAATTCTTGCGGCACCTTATCATCTCCAAGATCAAATAGAAAATCCCGTTTGTCATTCAAAGCTCCCTGGCTCTTGTCATGCCAGACTTTTTATACTTTACACATTTCATGTACGCTCTGACTCATTGACACTGATCATCTTTCTGTTCCTCACACAAAACACTCCATCTCTAGACTCCAGATGTTTCCATTGGGTAAATCCTCCATGTCTAGTGTTCTCTCTTTCTTCATTTCCACCAAGTCCCAGAAAAATACCATCATGCACAAGAAATTTTTCCTGATCATTTTTAGTTCTAGTGTCTTTCCTTTGTTGATTATTTTCAATATACCCTGTATATATTTTATTTGTACATAGTTGTTTTCATGCCATTCTTTGTGTCCCCAATGTTTAGTATAGTGTCTGACATGTTGTAAGTGCTTAATAAATGCCTTTTAGACTGACTTAACTTTTGTCTCTGTTAATTTTCTCTTTTATAAAATGCGGATAATAGTAGCTCCTACCTCTCAGGATTGTTTTAAGGATAAATGTGATAATTATAAAGTGCTTTGTGAATCTTAAAGTTCTATATAAATGCTAATTATTTTTAAAATTATTTTTGTTAAAGAGATTTGAGGTGTGGAGGCCATGCATTCTAGAAATGGAGGACAGCTTATGCAAAGGCATGAAAAAAGAGAAAATGAATTTGAGGAATAGCTGATAGTATGATCTAATTGGAATGTGGAATATGTAAATGGGAAGGATGTAAATTAATCTGGAAAGGTGATAGTTAATCTACATCACCCAGATTGCCCACAAAGGCCTCTTAGAATTCCTGGTCCAATTCTAGAATTTAGAATTACTAGGAGAAATTAGAAATATCACAAACACAGCATATAAGTATTGAAAAAATAGACTAACTATGTAAATTCTTTAAGGGAAATCAATATAATTAAAGTATTCTGGAAAGGTTTTTATAGAACATGTAGGCTTTGAAATTGGACTTTAAAAAGTAGTTTGATTCGCAAGAGAATTACTTGTATATAAGGCTATATCATTTTAATCCTTAGTCACACTTGTATTTAATTACTTTAACATATGTGTCTTCTCCTTAATTACGTTTTAAGATCATACTTTTTTGTTTGCCTTGTCTGGAAAGGTACTACTAATATTACTCTTTGTTTGATAAATATTTGTTAAATTCTTTGGTACTGTACATAATCTGTGATTTCATCACAGGATATTCCTTTCCAGAATACACATCTCAACCTGTAGATGTTTTCTGATTATGGGTGATTCTTGCCTGTGTACTTTGATACATAATCCATAGAGGATCTTCCTAACATGCTGGAGGCTTTCTTCTAAGACTGAATGTTTCATGGGCCAAAGTATAGCAGTTGGATTGCTGTATTCCCTTGCTCTGTTTGGTATTTACTTACATAAATTTCTTGAATATCTTCAACACCACTTCATGCATAAAAGTCATCTTTCGTAATAAGGCTTCATTGTACTTATTTATGCTTATCATTTATCTCTATTGACCTGGAGATTCACTTGAACTTCAGATACTCTGGAGCTTGTGGCACCTATGCTTTGTAGTCATATAATATTGCTGAAAGAAAGTTGAGATTAACAAAAGATAGGTCTTTGTGCTAGGAAATAGCTTGGACTCTAAAAAGAAGCTAGTTTCTCAAATGCAATCCACACTGTCCTCTTCAAATTCCATTTTGCTCCCAGTTTGTTGTCCATTTGCAGAGTTTGTCCAATAAAGGTGTACTAATAATTCAAGACTGCCTATCCAAATCGTGTATGTGTGTGTGTGTGTGTGTGTGTGTGTGTGTGTGTGTGTGTGTGTGTATGTACATCCATATCTATATGTATAATAGATTTGTCAATTAGCATTATATCTATTTGGCTTTTGTGGTATACATTATAAAACTTACCTCTTTTGAGTAAGTGCCTTGACAGCAATGATTTTTGCAATCATGGCCTCTCTTACTCTTACCCTCATTTTACAGATTAGAAAACTGAGTTTACAAGTTTGTAAGGCAGAATTTGAACTCAGATCTTTTTGGCTCCAAATCCAATAATTTAGATTGTACCCCTTAGCTGCTTATAAATAAGTATACAGTGTAAATGAAAGATAATCTCAGAAGTCATTAGTGGGGTGGGGGAGAAGAGCCATATAATAGGCGCTTAATTTCTTAGTTGATTGATTAATCATGAATTTTATTGAGAAAGTCCTATAATGGTCTGAGACTTGAACCATATAATATCTGCAAATAGGAGCATCTGAAAGACATGACTATGTATTGGAATCCCTTTGCCATTTGGAATCTGCATGATAATTCTTCTTAATGGTGAGCAACACTTAGCAGGCATATCCCTTTCTGTTTGATGCCTTGCTTGAATACAATCAGAGGATCATGGAGTAAAATTCCTTTTTCTAGTTGTTTCTGTCAAAAAATCTGATGATCTTAATGTGTGTGAGACAACTTATTAGAGAAGACTCTTATATTTTGCTTAAATCAATTGCTTTTTAAAACAATCAACAAACAATAAATAACAGGTCTATTTGTACTATAACTTTGTCACTTATGTGACTATTATAATTTCATAATGAGTTTATTGAAAGGAGGCATATTGGTCAGTGATTGTTGATGGCCTCTAGATACTTTTTTAAAATTTGTAGTAATACCTTTCCCCTATTATTTGGTAATTTCCCCTTTATCAAATATATTGTAAATTAGTCCTTTAGTGCTTTCAAAAGTGTTGCTTCTGGTTCTTTTTGGAGTAAGCATACTCCAGCAGTTTTTCCTGAAATGCTGAATTTCTTGACTTCATTTTCTTAAGTGCCATTTCTACTTACTTTCTTATAATATAGCGCATGCAGAACTGAGCTGTTAGAGTCCAAAGGTGGTGTTTCCAGTGACATATATGATGAAAATAGGTTGCTATTAAAATGCTACAGGTATGTTTTATTTTTGTCTATTTGTTGTTAGCACATTTTAGCTACAAAATGGTCTTGGTTCCATCCCAAGTCTTTCATAGATTTGTTTCCCCTTAGCTTTTCTTCTCTGTTTTATAACATAATAATTCTCATGCATAATCTTTCATTATCTTTATTTATAATGTCTTACCTATGATTAGTTTATATTTTAAACTAGTATTGTGTTTGGCTATTCAGCAAAAGGTTTAGGTGTTTGCTGGCCAAGGCTCTTTTGTTTCAGATGTCATGTTGTGCTATTTCCTTTTCAGTGGTTAAACTTATGAAGGAAATGGTAATAGTGATGATATCTTTTCCTTTATCTATTTTATTTCTTTACATCAAGGTATTAAGGAATTATTTAAGTAAGTCAGGTTTGAACTTGTTTTATGCATGTTCAGTGATTTCTTCTTTTTACTTCTTTTTCTTGATTTTTGATTATATTTTCATTGGTCTTACTTGTAGGTAGTAGATCCCCTATTTCCATATTAGGAAACACTTATTTCTTGTATCATTAGAAATTATTTTGTTATGTGGTTTATTTCCTATTTCTGGAGTTTTCTATAAATGGGAGTAACTGAGTAACTCAGGTCTTTAGATTCTGTTATTTCTCTCTCAATATACACAAATATGTATATTTTGTCATTTTTCTTATGTCTGTATTCAAATTTAAGTTTTTTTATTAACATGGACATGATTTGAAAACTTTTGTCAAGTTCTTAAATAGACATTGGTGCATAATCCATAGTTATCTTCATGGTATGTTTTTGGCATATGCTTATTGTGAAAATGGCAAAACCAGATGACCATGAACTGATGCTTTTTCTTACTGCATTTGGGCTCATGGAAAACCAATTCTACAAAGTTTCTAATTGGCCTTTTACAAGGACAACCTATGAGCCATCCTTATATTTAGATTTATTTTTTGATTTCATTTCTATTAAGAATCTCAATATTTATCTGATTCAGTTTCTCCTGCACTATCATTAGTTTTGTAATCATTGGACAAAGATATCACTTTTAGAATATCAGCAGGTTAATATTTAAACATGGTGTAAAATAGGTGTACAACTCTCATTACAGAACTCCTGAGTGTGCCCACTAGATTAAAATGTAATTAGGAAACATTTCACAAAATGAATAAAAAAAATACAGTACGGCATCAGACTATTACTCTATGATTTTCTAAGATGGATATTGGAGATCTGTTGTTTCTCTTTGTGTTTGATACCATCATTATAAAAATTATGTGATTTCACCTTCCTTTACCAATTTTTCTGTTATTCTACTGTTTTTTTTGCTAAGGTAATTGGGGTTAAGTGACTTGCCCAGGTCACACAGCTAGGAAGGTGTTAAGTGTCTGAGGCCACATAATGAACTCAGGTCCTTCTGACTTCAGAATTGATGCTCTATCTATCCATTGCACCATCTAGCTGTCCCTGTTATTCAACTGTTATATAAAAATAGAAGGGGACTGTGTAGGACTGAAGACCATTTTGTGGTTTTGTTTGTTTGTTTAATTGGTTATTATTGCAAAAATATTATCCAGCAGCTTGTCTATGGATATGAACCTTTTTGACATTAGTTAGATTGGTCTATGGACAGGTTATTTATCTTATCATGCTTAAAACTTTTCCAAGATGTTATTGGATTGATGAATATTATTTTCCAAAAAGTTATTGAAGTTAATATTCTGCTGGTATAGCATTCTGAGATCTCAAGGTCATCTCTGCTTCATTATGAGGTTTCAGTGCAGGAGTTTTATAAAATTTATTATTCTGTATACATATAGAGAGAGCATAATGTAACCTATTTGAGTTTTTTTTGCCTTTGTTTTACCAGTGCTTACTAGCACAATGACTGACACATAGTATGTTCTTAATAAATGCTTATTGATTCAGTGACTATTTTAAATAGCCATATCACAGAATGTCAAGAGTCATTTAAAGATCATCCAATTCAGCTAGCTATCTTATCTTACATATGAGAAAGCTAAATCTTAAGAATAGTGAAATGATTCCCCAGTTACTTGGCTAATAAATGGTAAAGCCTGAATTAGAACAAATTTTTGGGGTCTTTCTGTTGTACTATTCTACCTGTACAGTTTTTGCTTTGATTAAATATGCATCATGTAAATTTGATTTTAAGAATTCTGAAAGAAATCTGTATTACAAACAACCCATCTATGTTAACTTTACTGCTGAAAAGTGTATGTAATATTCAGGGGGAGCTAACCCCTCAGATGTGAGGGCTTCCCAAGCTTGTTCAGGGCTGCTCATCCATCTTTGGTATTTCCTTTTATTCAGCTCTCACCTGTGGCTGCAAGAACCTATAGCATATATGGGGACCACATTTCAGGAAACTGACGAGGCAGGTTGAGGGTAACTGACAGGGCCTAAACCTGCCAGTGAATTAGGGGTCAACCCCAAACATGTGGAGACTTTGCTCAGTGAAATGGGCTGATGAGAACGGTTTTGTTCCAAAGACTTTCCACAGGCGGCTGAAGCAGGTGCTACAGAGAGTTTAGAGCTTGGTTAGAACTCACAGATGTCAGGATCATCCATGGCATCTCGGATCATCACCAGTCATCTTGACTTTTAGTTCTGTCATTGGACTTTTATGACAAAGAAGGAAAGTCAGGCTGACAACTTGGGGCAACTGTGCTTCACTTAAATTCAATTCACCTGCAAGTCAAGACATTCCCTGTGATGTCACTAGTCCTTTTTGAAAATGAAGGACAAACAACAGTACTGTCCTCTCTTTCTCTGCTCCTGTGTCTTGCCTCAGCACTCTATGCTTCTCTCCCTGCCCCGCTCAAGCCCTCCAAACTTAAAAAAATAAAAAATAAAACCAAACCTTCCAAGTGAAAGCAACAGACAAGCTTGCTACAGCTGCCATCTTAGGATTGGGGCCTGACCTGAGGCTTTCGGCACTGAGAGGAGACTTGTTCTTCTCTGCCTATGTAGCCAATCCCCCCTCCCCCCAATGTGTCTTTCTTCCATCTGTCCATGATAGAGTACTGCATTTCTCTATCTGGCCCTCTTTTGTCCCCCATGCTCTTATCTTTCTCTGTGTCTGTGTCTGACCCATGTGTGTTTGTCCCCCAGTGTTTTTCTTCTTGGTTCCAGTCAGGCCCCCATGTGGCTGACCCCAGACTTTTAATGTTCTTCCTCATGTTCTTCTCTCTCCTGGCCTTCAAGTATCCTTGAATTGTGTTGTGCTGCCCCTTCATCCACAAGTGGAAAGTCCCTTTTCTGCCTGCCTTACTCCTTCCATGTCCAAGACACATTCACATTACATAAAAATTGCTTTACATAGAGTTCCATGGTCCATTTATATAAAATGAAAACTGTATTTAAAAAAGAAACCCAAATGAACTAAATTTGAATTGTTAGAAAGTAGGGCAACCTGAGGAGAATAAAGAATAAAGTCATGGAAATAGGAATTAGTTAGTTTGGCATATGTGAGTGGCATTAAGAAGAAAGATCTGACAGAATCCTGGGTATTGGTGGGAAGCAAGTTGGATTTCGGGGATGGTGAGGAGTTGGGAATATTAAGATTATGAAAAATCTAAATAGATAGCCCAAAGAGTTTGGATTAATTTAGTAGTACCAAAGCCATATTCTAGTTTTTCACTGATGTGTGGATGCTCAAAGTTTATTATAATAGAGTGCAAGCTTTAGGAAATTTATAAATAGATAAAAAGACTACAAGTATTGGTCTCTGGATAGGTTGAATATCTGTTTTTTAGGTGCCAGATTAGCTAAGTTTGGGAATTCTTGCTGAAATGTGAGTTAGGAAGCAAATGTTTTTGGTCATATAAATTCTTGGAACCATCTACTTTAATATTATGTGTGTTGGTGAAACTTTGTATACTCGCACTGAAATTAAGGATCTTTGAATTATATTGAAGTAGGCAATTGAATCATGGAATCAATTGGAAAAGAGATTGGCCTAGAAGCAGGGGTGTTGTATTGGGATTTATTAGAATATCTATGTTCACAGGCAATTGATAATTTGTACATACCATATTTAAGTTTCTTAAAAAATATGATTGGATACTACAAGATATAGGAACTCTGCTTTCCTTCATGTTTATAATTGTAATTGAATGACTAGAGACATTTGTTATTTCCCTTCTTTCCTCTTCTCACTTAAATGACAATGAACCTGCCTAGAATTTCCAAGTGCAGGCTCTCTTTTTAGAGTCATCCTAGTGCTAAATTGTGGCAAGGTTATAAAAGTATGTGTAAAGTGTATAAAAACATTCATATGCATATTGTATAAATATATGTATATGTATATTCATTTTTCTTCTTCTACCTTTCCGGGAACCCTCCCTTTCTCCTTTTTTTTTTTTTTTTCCTCTCCTCCTTTCCTCTTCCCCCCCAAGAAATTCATTGAAGTAGACATAAGAAGATTTGTTATCTCAAGTAAAGAAGTATAGTTGGTCATTAACTCTAAAAATGGGAGGAATATATAGTTGGCAAAGAAACGTGTCCTGAAAAGCAGCCTCCTTTTTTTATTCTTGAATTGAGGAACAGAGTGTGTAAAATCTATCCTTTGGTCAGTTGCTAAGTAGTGTAAAATTTTCTTTATTTAAAAAAAAATTATTTAGTGTTTCTTAGTCTGTATTTTAATATCTTTGGAGTGAAAATGAAAAGGTAAATTGGAAATCATTTGGTCCAGCTCCTCCACTTTTCAGAAGAGGCAGATAAAAGCCTAATAATTGGAAAGTAAATGATTTTTTAAAGGTCTCACAGGTAGTGAGTAGCAGAGTAGAGTTTCTAATTTAGGTCCCCAAATGTCAAATTAAGGTCCATGCTAAGACATTATTCTCAGGATTTTGACCTCCAGTACGTATTATAAAATATGAGATATAAAAATATGTATTTTTATTAAATAGAATATTCAAGATCAAAAATTAAATCAGAGTTCTTTTTTTAAATACAGAAAAACTTTGTGTCTACGGATGAAATAGATCCATCTACTCTTGGAGTATCTCTTCCTATTGGTGAAAGGTTATCTGCCAAGGTAGGTTAATTGTTGTGGATGCTTAGTTTTCCTAAAGAATCAAAATTATTAAAGAATGTACTTCTTGTTTAAATTTAAGCAAAACAAAAATTAAAACTATTTGAGATATATTATATTCTTTTGATAAATTTGGTAGGCTTTAATTGGATCACTAGAAAGAGTATAAATTATTTCTGTTCATATAATGTGGAAAACATTTTTGTTTCTTTGATCAATTTATTCATTTTCTTTAATTCTAAAATTAATTTTTGATTTTTTTGAAGTTAAAATGATACACTTTTCTTATACCACAGTTGTTTCTTCATATATCTCCCCTACCATAAAAGACTCTAGTCTTAACACATACACATGTCTACATGCACATACACACATGCATTTGTGTGCACACATGATTAGATGTATATGAAAATGCAAATGCAAATACCTGTCAATATCCTTTGGTCAGTTGCTAAATAATATAACATTTTCTTTCTTTTTTTTCTAATTGTTTTGTGTTAGTCTGTATTTTAATATCATAGGTATTAGAGTAAAAGGGAATTTGGAAATCATCTGGTCCAACATCTTCACTTTTCAGAGGAGGCAGATAAAACCTATTAATTGAAAAGTAAATGATTTTCTAAAGGTCTTACAGTAGTATGTAGGTTGTCTAAAAAATTTTTGTCTACCTGAAACCTTCAGTGTCACTTTCTACCTGAAACTTTTTGTGATCTCCCATCTGCTAATGCCTTCCATCTCCACAATTATTTATTTTGTATGTATTTGTATGCATAAACACACACATATCTCTATGTAATGTGTGTATATTTTATTTTATTGTATTTTCTTATACATTCTGTTTCTTCTAACAGGGTAAGACACTCATATGCTGAATCTCTGTTTATTGATTAACAAATATTGAAATAAGAATGGAAAGGCAGATTTGTGCTACCTTGTGGAGTGTCTTAAATGCCAGGCTACCAAAATTTAAATTTTATCCTATAGATGACAATTTGTGGAAGTTTTAAAGCAGGCAGTGACAAATTCAGATTTGTTCATTATGACAATTATTTTGGATGCTGTGTAGATGATGGATTGAAAGAGGGGAAACTAGAATTAGGAAAGCTGATTAGGATCTTAAATAAAATTCAGGCACTAAGGATGAGGAACTGAATTAGATTAGTGAAAGTGGAACAAATGGGAGAAATATTGTCAAGGTAAAATCAACTAGACTTGACATCTAAGGAAATGACTGAGATGAGGAAGAGGGAAAAATGAAAGCATATGTTGCATTTTCAAGTCTGGATAATTGGAATTATGTCCTCAATAGAAACAGAAGTTAGGAGGTGAGTTCAACGAATTCTTGTTGAATTTGAGGTCTTGCAAGACATTGAATCCAGGAGACAAATATTTATAATGTAATTGGGAATGTTGTATGGGAACTCAAGGGGAGAGGTCAGTAGTCTTAAGAGAATTTTCAGTAAAGGGGTATGTAACAGAATGAGAGTGATAGTGACCACTTCTGGCACAGATCATCCCAGAAGTATTACAGAGTTTTGTCCCTGGTTTCTCAAACACCAGTTTAATTCTGAGGAAGTATAATACTTGATATGATATGCAGAAGATATATTTGTTCCCTAAATATATGATATATAATGAATAATATCCAATTATGTAATTTATTTGCTGTTTGTTTAATTATTTTTTCAAATTCAGAGTTTTAATAGAAAATGTACAAAGTAATGTTTAAAGGTATTTATTCATATAGGAGGTGTGTGTATTGTTTGAACAGAACTTTTTCCATTATTTTTCTTTCGTTTATAAGATTCTTCTAACTTGGATTTCATTTCTTGTCATCTTTATACTGTTTCATTATAAACTAGTGCTATCAATATAATGCGAATCCTTCTATAAAGTTTAAAATTGTAATATCTTTTTTGATATCTATCTTAAGGAGAGATTGAAACTTGAAAGAAACAAAGAGTACAATCAGTTTCTCAGGGACAAGGAAGAATGGAATGAAAAGTTCAGAGAAGTAGAGAAGAAAAATCCAGAGGTAGGTTTTGCTGAAATAATTTCTTTGAGGAAAAAAAACCTTATATTTATCAATTTTTACTATTCTATAAAAACTATTGTCTTTTAAAGATTTTTACCAAGTTATTAAAATAAATCTTTCTAAGACAAATGACTTACCTTAAAAGAAATCTGTCAGAAAACTCCAAAATTTACAAAATATCAAAATCTGTATGACTTAGTTTTTTGCTTCACAATGTCCATAAAATGATTTCTTTGAAAGGAAAAAAAAATATGCAGCCATATGCTAAAAAAAAAAAAAATTGTGCCCTATATTTGGAGCAATACTGTAAAATATTTAAAATAGTTTTAAAAATATACTGAATGTTAATGTGGGTGAGGTGTTGGGATATAAAACCACCTCTTGAACTCTTTCAGAGACTTCTCAGGCCATACCCCTCCTTGATATAAGTGATCTTGAGGCCTCACAGGACACAATACCACTTCTGCAATGAGGTTGACTTGATAGGGTTGACCTTGAATCATGTAATCATCAAACTTCAGGGAATTTCTTTTTGTGCACCGATGCTCTGAACTTATTTTTCTCAATGGTTAATATATACCCATTTCCTTTTGCTTTCCCCTCCTGAACTTCTCCTGAAGAATGGGACCTCTTCCCTCAGCCTGAAACATGAGGAGACCAGAGGAAGAGTACTTTATGAGGTACTTCTTTTGCGAATAGAATTCAGCTCAAATCAAGAAATATTTATTAAATGCCCAATAGAATGCCGCTGAAGTCCGGCTATTTTGTATTATCGTGTCATAAAGGCGACTGCATCATGCCACTTGGTGTATGAGTTCTAGCATGTCGTATTAATCTCGGAAGACTATGTGTCCATACCCTGTAACCGTTATCAGAGTATAAGACTGTCTGAAAGTAAAGACACTCACCACTAGATTAAACATGGGCTCCTGCATTTTTCAGCCATAAGCAACTTAAAAAAATTACTTAACATTTGTCCTGTTCCTTTTTCCCAGTGGTATGCTGCTGTAGCTTTGCCGCCTCCTTATACTATGCCTTCTAGAATGCCCACTTCATCATGAGCAAATTGTCTCATTTAAACCTCTTCCCTTTTCCCTCTTTCCATCTTCTGGTACTTGCTAAGAACTGGCTCCCTCTGGATGCTGTTTCTCTGGCCTCCCTTTTCCTGAGAGAGGCTACATCTCATACTCCACACAATGGCGGGGAATCAGAATCTCCTTTACTCCCGTCACTTCCAAGCTTTCCCTCTACTACTGTGATCTAGCAATTTCTTCTTCATAGAGGTTGGCTAAATCCAACTCATCACCCCACAGAATTCCTGGTGGCCGTTAGTTACTGACCCACTGGAAATTCTCCTATCATTCTTGAATTTCTAGTGTCTGCCTCACAGTTTGTCTCTTTGTTCTCATTCTTTCTCTCATACTAAGGGACGTTAATGTAAATATTCATGGTATATTAAATATTTTTAACTTCCCAGTTCCTTAAATCCATTTCAAGTCCAATGCCCTATTCCTTCACTTCCTCTGACTGCATAGAGGAATGGCTGTTATCTTGATCTTGCCCATGACCTATATAAGTATTTTATTTCCATGTTCGTGAACTCTGAAATTCCTTTCATCTAGTTGTGATGTTTTATCATCCTATCTTTTCTTATGCCCTATTATTCCTAACCTTGTTCTTTCTCCTCACTCTATTGCTTAGTACTTTCTCAGGTTGAGGTGGTTACACTCTATCCCACTTTAGTCACACCCCTTTAGTGTATCATTTCAATTCCACACTATCCACTTTTGAATCACCACCTCCGTTTCTTTCTGAAAAGGGGATATTAAATTGGGAAAAACCCTATAGAATTTGGATAGAGCTGAGTTTTTTAACTTGAAGTATGTATATGTGTGTATATGTATACATATAAAAATATATAAAATTTCTTTTGTAATCCTTTTTTAATTTTATACATTTAAAAATATGCTGAAATATGGGGTCTGTAGGTATTCCCAGACCAGCAAAGGGGATCCATGATACAAAAAAGGATAAGATAGAGGCACTACAAGGGTATAAGAGGAGGTATATATTCTGGATTATGCTCAAGCTTGTGTGTACTTCCCATTGGGTATAGAAGTTTAAAGATCCTAGGTTACCCGTTTACCCTAAATTTTCCCCATGACTTCTGTTGTCAGTTATGTGAAATAGTTTGCAAGGTGTGACGGGATAGAGTGCTAGAACTGGAGTCAAAAAGAACTGAATTCAAATCCAGTCTTAGTTGTATGACTTGGGAGCAAGTCACATAAGCTCTACAATGGGGATGATAATAATAATGTTTATCTCCTAGAGTTGTTGTGATCATTAAATTAGTTAGTATTTATAAAATGTTTTACAGACTTTGAACACAATAAATATAAATGCAAATTATTACTGCTGGTATTTTAAATTACCTCGGATTGCTTTCTCTGATATGTGGTGATGAGGTTTTGGAGCATTGGGAAGAAATCTGAAGAACTACCCAAGTGCTGTGTCTTAAGAAAAAAGATTAAGAAATACTTAATAGAAAGTCAACAAAATATGATCATATATACTAAAGACTTTTTGGTTGTTTTTATAATAGTTTTTCAAGGTTTTGTAAAATTGTTTAGAAAGTCCTTTTACTTAAAATATATTTTGAATGTTGAAAAAATAACAAGTAATTTGGGATTTTATGGCTTTGAATTTATTATAGCAAAGTGATTTTAATTCAAGGCAGTTATGTGGTACAGTGATTATAGCTCAGGTTGTGGAATCAAGACCATCTGAGCCCAAATTCAGCTCCCAAAACTTATTGTGATTTAGGGAAAGTCACTTAATCTGTGTTTGCTTCAGTTTCCTTATTGTAAAGTAGGGATTATGATAGCATCTATTCATATTTAGCATAGTTCTTGGCACATAATAGATTCTTAAATGCTCATTTTCTTTTCCTCAAATTATTTTGAAATTAGTTGCCTTATTTGTGGAAGGATGAGCTTCATTCTTCATTATCTTATTCTTTATAAAAATTTAATGTGCCCTGTTTGATGATATAGTTGCATAGTTTTTAATAGATTATTAATAAATTATTAAACTTCATTTATTTTCTTTAAAGAACAAGTGTATTTCATAAGAATCACTCACATGAGCAGGTTTTACTTAATATTCACTAGTCTCTGTCTAAATATAGTCTAGTTTGAAATAAAAAATATTCAGCAATTAAGGTGTGACTGCTAAAATTGTGGTTATATTTAACCCATCTCCTCATTTGTCAATTAGGATTTAATATTTTAAATATTTTTCTCTTATGTTAAATTATCAGAATTGTTTTAAATGTAAGTAGAACAAAGATATTTTGAGGGATTGGTGTTGTAGTGAACATTACTTTCAAGTCTTTTTTTTTTTTTTTTTTAAAAGCATGAAAGTGAAGGAAATAAAACCATCAGTAAAGTTAAGTCTGATTTACATTCACAAATACAACCATCAAGCAGAAATCCAGAAGCCCCCCAAAAAGATGTCTCATCATCTCCAGAGACCTATGAAGAGCTTTTAAATCAGAGACGACTGGAGGAAGACAGATATCGAAGATTGGATGATGAAATCGAGTTAAGAGATGCAAAACCACATAAAACCACTAATGAAATGGACATTTCCAATAGAAAACACCATGAGATTGCCAACAAAGTTGATGTTCCTGGTAGAAGATACTATAGGTTCAAAGAAGATCAAAATTTTGACAAACATTATTATAAACCAAACTGTAGTCCTGAAGGAAGTGAAGAAATGGACCCAAGGGTTAGATATGAAAGTGATTATGATAGAAGACCTTTGAGGGTGTTTACAACGGACAGGTATTTAAAATTCCACCTTTATTTTTCATGTTTCATTAATTTCTTTAGTAGGGACTATCCTAGTCATTTCATTAGGATAGCAAACTCCCAGGTGAGGAATTTCTTTTTGCCAGCCCTCTCCCAGGTTAGCTCCTTTTCTTCAAATCATGGTCTTTGAGAATGACCTAAAGTAGGACTTAAGATTTTTTCCACTTGTGACCCCTTTTTACCTGAGAAATTTTTACATGACCCTAGGTATAGAGACATATAAAACAAGTATACAAATCATACATTTACATGATCCCATTTGGGGTGATTACCCACAGTTTAAGAATTTGGGCCCTGGATCACTGAGAGATTAAATGACAAGGGAAAGTCACAGTCATGATGGGGTAGAAGAGGTAGAATTTAAAGTTGAGTCTTCTTGGCTTTAAGACTGGCTCTCTTTCCATTAAAGCACACAAGCTTTAGTTATTTTCAATATTAATAATATATTAAAGATGCCTATCTTTTCTCTGCTACTTTTGATAAATCCCACATTAATCTCTTATCCAATACTATCTCAATATTTTTGTTCATGATTTATATTGAAGCTTAAGTGAGAAAACCTAAAATAGATAGAATATAATGGGGAGCATGGAATATTAACTACCTAATTCAAAATCTTATTTTTCAGATTGTAGAGAATGTTTGAATTTCTGTTTCATATTGTATCTGAAAGTAACAATAGAGGAGAGGAAAGTTACTTAATAAAATCAAGACTGTGCTGTATCTTTGGAATAGTGCTTCCTCAGGGCTTGCAAACCTTTTGCCATTTGTATTTAGTTGATGCTTTTACATTTATTTATTTACTTAATGTGTGTGGTGGGAGAGGTTCTCTAATGAAGGACTTAAAAAAAAAGTGTGACTGCTAAATTGTGCTCAGGTTGAGGCTATCTCTAAAGTGTAACTGGTAAAACTTTAGCAGTATCAGCCATTCATTAAGTTAATGATCATTTGCTGTTCAGGATGTGGTCATACATAACATATGAAGCTTAAACATAACCATTTGATTCAACTATAATATGATTTTTAAAAATGTTTTAATATTTATTTATTTTGCTGAGGCAATTGGGGTTAAGTACTTGTCCAGGGCCACACAGCTAGTTAGTGTTAAGTGTCTGAGACCAGATTTGAACTTAGGTCTTCCTGACTTCAGGGCTGGTGCTTTATCCACTGTGCCACCTAGCTGCCCCATATAATATGTTTTCAAGATATATTACAAAAACAAATTTTTAACTGAAATTTTGAGCAGTATGATGTAAAGATTTTTGCTTTAGGTTCATTTTTGTTTGTCTTTTTTGGAAGCATCTTTATGCTTTGTTTCCCAAGGTAATTTTGAGGATACATCAAAAAACTAAAACAAATTTTCATTTTTATAAACATAATTTATCTGTAATTTATGCATTGCTGGATAGTCTTAATATTATTCTAGTTTGTAGTAGTCATATAAAATTGGTTACATTTTTGTTCACATTTCTGAAATAAATGTTTTGGAGACATCCTTACATACACTCTGCTTCCAACTTTTCATCATAAAAATGAAATGACAAATATCTTGTTCTGATTATTGAAAAAACAATTATTTTCCTATGACACTCATAGTCATGAAATCATATTGGCATGACATGTACCCTTTTATAATAACTTTTATAATTATCATTGTGGATTGTTTTAAGAATGAATTAGATAAGAGAAATCTCTTCATCTGAATGAATTGGTTGTACATTCTATGAATTTAGGACTTTATTAATCTTAAGATTTTTTAGAAATCTTATAAATTAAGATTAATTATGTAGATAAAGAACTTTTAAAAATGTTTTTAGATTTTATTTTTATTTTCAGTTCCAAATTCTCTCCCTCCTTCCTCCCTCTACCCCATCCCCAACTCATTGAGAAGGCAAGAAATACAATTCCTGTTATATACATATGAAGTCCTGTGAAATATATTATATGAAGTCATGTGAAATATATTAATGAATTAGCCATGTTGCATAAAGAATTCTTGAGAATAAAACAGTTGTAAATTGTATCAAAAGGTTTGGGTCAGAGGCAGTTATAAAACAGATTAGATTTTTCTTTCTGGTTTTTAGGTTTGCTTAGATTTGTAAATTGTTTATAGGAAGGAAAAAAGATTTCCACATTTACTCAGAGGGTGAGGGTTAGCTCCAAGAATTGAAGTAAAAAGGATATGAAGAGACAGGATTGTAGTAGGCCAGCAGTTTTTGAGCTCAAGAAATTTAAGTAATTTCACTGACCTGCTGGCCCTAGGCATCTTCTGCCCGAGGTAGAATATTTAGAATCTTGAAATGCTTATTGAAATTTGGATAGTTAATATTAAGATTTTTATGTAAGAATCGAATTTGTTGGACCTTATCTAGTTACCAAATTGTCCTCAGATTTTAGAGGGTTGATAAAAGGTGATCAGTATATTCAATAAAGAAACACACCCTCTGTAGCCTGAATAAACAATATTTCTTGTACATACATGTATTGCTGCTTTTCAGATGTGTTTAGATGTCCTTGGAAATAATGAAATACAAATTCATTTAAAAGCATTGTTGAATTAGTAGTAGCTTTTTGTTGTATATTTTCTCCGTTTAGTGGATTCTAACAATTAAATTACAATTAAAATTACATAGAGCTCTGCAGATATTTTTGATATTAACAAGTAGTCTTGCTGTTTGAAATGATTGGGAACTTTTGTTTTCCTGAATATGTTCCCTACTGATTCATTATTTCCCTCGCCACTTCTACAAGCAAAATGGAGAGACAGAATACAGTAGTTTTTCAAAATAATTTTTATTTTCATATTTTCTTTCTTTGATTTTTTTCCCCTGAGGCAATTGGGGTTAAGTGACTTGCCCAGGGTCACTCAGCTAGGAAGTGTTAAGTGTCTGAGGCCAGATTTGAACTCAGGTTCTCCTGGTCTCTATCCACTGCGCCACTTAGCTGTCCTCATATATATATATATTTTTTTTCTTAAATGACTTAGAATTTTTGTTTTTTATATGTTATAATATATCATGCTATACTATAACATGGCTTCCAACATTCTATAGGAAAAATTGAAACAAAGAAGGTTGTAAAAGAATGCCACAACTTATAAAGTATATATAGTCTAGTTAGGAGGAATAAATAAACAGCTGGGTAAAGTTTGTGTTTAAGTCTTAGTATATTTATGCTCTTGAAGTACTTCTCCTTTTTGGATAATATTTATAGTCTTTTGGGCTTTTCTCCAAATGAAGTCTTTTATTTTTAAAAATTTTAAATAAATTTGAGTTTAAAATTTATATCTTAGCTTTCAAATAATCATATTTGTATGATTATGTAAGCTGACATAACTTAAGTCAACTGCTAGGTTGATTATAGTCCATTGCTAATGAGCAAAATTTTCCTAAAAATTTTAGCATTAAAAAAAAAGAACCAAACAAAACATAAGTTACTGCTATATGTTTTAAACAAATTAGAATGTTTCAACTGAAAGGAGCCTTAGAATTCATCTTATTTGACTCACTTATTTCATAGATTCATCAAACTGAGACTTATTATGTTAAATGTCTTACTCAAAGTCATAATCCTTGTCAGTAGCACAAACTGATTATGTGACTTTGGGCAATTCTATCCAGTAGATTGATGGGATTATAAAATTGCACAGTTGGAAGAGATTTTAGTTCATATATAGTCCAACTGGCAAAATTCATAAATTTTATCTATTAACCCCATTGAGGGCCTTTTCAATAGAAGGTCCCTGTAGTGTAGTGTACGAGGGATGAGCTGAGTATCACAGTATCACATACCCTTCTAAGTATTCTTTTTGCTTGGCTAACTCCCTTAGTTGTTTTATTTTTCAAAGCTTTTTATTTGCAAAACATATGCATGGGTAGTTTTTCAACATTGACCCTTGCAAAGCTTTCTGTTACAAATTTTTCCATCCTTCCCCCCACCCCCTCCCCTAATGGCAGGAAGTCTAATATATGTTAATTATGTTAAAATACTTGACAAATAAAATGTGTATACATATTTTTACAGTTATCTTGCTGTATAAGAAAAATCGGATCTACAAGAAAAAAAAATCTGAGAAGGGAAACATAATGCAAGCAAACATCAATAGAGAGTGTGAAAATGATATGTTGTGGTCCACACTCAGATTTCATATCCTTCTCTTTGGGTTTCTTCATCACTGAACAACTGAACAACTGGAACTGGTTTGAAACATCTCATTGTTGAAGAGAACCATGTCCATCAGAATTGATCATCATATAGTCTTGTTTGCCATATATAATAATCTCCTGGTTCTGCTCTTTTCTCTCAGCATCAGTTCATGCAAGTCTCTCCAGGCCTTTCTGAAATCATCCTGCTGGTCGTTTCTTACAGAACAATAATATTCCATGACATTCATATACCATAGTTTATTTAGCCATTCTCCAATTTATGGGCATCCATTCAGTTTCCAGTTTCTTGCCACTACAAAAAGAGCTGCCACAAACATTTTTGCACATGTGGGTCCCTTTCCCTCCTTTAAGATCTCTTTGGGATATAGGTCCAGTAGAAACACTGCTGGGTCACATGGTATGCAGAGTTTGATAACTTTTTGAGCATAGTTCCAGATTGCTCTCCAGAATGGTTGGATCCGTTCACAGTTCCACCCAGCTCTAAATCTCTTGGAAATTCTTCCAGAATAGTCTTGCTTTGGAGGATGCTTTGCATCCTACGTGTATTGTGAGAGTGTCATTCCGTCCTTCCTTCCTGTTTTCTTGTGGAGCTGTGGAATAGTTGAAACACTAATCTTATTTTTTAGTTAAGGTCAGAATAGTTTTCCAATCTCTAGTCCTCCAGACTTTTGATTCTATTTTCCAATTTTGGTGAAATACAAGAACCCTTCCTCAATCCTTTTTACTTTGTCTTCAATCTCCTATTGCTTCCTAGATTTCTTTTTAGAAATCTTCTTAGATTGACTTGTTTGGTCTCTGACAATTACCAGACCCAACCATTATCATAGCATATGCTTTGGTGCAAATTCATTTTCCTCTGTTACTAAGATAAAAAGGGAGAGAGAGGACAAATATCCTAATATTCCTTAGAAATGTATATATTTATAAAATAATTTATTTCAGATGGGATCTGTTAGTTGCTGAAAGCATTGAGCATATAAATAAAAAATCTTGAGGACTGCTTTACTCAAATAGAACATAAATATTTGAGATTATGATTATTAGAAGAAGTATAACATAGGAGAAAAAGTACTCAATGTAGATTCAGAGCCATAAGTTCAAATTTGACCTCTTAAACTTATTTGAATGACCATGGCAAGTCACTTAAGCTCTCTGGCTTCAGTTTCCTCACTTGTAAAATGAGATGATGGACTAAATGCCTCAGTGGACCCTTCTAAATTATGAATTATAACCTTAAAATCCATTTCAAAATGGATTTCAATTCATTGGATTGAATTCAATCTAAACAGATTTCAGAATCCAAAGTTTGCTGATTTATTTTACATTTATTTTATACTTATACACTACTATTACATTTTTTATTTAAAAATGGAGACATCATTTATTAACATTATGTTTGAGGTGAATGTAAGAAATAAATTGGAATATATTTAGAAAGATGTAGTATGATACAAAATGTCTGCATGCTTCCATTATGGGGGATACTTTATAGCATAATCCACTTATAATAGCAAAGTTGTTGAGAAGAAACTCTTCCCCCCCCCATGATATCAAAATAGGTCAAGAAGTAAGATAATTATTTATGTTTTAGAATACTACATCACTGAAGTCAAGATCAACTAGGTTAATAATTTATTACTGAAATAACTTGTTTGGCATTGGTGTTTAAGAAAAAGGGGAAAGTTATTCATTACTATAGCAAGTTATTCATTCACATTTAAAGTGGATGGCTGAAAAACCAGTTTAACTCACAGTTTTACTAGGTTGAATTCCTCTGTTCTTTTCCTGACATAAATTTGACCTATAGCTATTTACATGAGCCTGATTAACTTGAGCATGTGGGATTTCCAACTCTTTTAAAAGTTTTTTTATGGAACAGTGTTTTTCTTGCTGAGATAAAAGTAGTCATATAAAAGTTGTTGGCACCCCTTCCCCTTTCCTTCTTCTTTTCTGTGTCCCCTTTTCTCTTATGCTTTTCCCTTTCTTCTTCTTTCCCCCTTTTGCTTTCCCTTCTTTGAAAAATAGAGGGACTGGAAGACGAATCAATTTATTCTGGCAAGTGTACCTTTCTTGTAACTTCAGTTGCAGACAAAGCCAGGCACAAGTAGTCAGTCAGTCAATCTCTAAACATATAATACTTATTATTTCTCAGTTACTCTGCTACATACAGAAAGAGGCAAAAGTTGGTCCCGGTCCTCAGGGAGTTTACAGGTGACACTTGAATGGGGGAAACTGCAAATAAGAACATACAGAGGAAACAAAATACAGGATAAAGAGGAAATGATGATTGAGGAAGTCCTGGGATTAAGAAGAATTGGGAAAGTTATTTCAGTAGAACCTGACTTGATCCTTCCCCCCCCCCCCCCCCCCGCTCAAAGATAGTGGAGTGGTTTTCCATTTCCTTTTCCAGCTCATTTTGTAGATGAGAAATAGGCAAACAGGTTTAAGTGACTTGCCCAGAGTCACACAGTTAGTGAGTGTCTACAGCCAGATTTGAACTCAGGAAGATGAGTCTTCCTGATTCCAAACCCAGTGCTCCACTCCTACCACCTGGCTGCCTCCAAGGTTTGAGAAAGTCATTTTGTAAATTCCTGGACTTGAGAAATGAGGGATCCTTGTTCATGGAATAGTCAGGAATTCAGAAATAGTCATGGATCAAATAGTATGCATTGGGGAATGAGGCACAAAAAGTCTGAAAAGCTAGGAGGGGAATAGGCGTGAAGGTCTTTGGACACCAAACAGCATTTTTAATTTAATCCTGGAGGGTGATAAGAAGACACGGGAGTTTATTGAATAGGGGTGTGTGTGACTTAGTTGGACCTACACTTTAGGAAAACCTTTGTAGTGGCTGAGTGGAGAGCAAGTTGTAGAGGCAGCCTTAAGGCAGGCCACCCACCATTCTGGCTCTTCCAGGAATCCAAGTGTGAGGTGATGAGAACCTGCTCTGGTGTGTTGGCAATGTGCAAGGAAAGAAAGGGGTGTGATGGAGAGATGTTGCAGCATTGAAGTCAAATAGGCATTGGCAACAGGTTGAATGGAGGGATGAGAGAGTTCAGATTGATTTGTAGGTTTTGCGCCTGAGGAACTGGGAGGAGGTTGGGGTTGTCCTATATAGAATGGGGAAGATAGGAGGTGGGGGGGGTGTTTTGGGAGAAAGTGAGTAGTATTTTAGACAAGAATTCAAGTTTAAGTTAAGTGATTGCACTATTTTTTTAAAAAAAAATTTCTGAAGCTAACTAATCTGTAGTTTTAACTAAACTACTTGGGTGTAGATATAAAACACATAAGTCCAGTTATGATAATGGGGACATTAGGATTACTACTATTATATTTTCGGGACTCATCATGATAGGCTCTAGATCCCCTTCCTTCTGTGCACTATTCTGGAACCTTATTCCTACGGCTCCCTGATTATTAGTATTCAGTGTGAGCAAATTGACAGATGCTATAAATTGGGACTTGATTTATTGTTTTGTTGATTATCTAGATTTGAGAAAATGATGGAGTTTTAAAATGTTAATAATGCTCATTAAGCTTAAAAGTATGCCATGTGAATTTTTTTTTTGCAGGGGAGACCTAGTTAAACATTTATCATGATACTACTGCTTACCTCTCACTTTCTGAAAATGGAAAAAGAGTGACTGACATATCAGTTAGCTCAGCTATACGTAATAATTTGAATAGTTCTTGGATCTCTCTTGTTTTTCTATGACCTCTATCATAGTTAGTCCTTTATTTTCATAGGGAAAGAGAGAGGACTTTTCCTGTTTGCTTTTCTTACAGTAGAATCCAACCACTTTCTTTTGAGAGGTTCTATTAGCTTTAAAGAGCTTTAAAAATACACCTGTAAATTATAAGCTCTCAGTTTGGAGCTATGCTCAAAAAGTTATCAAACAGTGCATACCCTTTGACCCAGCAGTGTTTCTACTGGGCCTATATCCCAAAGAGATTTTAAAGGAGGGAAAGGGACCCACATATGCAAAAATGTTTGTGGCAGCCCTTTTTGTAGTGGCAAGAAACTGGAAATTGAAAAGATGCCCATCAATTGGAGAATGGCTGAATAAATTATGGTATATGAATGTTATGGAATATTATTGTTCTGTAAGAAATGACCAGCAGGAGGATTTCAGAGAGGATTGGAGAGACTTGCATGAACTGATGCTGAGTGAAATCAGCAGAACCAGGAGAACATTATACACAGCAACAAGACTATACGATGATCAATTTTGATGGACGTGGTTCTCTTCAAAAATGATGTGATTCAAACCAGTTGTGCTGAGATGAAGATAGTCATATACATCCAGAGAGAGGCCTGTGGGAACTGAGAGTAAACCACAACACAGCATTTTAACGCTTTCTGTGAATATTTCCATGCATTTTGTTTTCCTTCTTAGGTTGTTTTTTTCTTCTTCTCTTTCTAGATCTGATGTTTCTTGTGCAGTAAGATAACTGTATAGATATGTATACATGTATTGTGTTTGTCATATAATTTATCCTATCTAGCATGTATTAGATTACCTGTCATCTAGGGGTGGGGGGTGGGGGGAAGGAAAGGAAAAGCTTGGGAAAAAAAAAGTTTTTTTGCAAAGGTCAATGTTGAAAGGTCACTCATGTTTTGTAAATAAAAAGCTTTATAAAAAAAATAAATAAATTATAAGCTCTCTACTGGTAAGAGATGCTTGAGAATTACTTAAAGATAAATTTATTTTAAAATGTAATAGAAAGTTGTTTAGGTAGCTGAAGAATGAGGAAACTAAAAACAAAACATTTCTAGAGAACAAAAAGATGAATTTTGGCTTATTTTTTTCCTCTAATATGTTAAGAATATTATATTCTTTCCATTTCATGAAAATTCAAAGTAATTTGACCTTCCAATTTATCCTATCTTGAGGGTAAATTTTTTAAAAAAAAATTTGTTAAAGCTTTTTATTTATAAAACATATGCATGGGTAATTTTTCAACATTGATCCCTTGCAAAACCTTCTGTTCCAAATTTTCTCCTCTTTCCCCCTACCCTTTCCCCTAGACGACAGGTTGTCCAATACATGTTAAATATGTTAAAATATATGTTAAATCCAATATATGTATACATATTTATACAGGTATCTTGCTGCACAAGAAAAATCAGAACAGGAAGGAAGGGGAAAAAAAACCTGAGAAAGAAAACAAAATGCTAGCAAACAACAGCAGAAAGAGTGAAAATGCTATGTTGTAGTCCACACTCAGTTCTCATAGTCCTCTCTCTTGGTATAGATGACTCTCTTCATGACTAACCAGTTATAATTGATTTGAATCATCTCATTGTTGAACCTTACTCTAAGTATTATAATAAAAAAATAATGCTGAAATAGTCTTTAGTTGCCTTGATGCCTAGCCAGATATCTCATAGAAGACCTTCGCATTTTGTTTTCATTTTTCTTCTGTTTATGTATGTTCCATAATTTATTAATTTTTTCATAATTTTTCTTGTAATATGCTTAAATTCTCCTGACTAGTCTCTCTGCCTTCAACCTTCTGCTGAACTGTGAGGCAGATTGGAAAGTTCTGTATAGAAAGATCTTTGCCTTATTTATCTTTCTCTCTTCCCCAGTATCTAGTATACTTGATTTTTCCCTAGGTACATAAATCTCATTCTGATTTATTTATTTTTAACAGAATTTTATTTTTTCCCAATTACACATAGTTTTAAATATAAATTTTTATAAGTTTTAAATTCCAGATTTTTCTCCTTCCCTTTTATTCTCTCTGAGATGCAAGCAATCTAATATAGATTATATATGTGCAATCATGTTAAATATATTTTCACATTAGAATTGTGAAAGGAGAAACAACAAAAAGAAAAAAATGAAGAAAACAATTTTTTTGAAGTGAAAATAGTATGCTTTGGTCTTCAGGCTCCACAGTTCTTTCTCTAGATGTGGATAGCATTTTCCATTGTGAGAATTTGGCATTTTCTTGAATCATTGTAGTGCTGAAAAAATGATTATCACACAATATTGCTGTCCTCTGTGTAGTGTTTTACTGAGTTTTCATTCAGCATCAATTTATGTCTTTCCAGGTTTTCCTGAAATCTACTTGCTCTTTATTTATTATAGCACATAATTTCTTATAGCAAAATAATATTCTGTTACATTGATAATACCACAGCTTGTTTAGCGATTCCCCAGTTGATGGACATTCCCTTAATTTCCATTTCTTTGCTTCCACAAAAAGAGCTGCTTTAAATATTTTTGCACTTGTAAGATCCTCTCCTTTTTTATATCTTTGGGGTACCATCCTTAGTAGTGATTTTGCTGGAACAAAGGATATGCACAGTTTGATTGTCCTTTGGGGATGGATGGTTGCAAATTGCTTTCCATATTAGTTGGATCAGTTCACAATTATAACGCAATGTAATAGTGTCCCAGTTTTTCTACAACTTCTCCAACATTTATTATCATTTTCCTTTTCTGTCACATTAGCCAATCTGATAGGTGTGAGTGAGGGTGGTCCCTCAGTTGTTTTAATTTGCATTTCTCTAATCAGTAGTGGTTTAGAATATTTTTTCATGATTCTAGATAACTATAACTTCAACTGAAAACTGCTTGTTCTAACCACTTATCAATTGGGGAATGAGTTATATTTTTGTAAATTTGGCTCAGTTCTCCATATGCTTGGGAGATGAGGTCTTTATCAGAAACATTTGTTGTAAATTTTTTCCCCCAGCTTTTTGCTTTCCTTCTAATCTTGATTATATTGGTTATATTTGTGCAAAAACATTTCAATTTAATGTAACCAAAATTATCTCTTTTGCATTTTTATAATGCTATCTCTTGTTTGTTCACAAATTCTTCTCCCTTTTATAGCATAGATCTTATCCTGTGTAAAGATAACCAATGGAAATTCTAGTTAAAACTCAGCTAAAACTTGAGTTAGCTAGTGGCTACAAGGTAATTAAGAAGTTTCATTAGGATATATTTCAGTATTTTACCTGCTCTTCTTGTTCTGTGATCGTAGACTTCTTTTTGCACTTGAAATTCTTGTACTTTCACAAAATTGGTTATTTTTCAAGTATCTTTTTTATAGTATACTTTAAAAATATATTTAACCCTAATGCTAAAAGTGACTTTAACTACGTTGTAGCAGGAGGCATTGTTGAATTAAGTGTTTAATTGTTTAATTTGAGTTTGCTGTTTGTTTATTGCTTTTTGAGAGATGGTAAATAGGAAATAATGCAAAATTGATGGAATCAGGGACATTTTGGTACATGGATTTAAGGTTTGAAATAAAATCTGACAAAAAGAAATGAAAATAACATTAATCTTTTGAAAGTGACTTGAAGACTTTTGTTATTTTGCATGTACAGGTAAAGAGTAGGAGAGTTTGTGTATCTGGCCAAGCTGTTTTGATTTCTTTCATAGATGTTACTTCTTAGAGTATATGAAGTGAAGACTATAGATGGTGGCTTTGTAAAGAGTGAAAAGATTTAAATACTTGAAACAATATTACTAATATTTTAGGAAATTCACTTTTATGATGGTACTCGGGGAAAATGATGTATGATAATTTTAACATAGCATTACAATGAACATAATATTACTAACAATTAGATTTCTACTACAGATGCCAATGTGTGGATCTAAAATGTCATGTTGATTTCTCTCTAGGAGAAATTCAACTAAAAAAAAATCAGTGTTTGCCAAATGGGAAAAAAAAAAGTTAAATAAAAAAACTGTTATTTAAAAATCATAAAAAAAATTTTTTTTCCATGACTTACTCTTTCTAATGCAGTTTTTCATCCTCTTGCGGTCTTTCTTGCAATTAAGAATATTAAACATGTTTTTATGATTTGATGCCCAATGTTTTCATGGGAGTAAATATGTTATTTTTATTGTTTACCTTTGTATTGAAATAATGCCTGTGTTCCCTAAATTCAGATCTCCTAGGGAGTATTGCTCCTTAAAGAAATAATTGGTTAAAAAAATTGTTATGATTAATATTGAAAAAATATAATCTGCATTTTGAATTTATAAAGATTATATTGCTATAATTTATAGTAAATTGAGCATTCTAAAGATTTATAATATCTTTTGTCTTAGTATTTTAATTGATATTAATGTATTTACATTGAAACTCCATTATAACATTCTGCTCCATTTAATGTTTTCTATATCTAATATAAAAAAACAAACTTGGGAGATGTAAAGAGGTTCAACTGTAGATGTAATATGCTTTATAAGACCGTGTATTTTTAAGGATGTACAGAAACAGAAGAGAAAGAGTTCCTCCTATGGAATACGAGGAAGATTTTCCAGAACAATCAAACATACGTGTTTCATCGGCCGGAAATAACAGGTATGATGTCGTTTAATTTTGTTTTTCAAACTATACCTGTCTGAAAATGACTGACTGGGGAATATATATATTTATGATCAGAGTTTTCTTGATAAAAGATCAAATAATTTAAAAAGCTGTTGGAATAGGGAGGTGAGCTTTGCTTTGTAAGAAATATTTGTTAGGTCCTATCATTTTTTTTTCTTTAAAAAATTGTTATATGTAAGCTATATATTAAAGACCTCAGTATCAGTATTATAAATCTTTCAAAGCATTTTTAGAAATAAGTATCTTGTATAGCATAAAATAGGTTAGTCTTATGGAAATATATTTAAAGTATTTCAAAATTGCAGAGGAGCTAAAGATTTCTTGCTAGTTAATAGATTTGTTTCTTTAGAGATATATATATATATATATATATATATATATATTTAAATTTTTTTTAAGTTTGCTGCTCATATGAAATAGTATTTTTTCTTATTGTGAATCCATTCTCAGTACATATCTTGCTAAAAATGAAAAGTTTTTTAGATTATATTTTTTTGTGTACATTATAATTGTGAGTTTTCAGTCTTTTAGGAGAAGGAGAAGGCTGTAAGATATCCTTCTTTATATATATATATATTTGATGACCATGCTTTCTGGAACAAAGATTCAGTACACAGTTTCTGAGAAAAGATTATGTCTGTATGTGTCTATAACCTTGTTAAAAATATACTTTTCCTATTGAAAGGGAACTGTTCTTTAAAATTGTGAGATGTATGGTTATATGCATATTTCTTATATATAATGCTCTAGTTTTGAGAACCCTACAGATTATATTGAACTTAGTTATATGTTGAAATGAATATTTTCCTTTGAGAAAAAATAGAATCCCAAGAATTTAACATTGGAGAGAAGAAAGTGTACTCTTTTTGTTATAATTAATTAGGATCCTCTTTTGAAGGAATCATATTTCTATTTGTGTTTCTTTTTCTGAGTGTGGAGAAAAACACCAGTTTTCTTTTAGTTTATGAGAACTTGTTAAATCTTAACTTTCACAGAAAATTCCTTTGAGTATTTCTTTTTTAGCTATGGAATTTTCATCATGGAGTAGAGCTCTCTGTGATTTAAGAGCCCCACAATCAAACTTTGCTATTGCTTACACAAGAGTTTACTTATGTCCTGTACAGAAATAAACAGAAACAAAAAACTCATGATTTTATTGTAAATTTACTAAGATATACCATACTCTACTGACTTTTAAAAGCATGTGAATAAATGACATATTAATACTTTATAATAAAATGTTTACTTGTGCATTTTTGGAATCTGATTAATTTTCATTTTATGTTGTCACCAGTGTGCCAAACAGCTGTCATGGTGATGAGCGATCAAAGTCTGCCAGTATTAAAATGGAGAGTCCTTTTGCAGGGATGATTTTTGGTATGTCTATATTTTGTTATTGACAAGGCCTTTATAGAAATAATTTAAAATTTATGTTTTTATGATATCTTAATGTAGGTAGGTCTATGTGAGATTTTAATTATTAGGTTCTTTTTTTAAGGGAAAAGAGAAATATAAGAGAAATACATTTCTCTTACGGGTTAGAGAAATATTACCTTTATGAGAATTTTATAAATTCATAACCTAAATAGCTAGTGTAAAATATTTTAGATATGGAATTGTTATTGTCTTGTTTTTAATACAGTAATCATATTTATTTTAAAATTTATTCAACCCTTTTAAAAATTTTTAGTTTTGTGCTTTTTTTTTTTTTCTTCAAATAACTCAGGGTTTCTTTTGGAGTTAATAGAAAATAATCGAAAAGGATATCTGATTAGATTTTCTTACTCAGATTATTTCTTAACATTTAATGACAGTTTTCCTAAGCAATGATTTTGTAATAAATAGAGCATGAACAAACAGGCCACAATGCATACAACTTCATGTCCTAATGAAATTTATTGATGGATGTATTTGTAGCTAATAGTGGTTGCCAGACTGGTATCAGGAGGAAGTGAAATGAAATCTTTACATGCCTCTTTCTCAGACTGTAAATGTTCAGAGTCTAAGATTGGTCAGGTTGTAAAAAGGGAGGAAGGGTAGGGATCCCTCAAATTTAGATCTCAGGCAGCAAGGTTGCAAGACTAGACAAAGTATAGAGACTCTCAGAAGAGCTAGTTGTGGGTGGAGACAAGCAAGGATGCCAGCTTCTGTCAATTTTCAGACCTCTTCTCCTCCACCTCATTGCAGCATCCTGAGGACTTAGAACCCCTAGGTTTTGTTTTCACTTTTAAGCTCTTAAAATCTTTCCTTTGCTATATATAAAAATGTTCCCATCTATGATACATGTTAAAGGATTTCAGTTTTCTAGTTTATAGGATACTAGGTCAGTGAAAGAAAGGTATTATAAAAATTATGTTGCTATAATTTATAGTAAATTGAGCATTCTAAAGATTTGTAATATCTTTTATTTGTCTTAGTAGTTTAATTGATATTAATGTATTTACATTGAAACTCCATTATAACATTCTGCTCCATTTAATGTTTTCTATATCTAATATAAAAAAACAAACTTGGGAGATGTAAAAAGGTTCAACTGTAGATGTAGGTGGATCTGAGGGCTCATTTTTCTTATTTTTCCTTAAGATAAATCTGTTATCTATAAAAATAGGGTGTTATAAGAAAAATAATGCATTTGGGCAGAGCTGAACATGATCACAATTTTGGAAATGGAGAGTTCTCCCAATAGTTGAGGGATATAAGATAAAATAACAAAATTTCATAAGTAGAAAACAGAAGTATACTAAAGAATTTTTTTTTCATTTTTTTGAGAGGGTGATCTACAACTAATTTGATGATGCCAAAGGGTAACCAGCATGAGCTTTGTTCCGTAAAGGACAAGAGAGAAATCTTTGGTCTCAGGATTTTGTAGCTTTCCTCCTGGACTTTCAGTGTGACTGTTGACGCCGATAAGAGTTTGAGGAAGAACTTTGTAAACATTTGTACAGAGGTATAGTTAACTGAGTAATACAGATGAGGTTCTTAGTCCTTTCCTCTATGCAGATAGTAAATGATAACTTTTTCTAGAGTTGTTGAATGTAGGAATAGAACTCAGGAAGGAGACATGGAATGGATATAAAGAGATCATAGGGTAGCTACAAGTGAAGAAGTAGGGTGGAACTTTACCTGGGCATAGACATGTGGAAAGAAGAAAATAGGGTATTTAAGGAAGACAGTAATAATTTAAAGAGGACATAAAGCACATTTATGGGAATGTACATAGTTACGCTTGTGTTGTTCAGTCATTTAGTAGTATTTGACTCTTTGTAACTTCATATGGGGTTTTCTTGGCAAAGACTGAAATAGTTTGTCATTTTCTTTTGTGGCTCATTTTATTGATAAGGAAACTGAGGCATATAGGATTAAGTGACTTTTTCAGGATCACATAGCTAGAAAGTAGCTAAGGCTGTTTTTGAATTCAAATCCTCCTCAGTCTACTTACCTATGGGTCCTCTCTCCCAGATGGGATGGAATGCTAGGCTTTACTTAAATTATGAAGACAAATTGTAATTTTGTAGTTACTCTCTATATAGAATATGTATATATTGGGTTCATGTTTTTTTCAAAGTTACTTTAAAAATTAAATCCCTGATATAATTTTGCTTATTTATTATTAAAGCTGAGTATAATACCTGATTGTTTGAATTTTGCATAAATCAGATTTTCTTGTAACTACTTTAACCTTTGCTGCTATAGTTGTTAATAAGAATATTTTTGGAATGAAATGCTGTTATATTTGTAAAAGTTTAGATCATAAATAATAATGACATAATCTGTTTTATAAAAAAAACTTTCAGTTTTATTGGAGAAAACAAGACACTGTATAATATATAATCTAAATGGAAATGTACACCAAAAACTACACACAGTATTTGTTATGGAGTTTTAGAGAAGATAAACAGTGCTTAAGTATAAATGTTCAAGAAAAGTTTTATGAAAAAATGAGACTGTGGTTGGGTCTACATGTATTGGTAGGATTTGGATCAGTGGAAGGGATAACATTATTTGACATTCTCTAAATGGAGGGAATGCTTTGAAACAAAAGTTTGTCACAGACATTAGCTTGATTGGAGAGAAGAGTAACAGTTATACTTAGATGTTGATTAGCAATGGGAAATACAATGTTGTCTGGGTAAAGTGGGACCAGATTTTGGAGGGCCTTGAAAATTAGGTTGAACTGTTAAGCCCTAATTAGTGGGAAATAGGGAACTTTTGTAGACAAATTAAATATTCTCTGCTTCAGTTTATTTAAGCAGAAAAGATATGCACAGATATGGGTAAATAAAAAAAATATATAAAGCAAGGATAAGTTTATCTTTGGATGGTGACTGAAAGATTAGATATTTTAGTGGGGACAGTGAGCTAGAGCACAGGGAGTTGGATCCAAGAATAGATTAACCTTATAGAGAGAAGATAATCTTCAGGAAGAATTGGATTAAAGGAAGAATTACTTGAGGATATTTTGAGTTTAGAGATGAGAAGGGGAGAAGAAAGAACTCACAGTGAGTGATTTCAATTTTCTTGGGAGGCAAGATCTTCATTCGAGAGGCTAAGGAGAAGGCGGTTTAGGGAAAAAGTGAATAGAGGAGAGAAATGTAGACAGCTATTGTAGTAGTAGACTAAGGAATTATTTAAGTTTCCAGTTGTATTTGTTATTTAAGTGTTATCATATTTTTTAAACCCATAGCAGGTCAAGATCTAGATACTATTCGAAGAAGGAAAGAAAAGTACAGACAAGAACTGTTGGAACAAATAGCTCAGCAGCAGAGGAATAAGAGACGGTAATGAAAATCTATTTTTCTGAATCAAAATATTAATAAGAAATAATTTATTCTGTGGTTTATTAAGGGAAGAAAACAGTTTTTAACTAGAAATCAGGGAACTCTAGTGAAGAAACTTTCTCTACCAATACAGATTGGCACTTTATAATTTATAGTCTTTGAGAATTGACTGGAGTATTGAGTTAACTTTTCACAGCTGGTATGTCAGAGACAGGAATTGAAGTCTTCTTTCCTCTTAGTCTTATGTTCTTTCTACTACCCAATGGTTACCCCTCTCTGATTACATAAATTAAAAATTGTTCTTATAATTTGGAAGCAATTTGAGTGTGCTTAATTAATGCTCTTACCCATTACTATGGCGTTAACTCCCCTAAATGTTATTTAGCATTATAAAATTACCTGTCTGCCATTTTCTGATATGAAAACCAATCAAATATACAAGGGAGTAGATTAATATACACATTACATATTAATAAATGTATTAATAACACATTCATTAGCAAAGTATAATCATACAGGTTAATTAAATTAATATCAAGTCTAATCATTTAACACCACCATTAAGCAACATTAATTTAAATTCAATTTAATCAACATTAAATTTAATAAATTAATATTAACAAATTAATAAAATATAATGTTGGTAATTATTAATAAAATTTTTCTTGTTCTTAGTGAAAAAAGAATCAAAGACAAAAATACCAGATGCATATTTTAAAGATTTAGATTATTGTCTTCACATTATTATTTTCATATAGATTTTTAAAAATAATATCTATCCTTACATAGTTTCTTTTCTATGGATAAGTAAAATGGGCTTTTTCCTCTGTAAAATGTAAAAGAAAATTTTGTTGACTCTCATTCTCAATGTTTCATTTTCTTGCCCTCTCAGTATATCTGGATATATATATATTATGCCATAGCCTTTATAGGGCAGTTTTTTTTTTTTGGATACAGCGAGCACTTAATATATGTTGGATTATAATGAATTGAATTCTACATTGTTCATTTTCTTTGTAAAGGGAGAGTAAAAGTTTAAAAAAAAAACAAAATAGGTTTTCCCTCATGAATAGAGGATATGTATATTTTTTTACTTGGGTAGTTTTTGCTAGGAATGCTATTTAGTTTCAGAGTTTGGATATACACATGCATATGTGTGTATGCATGCTCTGCTCAAACACCAAATTACTCAGGAGTGAATTAATTTTTTTTTTCTGCTCTAATTTGGTGGGATCAATGGTAATTAAAACTGCATAAGGTTGTTTATAGCCAATTCAGTAAATATTAAGTACCTATTGCATAAAGTTATTGAGAGTACCATCCCTGCCATCAAGGAGCTTCCTTTCTACTAGAGAGATACTACATGTATGTAAGAATGGATATGATGGAAAGTGTAGTAATAGACTTGAAGGAGAGTTCTGAGCAAAGTGCTCGTGAAAAATTTTGACTGATGAAAGAATATTTTTGGAGAAAGAGGGAAGATTGGAAAAAAACTTTGAAGAGAAAATTCTGGAAGATGGGGGGGAGAGGATTGAAAGAATGTGGGGTCACCTGCAGGGATGGAAGCTGAAGGTAGCATTTTAAATTTGTGAAAACAGCTAGTTATCTATAGTTTTTGAAACAAAAAGTACCTGTAAAAAAAAAAAGGAGGGAAGGGAAGAAGTGCTGTGAAATAAAACTGGAATGGTAGGTGGGAGACAATCTTATATATCAGTGCTAGGTTAAGGAATTTGCATTTAATCTATCAACAACAAAATAAGGAATCACTAACATTTTTGAGCAGGATTGTGGTAAGAACTATGCATTGGAAGTTAATTTTGCTGGGTAGAGGGTGTATTGGAGAGCAAATGAAGTACATAAAAAAATTGCTTGTGATGAGAAATGCTACTGTTAAATGATCTTTAGACTTGTGTCCATTATAGTGGTTATTGTAACACTTATTAAACTTTATTTTTCTAATATATTTTATTTAGAGAAAAAGAACTAGAACTCAATGTTGCAGCTACTGGAGAAGTTGACCCAGAGAAATCGGTGAGAATTTAGAATATCAGTATAATGTTTTACTTTTTACTTAAATATATCTTTTTCTATGAAAGGTATAAGCATAAATGCTTAAAATAAAATTTTATGGGGAAAATAGGGGAGGAAAAAAGAATTATAAAAACAGAACCTTAAGAAAGTGTAATATGTAGTAAACTCGGGCATTTAAGAATATATTATTCTTATAATAAGTACTCAACCTGAGTTTATGTTTTATAAAACAGACTAATATAAAGTCAGTTTATTAGTAGTTCTCAGTTTCCTAAGAAAACATTTTATTTTCCCTTTTTAACTCATGATTTTAATTTTAATACAAAATTATCTTTGCTTTTCTCAAATAAAGTGTGATAGTGTACTGAAAGAAATGTACCAAGATAAAGTTATCTTAAATAACACTTTACCTACCCTATCTTGGTTAACCTTCAGATTTGAATATTTTTTAAGGAGACTTCTCTTTTTATAAAAAAATTCTCTCATTCTCTTTTGATAAGTATACTTTAGTAAATGTTGTAAAAATTAAAATGATGTGAAAGTAACAATCTTATTTGTACTTCAATTTTGCGATTCTCATTATAAGCGGAATGGATTACTAACGTCATTGCAGCTAAGTAAAAAGGAGGTAATTATTTCTCTTATCTGAAATGCTGTTTTTATCTAGTTGATAACTTTTTAAAATGCTAAAGGGAATATTTGGTCTTGAATGCATGTTTTGTGATGTATCATGATACATTGATGACCAAAAGTATTTGAGAAAATGGAAAAAGTTTATGAAAAATTTAGGCTTAACAAAGATAAAGCAATATAAGATAAAATTATTCATATTGGTTAATTTTTGATTGTGTTCAAATTATATATTATGTGGTCTTTTTCCCCCCACATTTTAATTATTGCACTAGTTTTCCCTTGCCACCTAGCATGCTTTTGAGTGTCTTTCTCATGAAGCTATAACAAATATGTACTCAGAAAATACAAGTGCATTTTAACTTTAGTCTGAATCATTTCTAGAGCTGAATAAGCCACAAAAGACTTAAAATCAAAAGGAATCAAGAATAGATATAAGTTATTGGTGGTCATCTGTGCTCTTGTTCCCATTTCTTAACTCAGATAATTGGGATTTATCTCAATATATGTAAAACTAAGTTAATTTTAGTAGGAAGAAATACTGTGATAGGTTGAAATTTCCATCTTTGTATGCTTTTAAGATTATAGGCATTTCCTACCTTGAGATAAGTTATGTTCATATTTAGCCACTTTGCAATACGGAACACATTTCTATTATAAACTAAGTAGCTTGCTAACATTTTATAGCAAGAAGTGATTATAGAGATCATACACAGAAAAATGTTTGTACATATTAGGAGATTTCCAAGCCAGCCCACAAAATTATATTTAATCTATGTCATACCTGAAGTAATGGCTCTGACTCACAAATTCTTCTAAGACTTCTGAGAACCCCAAGTTCTTAGGAGTATCTTTTCTTTCTAGTATGAAATTTGAGCCTCTTTGTACCTCTGAGGGAGATGTACAAAGTGAGAGATGGGAGCATTGTTGGAGGGTAAGCTATTCTTACCTTTCAGAGAAGATTATCTGGTAATTCAGAGATCTCGAAAGAAAATGATTCTTAAAGCAAAGATGGGGAGGACTTCAATGACAAGATGGCACCTAGCTATTTGTATCTTAATTATTGACAAATTAAGTATTATTGGCTTTTGAGACTACTTGATATTAAAAAAAATTTTTTTAAACCAATTTAGTATGTGTATGTGTGTGTGCGTGCATGCGTGTGTATATGATAGAATGAAGTTTGTGGTTGGCATAGCATTATGCTTACATATAAGGTTGTTATGGGGTCTGAAGATCTTGATACTTTTTTCTCTTTGAACAAAATTCAGATTATTTTGGATTAAATAGGGGAAGTATAAGACTTTGCTAATGTTTAAATAACATTGATATTACTTTTGATGAGCTAGTCTTAAAAAGGTATAAAATTCAGAAGAATTAATGACAGTGCTGTATATCAGGCTTTCATAGTTTACAAAAGCCTTTTCTCACAACAACCCTAAGATGTAAGTGATACATATACCATTATTTTTGTTGTTTTTTAATTATTCAGTTATGCCTGACTTAATGACCTTGTTTGAGCTTTTCTTGACAAAAATACTGGAGTGGTTTGCAATTTCCTACTGTAGCTCATTTTTCAGATGAGAAAACTAAGGCAAATAGGCTTGAGTGACTTGCCCATGGTCAAACAGCTATTTAGTGTCTGAGGCCAGATTTGAATTGGGGCGGGGTGGGGTGTTCTCCTGCCTGCAGGTCTAGCATCCTAGTTACCTCCATTATTTTGTAGATGAAAAAAACCTAGGTTTAAAGAGAGCAAGAGACATTCCTGTAGCCTGAGGGGACAGAGCTAGTTCTTTGGCTTGGTGGAAGTGTTTAGCCTATAGCTTCTAATATATCCTGGACCAATATTGTGAGGAAGACCATTTGTAAACCCTAAAGCACTGTACAAGTATAAGTTGTTGGGGCTAGTGTTCTGATGCCCAGGAAAGTTATGCTTCTTTTGACCCTGCGCTCATGACCTCCATCCAATCTCCCAAACTGTTTCTACTGTGCTAGCTGTATAGGGAGAAATGTGGCTCCCACAAAAAGAAACGCTAGCTTTTAGCCTTTGCACCTTCTTTTTTCCCGGTCAGGTCTTTTCATTCACTCAGTCTTTGTGGGCCTTAGTTTCCTAATCTGTAAAGTGTTGAAATAATACTTTACTTGCCTGAAGAACTTTTGGGTTATTTATTATTGGGGATTAGGAATAATTATCTTTTAAAGCCCCTTCCAGTCATTAACATCAATGAATTTGCATAATAATCATTTATTTTTCTTTCTTTTAGCCTGATAGACTAAAACAGTTAGGTATGAGCTCAAGATATTTTGAAAAGAAGTTTTCACTTTTTGAAGAGAGGATTCCACCAGAAAGGCCCAAAGTAGCTTTCCAGACACCTCTTCCCGCCTTATCTGACCTGCCTAGGCCATCTTTAAGTGAAGACTTTAACCAAGGGATCAATACCACCCTTGGTGAAATGATGTCATCCAGGTGCTTGTTTATAATGTTTTTTGTTTGTTTGTTTGTTTTTTAGGAATTAGGTAAGCTATTATTTTTGATATTTAGACAAATTTGTTAATTTAATTATGAAGAAAATACTGTTCTCAGAGAATTGTTAAGTTCTTTAGAACTGCTTCTTCAGTTAAGCATTTGATTTTATTACTCTTAGTTCCTGTTTCTGTGAAACCAAGGAAAATTATTAAACATTTTTCATCCCTTTTAGGTGAATGCATATTTCTTTAAAATTTGTATTAGGTTTTATTTTAGAATGATCATTCTTTGTAATATCTCTTTGAAATATGGAAACCATACTATATTACTTGGAAATTTCCACTTGGCAAACATTGAATTCTTCCTTTAATTTCTCATGAAAAAAAAATTGAGTTTGGCCTTGTCTTTTACATACTGATCATACTAACTGGTGCCTTTCTTTAAAGAAGTTATTTTTTTATGACAAGCTAGAAAACTTGAATGCCTGAGATAGGCCTCAGTTATCATAATAAATTTTCAACCCTATGAGTTACATATCATATTGAGGCTTAAAGAATTAATGGTATTCAGTACTTGAGATCCATAAATGTAAGGTACCTATGCATCATTCCTGTGCTGTCTGTTACTGCGATCTATAATATAATTGTTCTTCATGCTGTCATTATTCTATCCAGAAAGTATTTTTTTCTTCATTTCAAAGGTGCTGCTGTTAACATTGCTATTTCTTGTATTGTACTACCTATTGTTAGATCTGATGTCTGTTAATAACAGATGGATGACAACATTGATATATAATCAATAAAGCTAAATACAGTTCATAAAGTTAAAAGAGAGGATTATTCATTGCCTTTATATTAGCTTTTCTGCTTCATTGCAGATACTTGGTTGATAAAAATAGGACAAAGGGAAAGGAGTGAGATTAGATGACCAGTGAAATGTCTAAAAGACATACTTTTGGAGGAATCACTAATTTTTATGGGTCCTTCCAAATTATTTTGAAGTAAATAATTTGAGAAGTCAGCTGGGTTATATCAGAAAGGGATGATGCTTCTAAGGAAGCAAAATAAATGTATGTTTTGAGAAGCTCATTGTTGAGTAGTCTCTTTCTAAAGACATTAAAAAAGGTGTTCCAAAAGTTTTAAATAAAGTTTAAAACTTCACCAAGACTTTTAGGACAACCCTGTATATTAAATATCATGGATTATATCAAAGCATCATTTTTGAAATTAGATCCTTCTTTCCCCCTTCTTCCCCACCGCATTTTTTTTTGGGGGGGGGCCTTCGTGGTTTCATTGCTGTAAGTGATTTTCCCATTTACAGGTCTAATTGAAGGTTAGGAGAGCATGTAAATAATCCAGTTTAAACTTTCTTTGATTTTGGTTGGAGTAGGCCTGTACTTTTCCACCACTTCAAAAAGGAGAATCTACTAATATCCCACTACAGATGATAGATATGTTCCTAAAAAGTTATATGCTAATAAAAAATTAAGAATTTGAATGGTGTTATACTCCCATTAGGATAGCTTCTTATTTGAGAACACTTTTGTAAGGCAAAATCTCTTTAAGGTGAATAATTTCCCGTTAAGTTTGTGTTGATATTTGTTGTTTGTTGATTTGATATTTGTGTTTATGACTGTATAATTTGTGTGTGTATGTATATGCTTGTAGACTTTTGCTTATATGTTTTTATGTTTCTTTAGGTTTACATCCACTGTGTGAGTCCATGAGAGTGTTTATGAGCATGTAATATGTGTGTTTAAGGGAAATGTGGGATTTATGTGAGTGTAGAAAGATATACCTTGCAAGAGATGAATCCCAAGAATGGCCACATTCTCATGTCTCTGTAAAGAGCTGTCCTAAGAATTGGGAGTAAAAATTCTATACTTCTGTCCTGACTCCTCCTCCTATATTAGTAAAAGTTTCCTTTTTTTTTTTTATATAAAAGTGTTGGCTACTCTCTTCCAAATGACATATGATAAATGAAAAATTTACTTGTTAGTAGGGGAAGAGCATTGGATGTTATATATGTGGAGGAGAGGATATTAGAGTATATGTGTACGTATGGGGCACATAGGTGAGTGAGAGGTACCTGGAAGGGGTCTGTATGGGGAAAGATATTTAGAAGTAACCTGGTGATAATCTGTGGGAGAATCATATGTATAAGAGAAGTATGTGGGCAACATGGAGGGTTATATGGATGATGGACATACAGAGATGTATGAATGCATGAGGGGACATATGTCTGGAGATATTGAATGGAACATATGTAGAAAATAAGGGTACATGTGTATGTTTGAGAGGCAGTTGGGAGCATAGGGCTATATGTGTGCCAAGTGGACTTGTAGGAGATACATGAGTGTTACCGTGTGAGGAAGCATATAGATATACTGATGTACAAATACCTGTCATTAAATGTATGTGCATATGTATTATACACACGTACACACATATATACATACATCTCACACATACAGGTATGTATATGTATATACATATATATTTCTTTATATCTTTATCCTTATATTTACATATGGAAATGGGTATATATATATGTGGATTGATATATGTGTACATGAAGATGTACTTGGAGGTATGCATCTGAATAGAAATGTGTTTGGAAGGCTCCTAGGACCATGAAAAGGAGAGTGAGTAGGGTAGTACAAAAAATTGTCAAATAAGTTTCCCTCCTTTCCTTTTATCAATTCTCTCCTTTTTCTTCTTTCCTGAATCTTCTCTATTTTCCTTTTCTCTTATCCCTCCCAGTCCTATATTCCCTCTCCCTTTTTGTCCTTTTAAGCTTTCTTTGTTTTTTCTCAACTTTTTCTTTCCCTTTCTGTTTGTGGTGGAAGGAATTTGCAGATGGAAAGCAAAGGAAGAATGGTGATAAGGGGACCTGGGATGGCATTAGAACAATTATACCCAGTCCTGAATCTTGGAGTACATTGCTGATAATGTTAGGGTTCTCTCTCCCACCTCTCTACCCCTTTCATATTTCCTTCTCTTCCCCTCCTCCTCTATCAATTGTGAATGGCTTTTTATCATATCTCATTTAAAACTGATGGCCTTTTCTTTTTTTTGAAGACAGTGTTCAAGTTATTTTAAACTTAAAAAGGTAATATTGGATCAGCTAAGCTTTTTTAATTATTATTATTTAAAGCTATCATATATAAAAGCTCTATTAAGACAAGTAATAGCAAAATCCTGTTTATCCAGGAGCTAGATCAAGACTAATTGTTATACTTTGCAGGTGGTTTTTAAAAACAATTATGTGTATTGCTTTATTTTGGTTGCATAAAAACATTTACTAAGAGGCTTAAGTTAACTGGCCTCTCTTAGAAGAAGAGATTAACTTTCTACTTTCAATTAAATGTGTTTTAAAAGGAAATTTATTCTATCACTTTCTTTATGGATTCACAAATTTAGAAGTGGAAGGGACCTTAGTGACACAGTAGAAATCCTGTTCTCTTGAATCTGAGTAAAATATTAAAAAAATAAATTGTACATTTGCATCCCAATTAAATCTGCTTAAATTACTTCTTTTATCAACATATGCCTGCAATTTAATTTCTTACTCTAATTACCCCTGAATCTGTTATGTTAAGACATGCTATAGCAAATATTGGATTTGTAACAAAATTCTGCTATACAGGGCCTTTTTAATTTTAATTTCTTTTTAGCTATATAATGAAATATGAAATGGATTTTCTAACTTTGTTTTGATATAGGATTACATCTCTACCTCCACCCCTTCCCCCTCCACCTGCACCGTCTTTGCTCAATTATCGAACTCCTTATGATGATGCATATTATTTCTATGGGGCCAGGAATCCTTTGGATCCCAGTCTTGTATATTGTAAGTTAATGATACAGTTAAGTATATTATCTATTTGTTCAAATAGGAAAATTGGTTGCTTGCTTGAAAATATGAAAAGACAGGTTTCTGAAAAGTATTTGAATGAGAACAGTAATATAGTACATGTGCATTATCTTTTTAGCGCTTTTGAAAAAATACATTATTTAAAAATTCAGTGATACACAGTAATGACTACTGCTTTATCATGTTTTGTTGTTTTTTTTAATATTTTTTTTCTTTTGAATTGCTAAAGCAGAACAACATGATAGACTTTTTATGTGTGGGTATTTAGTCTTTTTGGTGCTTTTTTTCTTCATAAATCTTTGTTCTAAAGGCTCATAATTTTTTTTTTGGTTCCTTTTTATAGATGTCTAAGGTTGACATGTATTTTCTTATTTTGTCTAGATAACCCAGGAATGATGGGAATTCCTCCACCAAACTTGAGTGCCCCTGATACTCGTGAACCAGTAGGACTCATTGTGTAAGTCTTTATGTAAAAAATGTAATTTTAGGAGGGATTTAAAATATCCTTTATTAGTTAACTACTTCCTATTAGAGAGTGTGTATATAAGTACGTATGTATATGTATGTATTTACTGACTATATTGTTTGCATATGTGAACATACTTTGATGTATCTTTGTTAAGAACACTAATGTTCTAGATATCAACCTATTCATGTGTTTCCATCTTATGGCATTCTTGTCTATTTCTTGAGTAACTGGTCATACCTCCTTTTCTGATAGTAAGTCCCCATGATGATAAAATATTTTTTATGTTTTTTGTTGTGGCCTAATTATACCTAGCATCCGATCTTCTCTAACTTTAGTTTTTTTGGAGCCTGGTATTAAATGACTTGTAGCTGTGTCTAAAAGAATATTGATTTTAAAGAGATGAGCATTTGTTTCTTGGAGAAACTTTGGGGTCATTATAATTATTGCACAGTTTTTCCATAGATAGTCGATTCCAGTGTTTTCCTCTTACTAAATTCTGGATCCAATTTATTGTCTGTCTTTGGTGTCACTCTCAAGATACTTGAACTGTTGAACCATCAATTTGCATGTCATAATCTGGTTAATAAATATTCTTTATCTACTTGGTTTTTCCTCTGTGGAGTAACACTTAGTATGTTTTTTAAAACTCACAAATGAACATTGATTAAAGGCATAGGTTGGATGGTAGACAGTGGGAAATTCAAAACATATTTAGATATCAATGATTTTGTTTCCTTAAGTATTTTCTTTCCTATTTTTCCTTTTTAATTCTTGCTCCAATACCAGTGTAAAAGATAAGATTCTTTAATGATTTTATTTGAAAATTGGCTTTCTTAACTATCAAATTTTTATGATTTTTAGGTTACATTTTTGTGTTGTAGCTATATTGATAGTCTTCATTGTTATTTTAATTAATGGTTTTGAAAGATATCCTTAGATTTAGAAATGGAAGAAAATGCTACAGTATTTTTGCCTCATGAAATATTATATCAAGAGTTGTATCTCATACTTTACCTGTGGTCCATGCAATTCAAAAAATAGTGGAAATTCTATTTGCTATGAGCTGGACACTGCTTTTATTTAGCTTCATCTCAGATTGTATTGTTCATTTTAGGAATCTTAAAGTCGGCTATTAGTTCATTTTTTCATGTCAAGCCTGTGATTAAGTGAAGTCTTTGTTAAATCTTTCTCATTGACAAATTAAGTATTCTCTACCAATTTTTAACAAATGATTTTTATGCTTTCTACTTATTTAGCCCATTAACCTGAATATCATCTCACTTAGTTTTGCTCTAGTATTCTAACCCGTCAGCATTAATTTTAATATGGGTCTTTCAGTGTGATTCAGGTATCTTCAAGAAAATAGAATTTAGAGCAAAAAAACCCTATTGTCCTTCTTTACTCTCATGTTGTTTTTATTTAGATAGAATACTAGAAACAATGCTGTAGACTAAGAACATCCACTTACTGCAATGTCACTGCTAAAAGGCCCCTGAAAAGTTTTATTTTATTTTATTTTATTTTATTTTTGAATGCTGGGGAATTTTTATTTTACATTTTTGCAAGAACAGGTACTTAGGTTAATAAGCATGTTTTTGAAATGTCAGACGATCTTTTATTTCCTATTCTGAAGCACAAGTCCCTCCCTGGACTGTACATTAATTGGATATTTCAGAATTTATAGAATGAATCTCCATGCTGATAAGCATTATTTTCTTATACATTTTTTTCCTATATGCTCCATACCAGTACTGTTCTGCTTGTTTGCATTTGTCCTTTTGATTATCACTTGTCTCATAACATTGTTGCAGTTTATTTTGTGAGTCATTTTTTAATAAAGTTGCTTTCTAATAATATCTAGAGAAACTGCTTGATATATCATAATAAGCTATCTTAAAATTGAAATGCTATGTAATCCTTCTTGTTGATTCTTATGCACTGGTTTTGATAGAGGCCTTAAATTGATTTCCTTTTCAGGCTGTTATCCATTACATTAGATTTATTACATTAGAATTATGACGGGAAAGTAGTTTTAGATTCCTTCCACCCCCCCCACCCCCGTTTTCCCTGGTCACTAGTGAGTCAGCTAAGTGGATTAAAAGATAAGAGTGCTAGACTGTATCTATTGCAATTCTGTTTTATTTTATCTATATTATTGTAACACTATTTTGTAATTTTATATACATATTTACATATGTTACATAATTTTCTTTGAATTCATTTAAATTTTCTTTAGGAAGACATTTTATCATGAAAATTTTTTCATTGATTTTATCTTTTTAAATTTTTTATAATAGCTTATTATTTTTCAAAATACATACAAAAGTAGTTTCAACATTCACCCTTGCAAAACCTTGTGTTCCATATTTTCCACATTCATTCCCCATAATTCTCTTTCTGCATGTAGATGGCTCTCTCCATCTCAAGTCTATTGGAATTGGCCTAAATCTCATTGAAAAGAGCCAAGTCCATCATAGATGATCATCACATAATCTTGCTGTTGCTGTGTACAATGTTCTTTTTACTTCACTTAGCAAGTCTTTCCGGGCCTTTCGGGTGATTTTAGTTTTTTTAAGTGAGGGAAGACTCAAAGCTCAGTAAATGGAAGAGTAATGTGATTTTTTTTTTTTAAACATACAAGTATGTATTCCTTATGCAAGGAATATGTTCCTGAGAATGTTTATGGAAATTGGATTTTTGTAAATAAAGAGATATTTTAAATGTGCCAGGAGATGTTACAATTTACTATTTGGAATAATTTTATAAGGTAAAGTCTTATGTGTAGGGCAAAAATTCCCTAATTTTTCTTTTTTTAAGTTTGGATTTTTAAATGTCAGATTTGCTTTAAGTTGTGAGACTTGTGTTCTGTAGTTTAAGCCACAGAACACTCTGTGGCTCTAGGGTTATATGTATTTTATTTTCTCACTACTTTTTAAGTTTTATTTTTGTTCAGGAATCTTCTCTTCATTTTGAACTGGCCTATTTATTGTATTGATAATTCTTTTTTGCTCTACCGAGATAATGTTTAAATATATTTACATATTCAGTAATTAATTATTTCTTCTGATGGATTTTTGGAGATGATATATTTGCTGTGTATTCCACTATTTCCCATCCCAAAGGCATCCTGTTATAGCATACTATAGATTCTATGCTGTTTCAACAGAATATTTTGTTTTAATTTTGTAAATACATTTCACATTATTAATTATATATTTTAAACAGGAACAAAAGTATTTTAAATGAACTGAGCACTGTGAGTGATAGAACAAGAACAGGAGGACTGATTTTTGAAGATAAACCAAGACCTACAAAGGAATCAGTTCAATCTTATCAATATGATTTGCAACAACAGGTATAAAATAGGATAACTCTTTCAAAGTACATCTGGGGTAATTATTTGGGAGAATAAAATCAATTCATATTTATCCTAAAACTCTGCTTGATTGTCAGTATTATGTATTTGCCAAGAATTCTCTAAGTGTTTTTGATTTAACTATATCCAATGTTCAGGCAACCTAGAGTTTACAATTGCAGTTTGTTTCATGTAAGTGAGCACCTTGTCCTTTTAGGAATTCAAGTTCACTTAGACTTGGATTTAACAAAATCCTTTGTTTAGGAAAAAAATGATTCTTTGCTTAAAAAAGCAGTTAAGTTTAATATTCATTCAGAGTCCAAATTTATATAAGTTTAAGCACTTTTTCTGGTTTCATAATAATAGCAGAATTAAGGATCTTAAATACCTTATAGTCTAGGTTGCCCCTTATTAAATATATGCGACGAGGAACCTGATTTCTACCAGAAAATAGTATGTTTTTTTGTACATGGATATCCTATCCGGTGCCTTTAATTGGTTTCATGAAAATATGACTTTAGTCAAATCTTTGTTGCTCAGGGCAGCAGGATTGCTGAGACAGTATGTGAGAAGAGCAAGATTTCAAATGGCATTAGAGGGGTCTTTGTAGTTTTGTTCTGCCAGACAGAAGAATCAGAGGGAAGAGAAGCATTAGGGAGAAGGAGAAGGCTGGCTCAGATCAGAGCATTTAATGACATCCTGGAAGGAAAGATGCAAAGAAGAGCTAACTTTACCATATGCAGTGATCTATTTCTTGCTTTAAAATGGGTCTAAGTGAGAAACTTTAGATTCTTTTAGAAACTTTAGACATCATTTCTCAATATCCTTTGTTGAGTGCTTTACATTTTCCTTTGCTTATTTAAAGGTCTCTTTAGAAAACATTGGCCTTATCTTAATGCCATTATTGAGATCAGATCATTGAGATCTGGCTGATAGTGTCCTTTTAGGATTTTCTTTAGGGTGGAGCTTGGTTATAATTGGTTAATGGTTTTATTGTACAATGAAACTAGTCAGAGAAGCTTTGTATGGAATATGTTTGTATTAGTCTTGAAGGTTGCTTTTTTTTTTTTTTTTGAGGCAGTTGGGGTTGTGACTTGTCCAGGGTCACACAGCCAGGAAGTATTAAATGTCTGAGGCTGGATTTGAACTCAGGTCCTCCTGACTTCAGGGCTAGTACTCTATCTACTGTACTAACTAGCTGCCCTTTGAAGATTGCTTTTTAAAAAATAATATGAGTAGTTGAAAATCTGTGTAATTTGATTCTTCAGACATCTATGCTATACTCTTATACAACTCTTTGCTATTGAGATTACTCCTCCTTGGATCAGCTCAGTTTATCCACCTCAACCAAAAATCTTGATGCCTGGTATGGCCAGTGTCTGTTAGAAGTGTTGGGGTGGACAGCTATGATCAAGGCATGGTATTAAGATGTAGGCCATAGGAATGAGCTACAATAGAGTGGGAGTATAGCAATAAATTTGGGAAATGGGAGCCAAAAGTTTCAAAGAGGAGCAGAGAAATGGAATTTGGAGCAGTCTGGACCAGGGAATAGAGTAAAAGAACCTTGGTATTTGAGCCTTATCAGAAAAACTCTTAGCTCACTTCCAAGATTTGATTTGTAAGGGATAAAATAAGCATGATTCTACTGACAGAATTTTTTTTAATGTTATTACTGCCCTTAAATAATTTAACACATTTAGAAGTAGCTATTTAACAGTCGACTCTTATTTTTAATATATTCTCCCAAAAATTTACTTCCCACAAGTGAAAAATTTGCCCTCTAGTTGTGTTTTATCCACCTTCATGCGTCCATTTAGACAGTTTTATTCTTGAATGTGGTCGTTCCAGGATTCATTTATATGTATGCTTTTCTTGGAGGTATTTGTTCCTAATTATACAAGGAATTTTGTTCAGCTATATAGGCAGTCTCTAATTCAGGAGCAATTTGTGTTTCTAAAGTTTCTTTAAAAAAATTATGCTGAATTTAACAAATATTTAAAAAAGAATATTTCTGTATGTACAAAAGAGAACATATATACACAAATCCATAAATACTATTATATACAAGCTCAATTAAAAAAAAGTGTATAATAAATTAAATGTGTTACTTTCAAAGTTGTCCTGCATGCTTGTGTTTTCCTCTGAATGCTTTCCTGTTCCTTTTGATGCATTTAAAAGATAACTCAAATGACTCTGCCTTTTCTCTTTTTTTGACAATAGTTTCTAGCTTCTCCTCCCCTTCCTCCTCCTTTCCTCCCCTCCCCTTCTCAAGTAAAAAAAAAAAAGAGGGGGGGGAAACACAATCCTTGTAATAAACAAATATAGTTAAAAGAAAACAAACTCACTGAGTTATCTAGTCCAAAACTGGCTCTAATGCCTTAGAAACAATAATCATTTGATTCTCCAAGAAACTGTACAGATAGCCTTGATTGATAAGATATATAATATAGTACCACTAGTAGCTCTGAATCCCTTATTCCTCTGATTTCTGAACCTGATTCCAAGCATTGGTATCCCTGAATTGCAAGTAGCTTTAAGAATTGTGTAGAATTAGAAAATCTGGAAACTACTCAGCTTCCAATGCAGTATAATTGGAGGAATGCTAAGAGCTTTCATAGAAATAACTATTAGACATAGACAAAGTGCAAAAGTCTATTGCAATTTTGGATGGAGAATGGGAAAGGATGATCATTGGTGGAGGACTAATGGATGAAAATATATTTGTAAATTAAATACCTCTTTAAAAGAATTAGCTAGGGCTTACTATTTTTTGCAGTGATTTGGGTAAGAAGAGTAAAGTTAATAATGTCATTACCATTCTTGATTGTGTCAGACTGGCAGTACAACATTGTAAATTGTTGTTCATTGTGTTAAGATACGAGAAAGAGAAGCAAGACGGAGAAAAGAGCGAGAGGAAAAAGAAGAATATGAAGCTAAACTTGAAGCTGAAATGAAAAATTACAATCCCTGGGGAAAAGGTGGAGGAGGTGCTCCACTCAGAGATGCCAGAGGAAACCTGATAAGTATGTTGGCTTTTTTGTTTCTTTTCTCTTGGAAAAAAAGTGATTCTTCTCATTATTTTGGGAGAGAATTAGAGAGGGCATATTTTTCTTGAACTGATTCTCTTCCATTAATTAAATACATTTTATTGCCATTTGTATATTTTCATTTTTTGGATAGAAGGGTAACTTAATACTATGCAACCATAAAACAATTGTCATAGTATTAGAGTAGAAACTTTCTAGTAATTTTAAAATAAATTTTTTATACAGATTGGTAGGTAAATTAAAATTACTAGTTTTATTAGAAATTTGCCTCATTTCAGAATTTTATGGTTTTTTTTGTATTTTTTGTCTTAAATTTTGGTACAATAGTATTTATTACATGGCATAATAGTAAAGCTTAAAATGCCTAGGTTAAAAAATGCTTTTCATATACTGTAGGAAGCTGACTTAAAGTATTCTGTTTTAACTCTTACACATGAAATAAAAATTTAAAACAAGACAAAATCTAGAGGGAAAGTTGAGTAGTATTTAAATATATATTATGATTGAAAATGTAAGGAGGGAGAAATGATTCTAAAAATTACTCAAATAATTAGAAAGTACCTGTCAAAATAAATGAAAAAAAATTTTAATCTTAAATTACCTGTTAAATAGCCCAAGGGACAGGGAATTATTTGAGAATTCATTCTGAATTTATTAAGGACGGTAGTTACTTGAAGAAGGTACCTTAGACTTGTTTAGGTCCAGGATAATAAAGAATGTTAGCTTATTTCTTGTTTTAATTGTAACTTATTTTTTTAAAGCGATAATTTCTAAAATTGTATATTAACTCAATTTATCCTAAAGTTTCCTCTTGGATAATTATTTTGTTTTGGAATTCTTGAATTTCTGGTTTAGAATAGCTTCTTAGAACTTTTTGGCCTCTTGTTATTTAATATCTAATGCAAGTAAGCATAAAATATTGTTCTTGATATAAATAATCATGAAATTTATGGATTATGGCACATATTATAGTTCTTATAAGCTACTGTTCATATTGGTATATACAAGATTTAATAGTAAAATGTTAAAATCCAAGACTAAATAACATTAGTTTCTAACATTAGTAAATATTTTGTTACCTCAAATTATATGCCATGTTGTTTTAGTTCTTTGGATGAATTCAAAAGGTGGGGGGAGGTAACTGGGCTCTCTCTTCCCCAATATTTATCAGTAAATGCTTTTTAAATCAAGTTATGTGGATAGTAAGATCCAATTTGCAAATCATATGTATGTTCTACCCAGTGAATTCATTGAAGGATTTGTGTTTATAGTTGGCTGAATCTTGGATGAAAAGAAAGTGTGGATGCTGCCAAAGCCTTCTTGAGTTTGAGTATTTCCAGCTAAAGGGAGTGCTTCTTTCTATTGCTCTACCAGCTTTTTTCAAACTTGCCCCAATTTCAGGATCAGGTTGCAGGATGAATATATATATGTATATATATACATATTTAACTTATTTTATCCTTTTTTTTAATTTCAGTTATCAAGCATTTATTTTCTCTTCATACCTCCCCCTAACTGGAAAAAAATTAAGAAACAACCTTGTAACAAATATAAATAATTAAGTAAAACAGATTCCTATAATGATCATGTTAAAAAATGTTCAGAATGTATCAGAATGACCTTGACTGTTAGTTATTCAAAAAAGAAAAAAAAAACTATTGAACTTTTAGTATGCAAATTTGTTAGATTGTAAATGTTTAATGTTTCAAAGAAATTCACTAATTTTTAAGGTGCAAGCAAAAATAATTATAAATTTTACTTAACAGAAATATTTCTTCTACTCAGGAAAGAAGTCTCAGAATGAGATGGGATGCACCTAAAGACAATAAATGATAACAATTATAATAATCACAACAATAATATTAACTTGATCAATCCCTATAAGTAGAATTAGTGCCTAGAACTCTTGATTTGGTTTATATTCGTCAAAATAAGGTGAATGAAAAAAGCCACCCAGGATACGTTATGTGAATTCACAGTAGACATTTATTGTTAGGACACTATTTAATTTATCAGCATAGAAACTCACTTATCGTGACAGATTATTTGAGGAAAGAGTAAAAATCTACCTTATGGATTTTCTAGCTGCAGTTCATGTTTTGAATAGTATTTTTTAAACTTTTCTTTCAGTTCCTGTTTGTATCTGGCTTTTATGTTATAAAAGAATTTAGTTATAACTGAGTTTTCTTTCTGAATTCCTCCTCAAAGTTTTTTTTATAGAGAGAAGAGATATCAAAATTCACTTTTTTCCATGTATAGAATAGTTATTTTTTTATATTAATTTAATTTTTTTCCCCCTTTGGACCTCATTTATAGCTTGTTTAAAAATTCAAAAATTGTGTTCTTTGAAGTCTCTATTTCTTGTTCTATTAGTCTCTGCCTTTTGTATTTTTATAAACATCTATTTTATTTTATATAAAAATCAGCTTGTGCTTTGGGAGCATGTATGACAAGAGTTGCTGAATCATTTTAGAAATATAGAAATTTATGTTTTGTTTTTTAAAGCCAGCAGTCTTTAACAGATACAGCCTTTCTCTCCTCTCCTCCCCACCCCCCATCATTGGTAGTTTTGTTACTAAATCACAGGAAATACTTGGGGTTTCTTAATGTTTTCTCTCACTTTTTAACCTTTTAATTTTGGTTATATAAATTTTGTGGTGACAAAATATGTGTTCAAATTTGGAAAAAAGATAGAAAATAAAATGAGAAGCAAGATAAGACAGAGCAGAGAAGGGAAAAGAATTAAACTTTGTTTTATGTAATTAGGAGTGATTTGAAGGACGTTTGGCACATTGTTCAAAGAAATAGAATTTTTCCCATCTTATGAAGTCTTTTGTTACCTGCTCTTATCTTTTTATTTTCAATTATGATGATCCTCATCTGCTAGTGACTCATCTACTGATTTTGATTTTATAAGTTCAAGATAATATTATTTTTAGCTTTTAAGAGCAATTGAAGTTGATATACAAAAGTAGGTCATTGCATATTTTGATAATACTAAGGTAAATCCTTTGATTGTATATCAGTTGTAAGGAGTGTTTGTTTTCTTGAGGAAAGTGCTTTACATTTTCTTCATTCATCCTTTTTGGCTTCCACTCAATAATATTTTGGACAATCAGTTTGGACAATAATGGATAATCTTCATCTAGTTAATTAAGAACTGATTATGCATTAATCAATGAGTTTTCTTTTAGAATTTTATTATTTATGTAGGGGAACTACTTAATATTGTTCTAGTGGGTAATATAATAACAAAGAGAAATGAACATTCACTCCTCTAATTAAAATGTATGTTGATTTCCTTTCCTATGAAAGATGGTAAAGAGTTGTGAATAATGAATGTCAACCTGAAATAATACTACTTATGTAACAAAAACTAGGCTCTTTAATGGGGGCAAGGGAATGGCAATTTGGGACCACTACATAGCACCAAAGTACTGAAGTGCTTGAGGTAAGGGTTTTGAGCATGGGTCAGAAGGAGTAGGACACAGTTCTAGAAACAGTGCAACTGCAGGTGCTATGGGGTTGGAACATTCTACAGAACAGTGTCCACAAGTGTACCACCAATACGAAGTGTTCAATGATACGGTAGAACCAGTTCTCCTGGCTCTGGGGTTAGGGTGGGGTCTGCTCATAGTCTCCTGCATTTATCAATGTCCCTTAAAAAGAAAAGGATGGCTTCAGTGTTAAAAGAAATAAGCAAAAGGAGCTGAAAAGGTAGATGGGTCATTGTGACCTGTGTTAAGAGGTTGAAGGGGTAGAATAATATCAGGAAGAGGAGAAAGGGAAGAAAGGCGGAATTTAATTAGTTTAAACCAAAACATGATTTAGAGGGGAATTTGAAATTTGTAGCAAGTTGATAATTTCTTGATTTTTCATGAGTTTTTTCATTGTAATAGAATCATCCTGCAAAAGGTGGCAGAACAAAGGGAATCCTTATTTTGTGTCTGATTTTAACCAACTAAGAGTAAGTGGGTAGAAATAATGGGGCATGCTGGGGCAAAGCTGTTAAACCTTTGTAGTGATAGAGGAATAGAGAAAAGCCAGGAAGAATCTGATATATTTTGTAATTTTTTTTGGAGAGTTTTTTAGACTGCTTAAAGAAATAACATTGACTAAAATTCTTGAGGATAAAAGTCAACCTAGGAGAACTGGTAATTTCTAAGAAGGAAATTTTGAATTCATAGTAGAGAAGGAAAGTAATCTTAATTGTTTTATGTTTTTTGTAGTTATTTTAAACAGGTTCTTTTTATCTCTTCCTGCTGGATTTTATTGAAATTTTGATGATTTATGTGCGTTTATTTCTTATTCTTCAGTTTTGCTGGACTTGTTTCATTTAATTTTTGAGTCAGCACATTGTCTATGAAAGTCAATAATTTTGTCTTCACTTTGCCTAAGTTTTTTCCTCAATGTTTGTCATTGCTGTAGTTGGCATTTCTAGCACTTTATCTAATAGTAACGGTAATAATGAATAGCCTCTTTTGTTCTTATTCAAAGAGCCTTTGGTTTATCCTCATTAGATCCTATTAATATTAAGTGTAGGTCCATTTATTCTATTTTTTTCTAGTGTCTGTTGTGAAAACTTTTTTTTGCATCTACTGATATAATTATGTATTTCTTGTTCTTGTTATTAACATGGTTATTTATTTACTTATTTAGTTTTACTGCCTAAAACTTTGAACCAGCCCTTTATTCCTGGTATACATTATGCATAATATTTATGATATATTGTTGAAATCTTGCTAAAATTTTATTAAAATTTTTTGCATCAATATTCATTAGGGATAATACTCTTTAGTTTTCTTTCTCTGTTTTGAATCTCCCTGATTTAGGAAGTATTAAGACCATATTCATCTAATGAAAGGAATTTGGTAGGGCACCTTCTTTTCCTGTTTTTTTTTTTTTTTTTTCCCCCAAAACACATGTATGGGTAATTCTTCAACATTAACCCTTACAAAGCTTTCTGTTACAAATTTTTCCCCCCTACTCCCCATCCCTCCCCTAGATGGCATCTTTTCCTGTTTTTTAAAACATTTTATAGTATTAGAATTAATTGTTCTTTAAATATTTGACAATTCATTTGTAAATCCAACTTGTCTTTTTCCCCCCCGCTTTGAGAACTAATTTATAGCTTGTTGAAAAATTCAAAAATTGTGTTCTTTGAAGTCTTGTTTTATTCTTTGAATTTTTTGTTTTATTATTTTCAGCATTTTGGATTTTTTTGTAAGTATTCGTCTATTTAATTTAGATGGGCATGTAATTAGAAAAAAATTCCTCAGTTTATTTATTGGGCTTATAAATTTATTTTTTTTCACTTGGTACTAATAACTTATTTTTATTTTAAAAATCAGTTCAATTTATATTTTATTGGTTTCCCCAAGTCTGGCTCCCTCATCTTTCAGCCACTCTTTATGTAATTTTCAGCCTTTAAAAAAATTTTTTTTTCTTTTGGTTTTGTTATTTTTTTCTTTGATTTTTCAGAATTTTTATTTTGGTCTTTAATTGAAGGTTTTAAATTTGTTTTCTAGGAGGTTTTGTTTTTGTTTTTGCTTTGGTCGTTGCATGCTTAATTTATTCTGTTCTTTTTTTCTTTGAATAATGAAACTTATTAGAGATAAAAACATTTTCCCTAAAAGCTGCTTTGAATTCATCCCCCACATTTTAGTATGTTTCCTCATTGTCATCTTTAATGAATTATTTATTCTATCATTTGTTCTTTGACCTATCTGTTCTTTAGAATTAAGTTATTTGGTGTCAAATCACTTTTTAATATTTTATTGTGACCTTTTAAAATAATTTTTATTGCATTGTGGTATATATATGTATACACACACACACACACACACACAATGTACTTATTTCTGCTTTGCTGCATTTTTTTTGTTATAGTTTTTATTATCTAAAGCATGGAAGGTTACAAAATATATATCCTTTTTATTCCCATTCAGCAATTTGGTATTGTCTTAATTCATTTTGCTTTCCTTTTTATATTGCCTTTTTTTGTCAACTAATTGTTGCTTTTACACTCTTTTATATGCTATATCCCTTCCTTTGTATATGCTATATCCCTATTCCTATAATGCACTTCTTCCTCACTGTTAGTTTTAGTTTCTGTCTTCCTTCCAAATCATAGTTCAGGTGTTACATTTCATGGCTGAGTAGGCTTTTCCTGTTGAAATTACTTCTTATTATTTTGTATATTATTTGTATATTGTTGTGTTGTGTCGCTTAGTAAAATGAAAACTACTGGAGCTTGGGGACTGTTTACTCTTTGTCTTTGTGTTTTCAAGACCTATCAGAATGCCTGAAACTTAATAGTCTCTTAATATTTATTGAATTGAAAATGAAACAAATTGCTACTGTTGAATATCTGAACTGTTAGGGTCAGCCATTTCCAGTTTGTCTTCCTTGAATCCCAACCTATTGATCCCTACAGTGACTTACTATTTTACCTGCTTTGCTAGGCTCTAATTCACCTTAAAGCTTCTCATATGCGTTCTTCACTCCTGAGAAGTGCTGAGTTTAAAAAAAAAAAAAGATATTTATTCTGGGTATATGCTGTATTTCCCTTGTTCTTGTCCCTTGTGTGTGTTCTATTTCCCTGCTCTTTGAGGGCAGAGATAGTTTGATCTTAGCACATCAGTTACCTCACACAGTGCCTTATACATAAGTAGTGAGCACTTAGTTACGGTTTATTGAAGTGAACTGTCCCCTATTTCCACATCTTTAATTCCTATCATGTGATTATTATTTGTCATTAGGGGAAATTAAGTAAATAAGACAGCAGCTGCATTCAGTTAAATTATTGCCATCCTTAGTTTACTGCTTTATGACATATTAATAATTCATTTTTACATAGAATTACCAAATTCTGAAGTCACATTAGATGAATGTTAACATAACTATGTTTAATTGTTTGTCAGATAATTATGTTCATTTTTCATGAATATGTTAATAATTTTTTCAATTTCTCCACTAATTTACATTTTTAATGTTACAGGATCGTTTCAGTTAAGGTCTTCCTGTAAGCTTTGCTAATTAAAATAAAATTTCAATACCACAAGATAATCACTTTTTCTTTACCATTACTTTCTTCTCTTATTTCAGCATTTTATATTCTGATATAAAGATGATAAAATATTGCTTATTTAAAAAAAACATATATTTGTACACACACAAACATAGTAAGCATAACAACTTGAAAATGTATTTTAAAAATAAATGGCTTATTTTTCCCTCTTAGCTGATTTGAATAGGATGCACAGAAAAAATATAGATGCCTACCATAACCCAGATGCAAGAACACATGAAGATAAAAGAGCTGTTGTCTCTCTAGACCAAAATTTAGCCACTACAAATGCTGAGAACCTAGAAGATCCTGCAAATACAAATTCAGGTTTTTAATCACATTTTATTACATTTCTAACGTATCGTCTATCTTTTCCTCTTACGTATGACAGTTCTAGTGAGAATATTTTTACTCTAATGATATAAAACATATTGACTAAACTATTAAAACAGATTTTTCTTCACAAGTCTCTTTTTGTCTATTTGCAATTAATCTGTATGTAGTTTGCTGTTTAACATCTAATTGCTCCTCAGTTTATATGACTGCTTGTTGATTTTCTTTTTGTATGAAGTGTTTGAGGTGAGAGGTTTTTTGAGGGACAGTGTATGACCAAAGTTATAAATACCCATAATGTGTTTATTTCTTATTATTTGTGTAAATGTTTTATAGAGTGGTAGCTGGAGTCAGAAAAACCTGGACTCAAATTCTGCCTCTTACGTAATGACTCTGAACATGGATATATATATCACTTATACACTAGGTTCTCTAGGCAATTCCTTAAGGACATGAGTTGTTGAATCAGTGTAAGGAATTTCTACACCGAGAATTTCTAACACAAATGAAATCATAGGTTTGAACCAAAAAATTAAATAAATGGTATCCTTCCAGGAAAAATATAAACTTCTTCAAGACAGAGACCAATTCATCTTTTTCTTTGTATATCTAGTGCCTAATATAGTATCTTTTATGTAGTAGGCATTTAATAAATGTTTACAGAATTAAATTAAAAATATATACACACATATGATATGTATAAATACATATGTAAATCGATGTTTTGAGGGTTGTGTATAATTTATCTTTGTCCTGTGTCAAGTCTAATAAGGAAACTTTGAGGTGTCCAGTTGACACAATAGAGAGAACTGGACATGGAGTAAGAGACCCTATTGTGAATTCTACCTTATTTGTTAGCCCTGTGTGACTTTTCCTGGCAAATCACCTAAGCTCTTTCAGCTTCAGTTTCTTCATCTGTATAATGGGGATAATAATAGCACCTACCTGCTGTGATTTTTATGAGGATAAAATGAGAATTTATATAAAGTATTTTATAAACTTTCAAGTCCTCAGTGCAAATGTTATCCATTATTATTATTAATTTAGTAAAAGTAATAGAAGAAAGAAATCTTAGAGAAGTTAAATTGATGGTCTTAATTTTAAAAAAGAAGGAGATGATTTTACTTAGTTTTTTGATTTGGATTACGTCTGAAAAATTCCTTATTTTCTTCTTTTTCTAGCTTTAGCTATCAGAAATAGAGAGCATGGATTCTCTGGCAAACAAGAATCTTGAAGATTCCCTTCTTTGTGTATTAGAATGTCTATCAACATTAGTGTTTCTGTGTTTAAAACAGATTACAAAGTACTAAATAACTGTGATAGTATGAAATAATTTTTGATGTGCCACTATTGTTTTCTCTGGTATTTTGTCTGTTATGACTAATTCTGCCATTAATGGAATAGAATCTTATTGTACAGCCACCTTTATTCTTCTACTTATACTATCTTTATATCTATACTTATTTAAATATTTTTGTCTCCTCTATATTTAAACATTAAAACACAAATTAAAACAAATAAATAAAATTTAGTTCTGGAACCATTTATTAAATGCCTATTATATATAAATCCCTGTACTAGATTATATAATTTCTTTACACTTTTTAGATGAAAGACTTTAATACATTAATGCAGTTAAAGTATTTTGTGAGATTAAAAAACTCTTATGCATAGATTTCATTCATTAAAGGCTAATATTAAAATATTGTATCAGTGTTAAAAATCATCCAATTTATGTCATAGTATAAACTAGGTTATTTCATTTTTGAAGGAGTAGGAAACTTAGAATATCCCTAAAAAAGAATATTAAAAATTATAAAACTCCTTTTTGCCCTGATTTTTAGTCTTCATTGGTCCTGATTCCCAAAATTTCATTTTGTTTGTTGTTTTCCTCTAAATACCCTGTATCTTGCCTAATTTATTTTAATTTTTTTAATTTTAATTTTATTTTTTTTTGCTTTTTGCTGAAGCAATTGAGATTAAGTGAATGTTAAGTGTCTGAGACCAAATTTGAACTCAGGTCCTCCTTCAGGGCTGGTGCTCTATCCACTGCGCCACCTAGCTGCTCCTCTTGCCTAATTTTTTAAAAAAGTTTTTCATGACTATTTAATTTGTAGAGTCTCTGATTAGGCATACTTCTACCATAAGAGTATAATTCCAATGGAGTCTGGAAGGGAGCTTGCTTTCTTGGTTGCTATGTGTTTTTATTTTTGGATCCACCCTCCTGTTGGCTAATAATTTATCATGGCATCTGCTTTTTACTTGCTGACTTTTTTCTGTCTCATTTAAGCAACATTAGACCTTCTTCATTTTGTATTTTACTGCTTGGTTTTGCCCTACGTAACTTATTCTGTACTTCTCTGGTAAATTTTTTTCCAGTTATAGCTGACTGTTTTCTCATCCTGCCCACTTTGAATTCTGATCGTTTCACTTCCAGGGTGGTAGACACTGTGCTTATTGTTATTTTATTAGCCAGCTTAATTAACATATTCTTAATTTCATTAGAGTAATGAGTTCGTGGGGAGGAACTTCATGATGGAAATTCAGTGTTTTTAATGAAAAAAATGTCCCAATCAGAAAAGTGACTGACAATTTTATTTTTTCCTTATGCTAATTCTTTCATGTTCTGCTATTTACTTTTAAAACATTTTAAAAACTTTTTTTAAACCTTTCCTTTAGTTAATTTTAAACATAGACAAGTAAGCAAAATAAATTAATAATGATAGCTCATTTGCAAAGTAATTAATATGCTTAAAACCAAATGATTAAGAGAAATTTAGATTTTGGAATGGAGTTCATAAGAATGGATAGAAATTTAAATATAGATTAAAAATACATTTTGGGGACAATAAAATTTCTCCTGAAAATAAAATAGCCTTTGGAAGGGCATGATGGCACTAATTTTTTTTAAGTACTGAAGTTTTTTAATGCTCCAAATTAAATTAAATTTGACACTGTTCATACTTGACACCTTTTATAAACAAGCTTTTTTTATTTTTACATTTTCACCTGAATTTTTATTTTTCTACAGAAAATCTATAGCTATAGAGAATGTAGTAAAAGGACTAATCCAAATTTTATTTAGCATATAATTGGTAAAATTTATTTTTTAGGTTGAGTACATTAATAAAATTAGTCATTTAAAATGCTACATATATGTGTTTGTATACATATATTACATAAGAGAACCTCAAAGTATTTAAAGTATATTCATATACGTCAGCATCCAAATGTATATTTTCTATATTCAAAATATCTTTTAAAAAGCCTTTCCTGCAATGATAACTTTTGCCTAACAGTATTTTTCTTTCACTTTTTATTTTGGAACTTTTTTATGTGGGTATGTCTTTTGTTTCAACTGTTAGTTTTGTTTACATCTCACTGTAGCTTTACCTTTCCTTCTATTTTATCATTTTGGTCTAGGATTGTTTGAATTCTATTCTATCACAATTATCTCTTCTCTGGTGAAATGAGAAACTTAGTATATTCCCCCCCCAAAAAAAAATTTAGAAAATTCTTCATCTCTTTTACCTTTGTTTTCAAAATATTTTTTTTGAGCATGTTAATTTTACACTTTGCAAAATATCTTTTTCAAGGTCAAATAGGTACACAGAGCTCTCCTTTTGCCCGGGGAAACATTTTTGGTGAGCCGCTAACTGAACTTCAGATTAAACAGCAAGAGGCCTACAAGAATTTTCTTCGTTTTCAGGTGAAATATACTAATTTTATCATGAATCTTTCATTACATATTTTGCTAAATATATAAGAATGTTGCTAATATGAAATATGTTGCTAATATAGAGATTTGTCTATTTAATATATTCTAAGTTCTAAAATATCATTCAGATATTTAATGTCAAACAATTTATATCATAAAGTCCATATAATGACTGAATGACAGAAACATACCAATGTATATTTCCAAATGTATTAAAAAAAAGTTTTATTTTTCCAAATACATGCAAAATTTTGTGTTCTTAATTTTTCTCCCTCTCTTCTCGTCCCCCTCCCCAAGACAGCAAGCAGTTAAACATATGCATTCTTCTAAACAAATTTCTATATTCATTATGCTGCGCAAAAAAAATGAGATCAAAAGGGAAGAAAACATAAGGAAAAAAAAAAACAAGCAACAAACTATAACAAAAAAGTGAAAATACTATGCTTTAATCCGCATTCAGTGTCCATAGTTCTTTTTCTGGATTCATCTGGCATTTTCCATCACAACAAACATGTGCTTTTGGTTACATTATTTTGTCTTTTTTTTTTTTTCCCCTCTTTCCTACTTATCCAACTTATTTGCTTTCTTCTAAGCTCATATAAAGTCCTTTATAAAACATAGTTTTTTCAATAGTAGCTGCCCTGATCTTTCTATATCTATCCCACCTCTCCCTCCTGAGTTCTTTTTATTTTTAACATTTCAAACCGCCTGCTAGACATTTCTACTTCAATACCTTAAAACCCAATATATCTAAAACAGAACTTGTTATATTTCTCCCTAATCACACTCCTCAATTCTAACTTTCCTATTATTGCTCAGAATACCACCATCTAGGAGAGGTAGAAATAGGGAAATTAGGAGAGCTTGTTGAGTTTGAGATGCCCATAGGACATATAAGTGGGCATTCCTGCCATGCATTTGGCATTGTAGGCCTGGATTTGCATAGGGTGATAGGTATAAACACAGGAGTTGATGAAGATAATACCTCTGTCTTAGAGTACACTGAGAATAGGGATTATAGTCTGTAACATTTTCTGCAAAGTTTAAGTTGTTTAACATAAAAAAGCAGCATATTATCTTAGAATTTAAAATTATAAATGTATGTTTGAAGAAGTTTAAAATATAGCATTCACCTGAAAGGATTTTCAGTGCAAAAATTGTACAGATTCTTATTTTGTATTTTACCTGGGATGCATGTGGATGAGCACAGTGTATCTAGAAACACATAACAAAATAATGACTAGTGTTTGGGATAGATTATGTAACTTATGGAATCATAAAAAAATATCGTATTCTAACTAGTCAATAGAGGTAAAAAATTTATATCTGGATTTATTCCCTAGATTGAGGAAAAGAAACAAAGAGAAGAAGCAGAGCGAGAGAGGCAGAGACTTGAAGAAGAGAAAGAAGAAAAACGTCTAGCAGAACAGAGGGCCAGAATTCAACAAGAATATGAAGAAGAACAAGAAAAGAAAAGGGAGAAAGAGGAAGAGGTGTACCAATTTAATCAATTCTTTTTTTTTTTAATGATAATGCTTAAAATTTTATGAGATTAGAAGTGTTTAATTTATTAGCTTTTATGTGAAAAGAAGTAGGTTTGGTGAATGATATATGCCATCATAAAAATTATTTTGGAGTCATTTTAATCTTTCAGAAAATATTGAATTATCATTTAATTATTTAAATATATACAATTTAGTGTCACGAATATATTTATTAAAGTAAAATATGGTGATTTAAATTGGAAAAGTGAAAACTCTTTAAAAGCCAAAATTAATTTTTATTGAACTTTGTTCAATATATTCAGTATTAAATATAGTATAAAAATTTTAATGAATGACTGAGGAGTTGAATTTTTTAAAAAAGAGGACATAAACTTTTGATTTGACCTTTTTCAGGCAATTATTTTAAAACACATAAAGGATTGTGTGCCTTTGTGTTTGAATTTTTCTACTAATGATTCTTGGACTTTATTTTATTTTGGTGTCCTTAAAAATATCTTTCTAGCAAAGACTAAAAAATGAAGAGCTGATACGGTTAGCTGAAGAAAGACGAAAAGAGGCAGAAAGAAAGAAGAAAGAAGAGGAAAAAAAACATGATTTACAACTTGAACACTATTATGAAAGAAAAAAAACAGATGGAGAACAGATAATTAGGGTATGTTTGAAAGCAAAAATTTCAAAGAAATTGCTGAAGTATGAGACTTTGTTAGACCAACATCAGGAGAAAATATGTTTTGTGCCCTCAAATTTTATGTGAAGATGATGCTACAAACCCAGTATCGTGGCATAAGTTTTGAGATAATGATATGTTTGTTATTAGTTATTACTTCCACTAGAGGTTATACTTAGGCATTCACAGTCAAAATTTTGCCTTGTTTCTTTTTGTGACCAAAGACACATGTCATTGAGATAGCTGGTTTAAGACAAACTGCTGTTGGCTTAGAACTTTCTTTCTACAGAGCTGTTTTCCTTTACACTCTTGGTCTGATTATAGCTGATTTAAGAAAATCTGAAATTTGACTTCATATTAAAAATACATTATGTGATTATATTTTCTAAACTAGATTCACAGCATTGTTTTTTTTTTCTAAGCAAATCTTCTTAAACTAGGATATTATTTGATTTATACAACTTTGATTCATATGGGATTTTCAGAAGATTTTTCCTAGACTATCAACACCATGAGGGCAGGAAACTCCATGCTTATATATTCTTTTTTATATATATATATATATTTATTTATTTTTTTTTTGCTTTTTGCTGAGGCAATTGGGGTTAAGTGACTTGCCCAGGCTCACACAGCTAGGAAGTGTCTGAGATCGAACTCAGGTCCTCCTGACTTCAGGGCTGGTGCTCTATCCATTGTGCCACCTAGCTGCCCCTGCTTATATATTCTTTATATTTTTCTAGTGCCTAATATTATAGTGATCTTTGCAAAAATTTTAAAAATGTTTGTTGATTAAGAAGCACATCTGTTATTTTTTGGAAGACGATTTTCTTCCATATTTTAGTTACATCTGAAAATTTTAATAAGTTAATCTGCAAGTGTTTCTTATCACCAATTTATCTAGAGTTCTTTTTTTTTGTTTGTTTTTGAAGCTGTTTTTTTTTTTAAATTTTTGTTTAACTTATTTGATTTGAATGTTGAATATGAAGTTTGTTTCATCCTTCTCTGCTAGAGGAACAACTTGTGTTCATTCCTAGAACACAGGAATGTAAATGTTAGTGAATATATATTATATCATTGGAATTATTTAAAAATAAACTAGAGATAGTCTATTTAGCTTAAAGGAGAACTTGAATCTAAAAGATTATATGATTAACTCATCAGCTAATTGTTTACATTAATTTAAATCCACAAGAATAAATGATCACTGATTGCATTGAGATAGGAAATTCAAGCATTTGAAAGTGAATGGAAAGGATTTTTAATGAAATTAATCAGTCAACAAAGCATTTATTAAGGATCTTCTTTGTCCTGGACAGTGTGATATTTTACTGAGTTTATAAAGGCAGAAACAAAAACTATAGAAGTCTTGTGATTAATAATTTTTTTTTTTTTTTGCTGAGGCAATTGAGGTTAAGTGACTTGCCCAGGGTCACACAGCTAGGGAATATTAAGTGTCTGAGACCAGATTTGAACTCAGGTCCTCCTGACTTCAGGGCTGGTGCTCTATCCACTGCGCCAACTAGCTGCCCCTGTGATTAATAATTAATAAAAAATTATTAAGCATCTTCTGTGTCCTTGACATTGGGCTGTACTTGCTAGATTTGCAAAGACAGTAATAGTCCTGCCATCTATAGAGACAGTTAAATCATTCAGTAGATAGAGTGCTGGACCTGGAGTTAGGAAGACCTGAGTTCAGATCAGACATTTTCTAACTGTGAAAAACTGGTGAAATTATTTAACTTCTGCCTTGGAGGACTTGGAATTAGAAAAGATCTGAGTTCAGATTTAGCCTCAGTTTCTTAGTAGCTTTGTATACTTGGGCAGGTCACTTTCTCTGCCTTAACTTCATTGAAGAAGGAAGTGGCAAAACACTCCAGTATTTTTGCTAAGAAAAGGTATATGGGGTGACAGAGTCATACATGACTGGAGAACTGAACAACAACCTACTTTAAAAAGTATTTCTTTTGGGGGAAAACAATACTTAGAAGTACTTACAAAGTAAACAGGAGGTAACTTCAGGGGGCGGCCATTAGCAGCGCAGAGTGTCTGGAAAAGCCTCTTGTTAGGAGGTGACACTTGAGCTAGGCTTTGAGAGGAAAGTAGGAATCTAGAGTGGCAGAGGAGAGGAGGAAGGCCAGGGGAGCAGGGAAAGCAGGAAGATTAGTTGGTCCTTAGAGTGACTGAAGGAGTGTAATATATAATAAAGATTAGAAAAGCAGGTTGAAACTGAGTTGTGAAGAGCAGGGAATGCCAAATAGAGGAATTTTCTTTTTGGTACTAGAGACAATCAGAAACTCCTTATCTTACTGAGGAAAGTATTGGTATGGCCAGACCTGAATTTCAGTAATGCTATTTTGGCAGCTGTATGGAAAATAAATTGGAGAGAGGAAGCAGTTGAGGTGGAGAGAAATAAATGAATTTGGGATTCATCATAAGCCTAGCATGGCATACTCTAGTAGCCATTATAGTAGTCATGAGGAATTCAGTTAAAAGCAATATTAAGTAAGTACTTGGTTTGTCTAAATGATAATTTCAGAATTCAAAAGGTGGAGCAAGGATTCAAAAGGTGGAGCAAACTACTAGTAGAGACTTAATATTTTGTATTTAATTCTGACCAAAATGGAGGAAGAGAATGTTGAAGTAGAAATGGTAGATCAATGTTAAAATTTATAATAGCAATTTCAGAGGGTACAGCAAAAGGGATAGGTAATATCCCGTGGACAATTTCTACAGGGAATAACCCAAAAGATGTAGGAGGTTCTCACAAGAATGAAATTCTGATGATAGAAGCATGAACAGTTCTTAATAAGAAGAGGGACATTTCTAGAGGAACTAATGTAGTTATCTATAAGGTAATCATGAACCAACTTAAATTTTAGAGAACTTTATAAAAGGTGGAAGTAGGGGCCAATAATGGAATATATATTCCTTTAGCAGTAATATAAAAAGTGTCAGGAAAAGATAAACTCAGAATGAGCTGAGGTTGTCAAGGAGAGCTAAGGAAAATAAAATAGGCAGCTCTTTATTTTGCTTCTGTTTTCACTGTGAAGGAAGATAATTCGTATTGAAAAGGACAGAATAATAGCATAGTTAATAGACAGCTGAAATAAAAAATAAGGATATATGACTTCATTGATGTTGGTAACTCTCTACTGGTAGGGATTTTCATCCTCAACATACTTAAGTGTGTAGATAGTTTTTAACAGTTGCTGTCACTGAAAAAATTAATCACCTAAGTGGGTAATTTTCTAGTGATGAGCCTTTGTAAATTTAGCTTGGTCTTCTGGCCACAGGTATACAGCTTTAAAGAACCCAGGGCTGTCTCCACACCCTAGTGTGCCACAGGCATAGGAATAGTTGGAGACATTACAAATTCCAAGTGAAAATTGCTATTAAATAATGATGATTTATTCAGGCTGTTTGTCTCAATAACCAAATTATCTGAATGTATGAAACAGGTAGAAAATGTAAGCAGAAGTGCTTTTTGCAGTGCAAATAATAAAATGTGAGAAAAGTAAAGGAAAACCCGAGTGTTCAATTTGTAGTTGTGATTAATTTACTGTTAAATTAGCTAGAAAAAAATTAAGGTTAAACAAATGTTAATGTTGTTGAGAAATAGTTGCTATTTAGTATTTGTTTTAGTCAAATTTACATTTTTTGAATTCAGCAATTATAGGATAATTAATAATTATAGAATAATTTTTGAGTTACAGTATAAAAAATGGATATAATATATATTAAGTTAAATTACATCATCCTATTCCTATTTTCCATAGTTGGATTTGGTGTAAAGTGTATTTTGTTTTGTTCCAAAGAATATTACACCTTTAAACATGGTTGTTGATTTTTAATTTTATACTGACATAATTGTTATATTCTTTGTTGTATAAATGTTTGTGTATTTGATTCAGTTTTGACCTTTCTTTCATACTTAGTATGTTATTTATCTATTTAATTAAGAGAAATAATAATAAACTTTTTTTTTTTTTTTTTTTTTTTGCTGAGGCAGTTAGAATTAACTGACTTGCCCAGGGTCACACAGCTAGGAAGTATTAAGTGTCTGAGACTAAATTTGAACTCAGGTCCTCCTGACTTCAGCAGGTCTACCCACTGTGCCACCTAGGTAACCCTAGAAACTTCATTTTTAAGAGCATTTGTTAACACTTTGATCTATGTGCTTTTCTCCAGAAATCCAGATCACCTTCTCCTGTGGTTCCTGCTCTTCAGAACAAAATCAAAAGCAAAGTCCATGGGTCTCCTTCAGTTGCATCTACTGTGATTCATGTATGCTTTATTGTTATCAATAAATCAGTAACTGTTTTAGAAATTATCATTTTGGAATGGAGTGGTTTTGAAACTGGCAAGTTAAATTTTCAGACCTCCTAAATATTACTAGTGGACCCATGCATATGTTTTGTAAATAAAAAGCTTTAATAAAAAAAAATATTACTAGTGGATATGTTAATTTATTACCAGGATTAATGTAAATCACAATGGCATAAGTTTAAATTATTAACTCAAACAAGATTTTGCAGAGGAGCATTGTCCTCTTCTCTTTAATCTATGTTCAGGAGGGAAAAAAAAACAAAACAAAAAACAAACCTTTTCTCCTGTTTGGTTGAATATTTGAATACAGCTAGAAATATTCTTAGCTTATGATAATTTATTTCATTTTAGGCCAGTGATTATAGCTCCTCTGTCAGTTCTTCAGCTTCACACTGTTGAATTCTTATTTTTTTTTTAATTTATTTTTTTATTAAAGCTTTTGATTCGCAAAACATATGTATGGGTAATTCTTGAACATTGACCCTTACAAAGCTTTCCATTACAAATTTTTCCCCCCTTGTCCCCACCCCTCTCCTAGATGGCAGGAACTCCACTACATGTTAATTATGTTAAAATACTTGACAAATCAAATATATGTATACATATTTCCACACTTATCTTGTTGTGCAAGAAAAATCATATCTACAAGAAAAAAAAAATCAGAGAAAGGAAACAATGGAAGCAAACATCAATAGAGAGCATGAAAATGTTATGTTGTGGTCCACATTTCATATCCCTCTCTCTGGGTGAATATGGCTTTCTTCACTGAACAATTGGAACTAGTTTGAAACATTTTATTGTTGAAGAGAGCCACCACACTGTTGATTCTTAAAAGAAGGTTAAGGTAAAAAAAGTAATCTGTGGAGTCACTGTTTCTTTTGTGTCAGTGATAAAGCTCTCATATACTCTTGTTTTTTCCTTGAAAGCTAAAAAATTGTGGTTTTCTATGTGTAATATCAGTTATTATTAAAAGTTTTTAAAACATGTTTAAACCCATGCTAAGTGCTCAATAAACTTAAATATATTTCTACTGCTAATCATTACTGTGTTATTTCATATAAGTCAACCTATATAAACAAGTTGGAGTTGATACTGTTGTTGAAAGGCAGATGTTCCCTCATTTCATTCTTTCATTAAATGCCTTTCATGTGCAATGAACTGTGCTTGATACAGTGAGAGTTTCCAAAACAAATATAATACAACTCTTATACTCATTGATTATATTCGTCAGCATCCAATTTTCTTCTTGTCCTTTTCAGAGAAGCAGCTGACAGCAGGCTTTGTGGGAACCTTCCCTGAGCAAGAATGTCTCCATGATTTTTTTTCCCCCCCATTAACAGCTGCTTAAATTGTAGGCTGGGGAAAAATCCTCCTCTCCTTCAACTGTGGCTATTTGAGAATAACTAGTGACAGGACAAGACTGAACTTAAGTGGCAAATACAGAAGAAAATCTCAATTTTTATATAGTAAAAACAAAACAAAAATAAACTAGGTTGACATTTAGTTATACTTAATTATGTTTGGTTAGGTGGACACGTACTGGGGAAATATTAATGGATGGCCAAAAAGGCAAGGCAGGTATTGTTTAACTTTGATATGTCTTTGTTAAATAGGATCGCCCACGTTCCAGAGTGCATTCTCCTCCAGTACCTGCTAGAAAAAACCAGCTTCGTGCAGATGGTATGTGTTAATTGCATATTTCTGATTAGGAGTAGTGTCCTTTTTTTTTTTCCTATTAGTTAAATTTGTTCTTAAACTTTACAAATGAACTCACATATTCTTTAGAATGTTAGTTTCTTAATATGTGAAATTGTTATATTTATGTCCTAAAAAGCATATTGGTGATATCTTGTGATACTATTATATTGGATAAATATGGATAGATCTAAGATTAGAAATGAATAGTCTATCCTTGATGAAAATTTTAGTTGGCAAATCTAAAGTAGATTAAGCATGCAAAATGTCCTGATTAGTTTATTTTTCACATATCTATGGGAAATTGCAGAGGAAAAAAAAAATGTTATTAATGAATTATCAGAAATGAGGAAACAGCTTCGTAGTGAAGAGCGGCGTCTTCAAGGGAAATTGCTACAGATGGATGGTGATGATGAAAGAAGCTTCAGGTAAGACTTTGCGATATGATTTCCAAATTGTTCTCTGTATCCTTTGATAATGTCTCAGACTCTTTTGCAGATTCTCATTAGTTAGCCAAGAGAGGAAGCAAAAGTACTGTGTGATTTGCATGAGATCAATATATTTTGATAGTCACTTTTGTTGAAATGTAGGTATTTTGTGTTTGTATAGGTAGATGCTAAAATAAAATTGAATTGATACTGCACTAAAAGAAATCATTAGTAAAAAAAATGAATAATCTATGACTTAATATAATTTCTGTTTCCCTTTAGAATGTTACATATTTCCCTTCTGAATATTTTTGTTTTGAATTGTATCAGTTTTCATTCTTGAAGCATTGGCTAAGGAATAGGCAAATTTAGCTCCACAGATTACTTATGGATATGCTGGGTAAAAGGGATTTAAATATTTTTCACTCAAAATCCTCAAAGTGCATAAATGATATGTAAATAATGAAGACTTAAATGCTTTTTGAAGATAGTATTTACATATGTACAGACTTTTTGTTTCCTAAATATGATTCTTTAATTTTTTAAAAATTAAACATTTGGCATTTTGTCTATTCCAGAAATGTCATTTTTATAAATCTAGGATTTTCTTATTTTGGAAAATGAATTTAAATATAAGAGAAAAATATCAAAATGAATCACTGAAATATTTTATTTTACAAGAAGTTGGTCAAATAAATGAAATTGATTCATTTACATCATATACAGTTTTGTCTTTATATAATCCTATAATGGTAGCTTTTGATTTCCAACCTTTCAAATGCTTCTGGAAAAACCCAAAATATGTGACTCAATCCATAAAATCACTGACTTACGCTCCAGTAGGGAAAGCCAAATCAGATAAATAATAGTCAACATAATGTTTTCTGTATCTCTTTTAAATTGTAAGTAGTTATGGGTATTGTACACAATGGTAGTATACATATTTCTTACACAGTGTGATGAATCAGTCTAGGCCAGGCTGCTGGATGATACCTGATTAAAGTTGCTATGTCTGAAAATTGGGAAATAAAGAAATTGTGACATAAATATTTCTCTGCTTTCAAGCAATGAAGGATGACTTTCCCATTCTTTTAGGAAATATCACTCACTTAGTCATTGGCCCCTCTCTTCAATGTAATTGCATAGGTGCTTTGGGTTTATGGCTGTTAATTTCTGTTTGCATTATATAGTGAAAAAGGATAGGAATAATACTCATGTTTTGGGCCAACCATTTAATATTAGACTAACACACACACACACACACACACACACACACACACACACACACACACCTTCTGTGTTTTAAGGAGACTGATTGTGATATAACTTAATCTGCATAGTAAAAACCCATTTTATAATGAATTACTGTGTAATTCATTTTTTTTCAAAGCATCTCAAAAAAAATTGCAATAATTTCTCACTAATGTTCCATGTATCCCATGGGTAATCATATATCATAGCATAAGTATATTTGATAGTATGAGAAATCAGACTTTTGTAGTACAGGAATGTAAGCAATGAATTTTATTTGCTTTTGTTGGATGTGTTTACTATTATATCTTACTTTCCACAGGAAAAGGGAAAAGTATCCCATGGATATATTTGATATGGCTAGATTTAAATTGCAAGCTCCAGTCAGAAGACCTTCTTCTAAGGGGCTAGATCCTACTGCGCAGAATATTCGTGACTTTAATTTTCTTAAGGACATGGGTAAGAAGGATTGCCCATATTTAACCTGGATCAGATTGCTTGCTGTCTTGGGGATTGGGGAGGTAAGAGTGGGAGGGAGAAAAATTTGGAACACAAAGGCTTACAAAAATGAGTATTGAAAACAATCTTTATATATATTTGGAAAAAGAAAAATTCTATTTAAAAAAAGAGACATGTGTAAGTAGGCATTCTTTTCTTTAAATAGATACATAGACATTGTCTACTCATATCCAAAAACTTTTCAAACTTTTTAGAATGCCAGAACTGGCTGATCAACAGGATGAAAGACTAGTTGTTTTCTCCCAAGTTCTCCAATGCTAAAGTCTCAGAGGAAAGGAATTATGAGACAGATAAAGAGTAATTAAAGCTGAATCTACATGATGAATTAGAAACTCCACACAAGGTTAAAATTCCACATATGTAACTTTAAAGAGCTCTTAATTAATGTCTTCTAAAAATAGAAAATGAAAGTCTCTGCTTTTGGCAGACTAGATGAGGCTTCTCATGAAATCATTAGGTCCTATAGCCAACTCCCAAACGATACTTTTTAGCGGGGCTGCAAGGATCTTGTTCAGAGTCTCTGTTGATTCACAGATACTAATTCTATTCATTAATACATGAAAGGAATGATAATTTTTTAATCCATTTTCAAGGAAATAACAGGATAACATATAAAATATTTGATTTCTTGTGCCAGATTCAGAAACACGAATTGATTTGAGATATATGTACCCTGAGTCTCCAAAAGATGATCATACCTTAGAGATTCAGCAGCAGGCATTGCTAAGAGAGCAGCAGAAGAGATTGAATAGACTTCGAATGAGGGAAAATGTAGAAGGTAAGAAAAAAATGCTTGAAACAGTTTATCATTTCAGATTAAAAAAAAATCTATTGTTGGTGTTTCCTACTTTTGAAGGAAATTTATACTCATTTATTCTATAATACAGCTTCCATATTTTAAAAAATAGTAAAAGAAGCTATCAGCAAGTGTATTCAATACCATTAACAAATGACTTAGGTCAACTTTGACTCAGGTCAAGTTTTGGTGTTCAAGTTTGGGACTGGAACAAAATGAGACATGGGTAGACTAATACATTTACCAAAAGGAAGCTTATTTAATAACTTGGAAGTGATACTGAACAAGGATATTATGTTGATTCATGTGGGCACAATTCCCCTGTCCCTATATTTAACTGGACTGCATCACGGGTCCAGCCTGAGTCTGATTTCTTGTGTCTAGTACTTAGAAGACGAAGAACCCAAGTAAACTGTTTGAGCCTTAATTCTCTAGACCAATTAGGCCTTAATGTTGGTTGGATTCTTTTTTTTTTTTTTTTAGGGGGTGGGGAGAGCTGTGAAGGGGGAAAAAGAAAAGGTTTAATCCTGAAGTATGTAAAAGTTGCTGTCCTTCAGTTATTGTTAAATTTTTAGCCTTTTCAGATTTCCAGAATGTAGCAGTTATTGATAGCCTACTTTGCATGAGAGATTGATAGAAAGAAAAAGAATAAAACATTTCAATTTAAAGAAATGGGAAATTTTACCCTTCTAGTTAAAAATAGTTACATAAGGCAATAGAAAAGCAAAATACTTCTAAATTATTTTCTAAATTTGTAATGTGTGTGTGTATGTATGTGTGTGTATGTATGTATGTATTCCTTATTATTATGATAGTATTTATTTAAAATAATAAATTTCATGACTAACAGTCTTTTGCTTTGGATTGTTTCTCACTGAGCCACTTTAAAAAAAAAGATGTTTCTTTTCTTAGAGCCATCAAAATATGTTATGAAATTGTGATGTTTCTAGCTTTTAAGCAATTTTCTCTCTTGAAAATTAAGTACCTACTTTATGTAATTATTTATAACATGGATATTGGATAAACCTTACAGATTTATCAGTATTATGCCCTCTATTAAACCCATTTTGAAAAACAGGCTTTTTGTACTGTTTTACATACAACTGTCATATTGTAGTCAAAATTTCTTTAAAAGTTTGGAGAACCTATGACTTGTAAAATAGGCTACAATATACTCAGTTTTTTTTTTTTTTTTTTTTGCCTACTGGAATTAATGGCAATATTAGCAGAGTTGTGACTGATACAATAATAAGGAAGTACTTATAGTAACATACTTTTCTAATCTGTGATAATATAACTAATAGATTTGCATTAGAAAGGCAGCCTTTTATTTTCATGTACCAGAAAGATGCTAATTTATTTCAAGATATGTTTGGGTTTGTGCTTCAATACGTTTAATTTTGTTATTTTGTTTTTGGTCGGGGTTGAGTACAGTTGACCTTGATGCAAGTCCTGGCATTAACTTACAAGATACTAGAATGGTAAGAAACCAATAGTTTCCCCCCCTCTTTTTCACTTCAATATAATATTTTGGGGAATGTTTCTGTGTAAAATTTTATAGCTTTGAATTCTGGTTTGGGGCCATACATGAATATTCTTTTGAAAGATTAAAAATAAATGTAACCTTTCTTCCTGTAAACAATTTTTAATGCTAGAAAAGCATTTTAAAACATGTTATTCAGGTATTTTCACTGGTAAAAAATGTATATATTTTATCTTGATAAATATTTTGTGAATATTTGCATGATAAAAGAGCACTTAGCTGTCCTTTAGTTCTTAAAGTTTTATGTGGTAAATTATGTTCTTTTAAGCAAAGCTTGGACTAAAGATTTTTTACTTTTGGCTCTGTTTTTTATTTTATTTTCATTGAATTACATAATTTTAGATCTCAGAGATCATCCAGTCTAGCTTGAGACTCAGGAAATTGAAGTGACTTTTACTTAAGGTTTTATTTCAGTGGATAAAAAAAAAAATCAAAGTGGCCTTGAAGATATTAAGAAAGGTTCATCCTAAGCTAGTTGTGGTGTTAGTATATTATGGCCTCCTGTTGATCTCCTGCTGAAAGTGGCTGACTTTCATGTATTCCTCATTTGTGGTAGCAGAGAAGTTGGGGAAATGAATTGAAACTACTCTTTCTATACCTTGTCAACTCATTTGCCACTTTAATAGGTTCTTCTTTCAACCATTTATATTGTGGCAAACTTCTGCTTTCTGTTAGTGATTCTGATATACTGCCCAACACCGGATTTAATAAGAATAGGCATGCTAGTATGTTTATTGTCAATCTTTATGACTTCTTTTATAGCCTAGGAATGAAACTAGGGATTTCCTGAAAAATTCTCTTTTGGAATCTGAGAGTGCTTTTATTGGTGAGTAAATTTATTTTACCTTTACCTAAGCTATATTCACTTAAAATTATATGGTGATGTTCTTTATACTACTTGATGCTAATACTTCTGATTTAATAATTATCCATTGCACTTTTCTTTGTTGGCAAATTTTGATTTTGATTTGATTTGAGAATAATCAGATATCTTTATGTACTCCCCAGTTTTTAAACAATTACCTACCATTAACATTCACTTCACAGCAAAGTCATATTGAACATAATTTAACACTGATGAATGCTTCAGTGATTTTCAACACAATTTTATCATTAAGTATTTTATAAATATTTATTACAAGTATATGTAAGTATATAACTTAAATATATCATCCATTTTATTAACTAAGATATTTTATATCATAATGGGCTTAATCCTTTTAGGCAAATTTCTAACAGATTACTAAGCTAATAGTATAATTCAATGTTTGTTGTATTAAAATTTAAAGTTTTCATTGATGTCTTTTATTTTTTACACCATCATAATTTTTTTCCAGGACTTCTCTCTCCCCCTCCCAGAGAGCCATCCTATATAACAAATAGTGTTTTTTAAAGACAAAAAAGAGGGGAGGAAATCAACACAAATAATACATAAAAATTATAAAAAAGTATATTATAAAACATCTGTGGACTTCCCCTTCACAAAGCGATGGATTGGAAGTCTCCTCTCATATTTTCTTTTCAGTCATGATTGATCATTTTATCTTACATTTACTTTGGATTTTTTTGTGAATATATGTTATATTAAAATTTAAGATGAATATTTTTATTGTAATATAAGTGTTTCATACATTTCTTTTTGAAATATAGTTTATCTTATCCAATAATAATTTAACAAAACTTTATGAACCAGTCCCTAAGCTATGTACTAGAGATTCAGAGATTCAACAAATTCATTAAACATCTGTTAAATGTATACTATGTGGCAGGCATTGTGCTCAATGCCAAAGATAAAGTCCATAAAGAAATGTGCTATATTCAAAGGCTTATATTAACCATTTGACAATTAAAACAAATACACTGAAAAAGTAAATGTAAAATATTTACAAAATAATAAGAATAGGAAGAAGTGGCGAAAGGGAAAGAGCTTTAATAATTGGAATTATCAGCAAATGTCTCATATAGAATGGACCTGAACTGAGCCTTGGAAGAAGCTAGGAAGTCTTAGGATAGAGGGAAGGAACAATTTGTGCTCTAGAAGGGCATGAGTATATTAGGCATGAGTTCCTGTACTAAGAGCTATACAAGTGTCACCTCATTTAATCCTCATGGTAACCCTGCAGATAAGTACTGTTAATATCCTTTGTCTTGAACAGTTGAGGAAACTGAAGCAAACAGAGGCCAAGTAACTTGTAGGGCAGCCAGTAAAGTGTCTGAACCAGATTTGAATTGGAGTCTTTCTAACTCTATCTTCAGTGCTCTATTACAAAATTCTTTCCAAGTGTGACCTAAGGCTTTTAAAGTTTTCTTACAACAAAAGCCAGAATTTTGTTTAGTGGAAAGATAGATAGACCTGGAATTAGGAAACTCACTTGAACTGTGAATCCTGGTTCTTAACCATAGAGAAGTCACTTTGTGTCTACTCACTAGCCTATTTCGTGGTTGTGATCAGAAAGAGATGTATAAATCAAAATACTACAGTAATGTACACCATTATTATTATTATTATTGTTATCTTAAATTACATGTGGATTTGTAAAATGCCACAGTTTGAGGCAGTGACAGTGCCAATAAAAGATAATTGTTGGTTATCATTGACTATTCTATATTATAGTCCTTGATTCATAATATGAGATGACATCAGTAGAATAGGCGTAACCAAACCTTTTCTACTCTTACATCATATAATAAGGGTAAAGAAGAAATTGTAGGGTTCCAACATCTTTGTAAGAAATACTGATTAGGAATAGAATGTTCATCATTTAGTATTTGACAAGCAGATCTGGAGATTATAGCTTATGGTGTTGGTTGTCACTAATCTTGTTTCTGAAGGCCTGGGTCAAGTAATACAGTAAGGTGTGACTTCGGGCACCTAGGTATTGTAATGGTTAGAGTGTCAGACCTGGAGTCAGGAAGACTCATCTTCTTGAGGTCAGATCTGGCTTCAGCACTTCACCCTGTTTGCCTTAGTTTCCTCATCTATAAAATGAACTGGAAAAGAAAATGGTAAACTCTTCCCATATCTTTGCCAAGGGTTTTGATCCAAATGGGATCACAAAGAGTTAGATGAGTGAACAACAAAGAATAAAGGAGTCAAATAAGAGTAAAGTGAGGAGCCACTTATTCCTGCAGCCAGTGTAGATAAATCTATATGACTTATCTACCCTAAGTCTGGCACAAGAAATTCCTTATATATGTTTTTCTTAAGACAGAATTCAGTGCAACATTTCTGTTTAAACAAACAAAAAGTACAGATGATTGACTTCATAAAACAGGTGACATCATCAAAGAAATCTGTTTGTTGGACCAGAAAGTCAGAAGAATTTTCCTAGTATTCTGGAGTCTTCTATGTGCAGCAGCTAAGTCTTTTGGTACTGACTGATAAGAGACGAGAATGAGATACTAAAGGACACGTGTAGCAGCTGGTATCCTTCGGCTCTCAATAAAATAACTGAAGATGAAGTCAGTATGCCTGGAAACAAGGCTATAAAAATAGTGGAGGATGGAGTGAGCTGTCTTTCTTTGTATTACACAAATATACCAGGGAAATTCATGATGCAACATAAAGAGTTTTCTAGTAAGGGCTGTTATTGAAAAGGCATTACTCATGGGAAGTAACTATCCTTGGGAAATTTGCTGAGTGTAGTCTGGGGTTTGTTTGGGGAAGGGGGGAAGAATTGTGTAGGGAGAGGTAGTTTTCTTCACTTCTCACAGTTCCTCCCTTTGATACTTCCCTGGAAGTATCACATTTCTACTCTTCCGTATATAAGTTCTCAGTACAATAGGCTCAAGTCTGTCATTTGTATGGCAGAATAGGAAGTTAATTCCAATGAGGATTATGGTGGTGACGAAGCAAAAAGTGAAAAACATTAACAAAATCCAGAACATTCTCTTAAATGTTAACTAGCAAACAGTTATACTACAATAAATGTGTGAACAAAAGCAGTTTGAACGATCTAGATCTTAAATCTTCCAAAAAGACTAGGATACCCTATGAGAAAATGGACAATAAACATATAATCAAAAGGACAAAAAGAAACAGAATGCATCTTAATATCCATTTAGAGAACAGGATTTTGTTCCATTTTGGGTTTAGCTGTCAATTTTATGAAGTTGTTTGCTTCTGAGAGACCTCTTGCTCTGGAAATAATGCATCATGAGCATCAGTAGTCCTTGATACTGTTAATAAAACATCTGATTTGGCCTACTTAAAATCAAGAGTTTTGCATCCCTGAATCAATATCCTGGTGTCTTTAACTGGGCTGTTACTTACTGTTAGAATGTGGAATGGGCCTTTTCATCCATGTTATTAGGGTAAGTTTTTGGAGTGTATTTCCTTGACCATCACTTTTGGAGATTCTCTAGGTAAAGCTGCTAAAATCTACAGATGAGATTTAGTATGATTTAATAAAATCTGACAAAATTAATTACATTGACCTTTTAGTAATTAATTAATGTGGTAAAAACCTGTTAGATCTTATGGAGCTAACCTTATAAATAGCAGAGCTGTAGGAAGAACATCCATGCAGCCTATTCATAGTTATGAATGTTCTCTGAATATTTCAGAAGATTTTATTTTCACATACCACTTGCTCATTCTGTCTTAACATAGGCTAGAGAAAAAAATCTTAAGATGCATGAGGAATTGGATTCCCTTCTACAACAATTAAAGCAATTTTATATGTAAAATCCTTAATCCAGTTTGGGAGTTTATAGATAACATATATTCATTCTCTCTCTCTCTCTCTCTCTCTCTCTCTCTCTCTCTCTCTCTCTCTCTCTCTCTTTCTCTCTCTCTCTCTCTCTGATAGATAGACTAAAGTCAAAGCCTATGTATTTTATAGACAATATTCTTAACTACCCCCCAAAATTATTAGTCAGACATAAAAGAAATACAGCACTTTGCTGTATCTTTTTCAGTATTGCTTTTTATTACCTTCAACATTAGAAATTTTTAAAAATCATCTTAAGACCATATTTACTTGACTTTTTTCTATTATTTTTAATGGAAACATTTGGAAGTCAATTATATATATTCTAGTTCACGTGGAAACTGTTAATCTTTTTTTTTTTTTTTCTTAAACTACAATTTACTACTTCCATAAAATCTTAAAACTTTTGCATCTTTATCACATCACTTCTTGGTCCTATTCCCCTTTATCTGTTATCTTCAAATCATCTTGTTTGTTTTTTGTTCTTAAAGAGGACCATGAAATGCAAATGATTTTAAGTGAGTTAGGCCCACACAGATTCAAGCAGCCTTACTTTCTCCCCTGGAGCCATCTGAGTCCTTTGGCCCAGGTATAGATTAGAATGAATGGAGATGATCTTGGATTCAGTGGGAGATCTTGGCCTTCTTAAGCTAAGATTTTAACAGGTCTCAAATTGATTGAGGTAGTGCCCATTCAGTGATTACAACTAGGTAAGAAAATATAACATCTAGAAAATATGTTGTACTGTGCAGACCTAATGTTAAGCCTTTTAGCAAGAAATGGCAAGCCTAAGTTCATCTATTTAATTGCTTAGGAAGTTGAAACAAACAGTGGTTATAAAATCAGAATAGTAAAAAATAAAAAAAAATTAAGGTACTTTATATTTGCATCTCATTATAGCAGTTCAGAAATGCCTTTTGCAGCAACAAAATTAATATATAAAAAAGGAACCTTGATAATTGACTTACCAGAGATTTTCTATGAAAGGAAGAAGGGACATAGTTATAGTAGTATCAATTTCCTTCAGGGCTAAGTCAGTTATGCTTCAAAGTTCTACACACGGTGTACCTTTCTCTTTCCTTCCTTTCTCTTTCCTTCCTTCCTTCCTTTCTCTTTCCTTCCTTCCTTCCTTCCTTTCTCTTTCCTTCCTTCCTTCCTTTCTCTTTCCTTTCTTATCGGGGTTAAAGTGACTTATCCCTTGGGTGTTTATTTTCTAATGGTACAATTGCAACATTCTCTTAACAGTATTTCTTACATGTTGGTTTCCTAAAATTCACAGTACAAGAAAATACAGAAACCTTATAATAATCACAATGTTGTTTGTTTGTTTGTTTTTTTTGCCAGTCAAATAATATCAATTTAATCGAATGCTTACCTGAATTATATAACATAGAAAATTAATTAATTTGTTTTATGTTTTGGCATTTTGTATTGATTGCATTAAAAATCAGTATAGAGCAATTTTCATTCAATTATACTTTTAGCAAACAATTATACTTTCAGCAAACTTATTTTTGTATTTGCTAACCACATTGCCTTAGTGACAAATATAAAGTGTATTTTTCCTTAAAGTCTTTTTGTAGGAAGTAAAACATCACAATTATCCTATTGTGAGAACACATCTCACTGTACATCAGAATAGGATAAATTTAGTCACATTTGGATCTATATTTACAATTGTTATCTTACAGAATCTCAATTTTTCTAAGGACTATTTACTGCCAGTAGTTCACATCTCAGGGCCTACTACTTTTAATTAGTTTGTAGCCACAGATTAAATGTGTCTTGTATTCTTATCTAATTTGTAGTATTTAGGAGGATCTCTAAAACTTGGGAATCTCTTCTTAATTACATGGTAATTAAATTATGAATAGATATTAGAGGCAGCTTGTATTTGACTCAGTGGGTAAAGCACTGGTCTTGGTGACAGGAAGATATGAATTCAGATTCAGCCTCAGATTTTTACTAGGTTTATGACCTTTGGCAGATCACTTAAACCTCTGTTTGCCTTAATTTACTGAAGAAGAAATGACAAGGAAATGGCAAACTCTGTGTCTTTGCCAAGAAAATCTCATGGATAGTAGGGTCCACAGAGTCACAAAGAATTGGACATGACTGAAAGACTGAATAACAAAATAGAAAGCTTATTCCAACGAGGATTATGGTGGTGATGAAGCAAAAACGTGGAGAATTTTACAAAATCCGGAACATTTTCTCCTAAAGACTTGAATATGTCCTTCTTATTCTGTTCTTTGAGTACAGAATTTTAGTATACTGTGTTTAATTCCATGCTGCAAATTTATTTTTATATTTTCCATTTAGTAAAAACAATTGGATAGACTATTGTCATTGGTTCTATTTTTCCATATCAAAAAGAATATCCAAATTAGTGAAGCTCAGAGATCATGAGAAATTTCAGAATTATTTATAACAAGTATTTCTTCATAAAGTGATTACAAATTTACCAGAAGAGAAAGGTTCTCATATCTTCCTTACCTTAAGATCAAAAAATGTACTTAAATTTCTATTTTGCAAATCCAAACTCTTATTTTATATTTGTCTGCTGCCAATTTTCTTTACCATTATACCCATTCTCCTATGTCTCTACCTTACTCTTTTTTCTTCCTTATTGCATCCCTGCCACATTTTACTCCAACATTTAACTTTAACTTTATTCTCTCATTTCCTCTTATCTTTATTTCCCGAACTATCTATACATTTACTTCCACTCAATCTCTTCTTTGCAAATTAATACAAGTTTACTTTTAAGTTTTTAATTAATTATAGAACTTTTGCTTTGGGTTTCTTGGTCATTTCAAATTCTTTTAGACAACTTTGCTTCTAGTTTCTAAACAATTAAGTGTTGTTATATCATTAAAAAAAGGATAATGTAGTGAGAAGAGAAAAATTTTCCCAAATTAAATGTTTTAATTTCAAATAATTCTCAGATTTAAACAAATCTCCTTCTTCCCAAGGTCAAGAGAAGAATTAATAATAGGTAGTTCTTAAGTCCCAGATAAATTTAAAATGTAGATTACAAAGCCATTTTTCTCCCTTCCAGCCTCCCATTTTGGTGACAGTACTTTAAAATAGCTTCATTTTTTTAAAGAAAAATTAATGAAATCACCATCCTCCATTGTATTCAATCAGTAAATCTGTCACTAGAGGGAAAGGGGGGGAAAGAGTAACAAAAAGGTCTGAGGGTTGTTTTCATGTAATCTTCAAAAAGGTTTCTTTTTTTTTTAATTCTGCAAAGTAGTATTTCTAAAGCTCACTAAGATTAAGCATTTGTAAAACAAAAACATTGAAACCACAATTTGAAAATTCCCATTTGTAAATTTGAATGTAAATGTGAGGGAATTACATTTCAGTCACAAATTTAATGTCTTAATTAGTTTACGATGCCATCAATTTCTGCATACTGGGAAAAATGATTTCCTTTGCTATTGTCTCTTGTCATTTCTCATTTTAAGATATCAGTGCTCTTTTGCTATTTTTTTTTTGTGCTGTTTAAAATGGGAAGCATTCATAAATTCTTACATTAGATTAACTTACCAGGATTGAAACTCTTGTCATGTGGCTATCATTGACTAGAATATTCATACGTTTATCTGTTAAATGCATGACAAAATTTTAAGTCCTTAATATTTAGACCTTTAGATAGTTTCTTGCTTTGGAAATACATTCTACTCAGAGTTGCTAATGATGTACCTAAGACCAGGGGTATTTTGTGCCTTTTTCATTCTTGTGAGACTGCTCAGACCTTTTCCTACCCTCTCTGAGCCAGGTGCTTTTTTTGGATCTCTTCCCTAGAGATCCCTTTTCTGGCAGAGAGTGGATTGTGTCAGACCATGGAGATGACAACAAAAACAACACATAAGTAATATAAGAGAATGATCAACAGCTCAAGTCAGAAGGATAAAGGAATTCCTTTCCATGCTGGCATATGAACTCCAGGAGGAGTGCACAGCTTATGCACTAAGGGTTGAACACTAAGCTTTCCTTTTAGTCTAAAAGAAATTCTAAGTCTAAGATTTGTTTGTTCACTCAGAAATTACTTTCAAAACATCAGACATTCAAACCCTTTTTGAGTCAGAGATAGAATTGTAAGTAAATTTTGAGGCAAAAACAATTCTTACCTGGCCTTAGTAAATTTTCAATTCAGTCCATCTTTATTCCTTGGGTCAGGGTTGGGTGTGCTAGCCTCAAAAATCCCACTTCTGACACCACAAATTATAGTAGAATTTTTTTTTGGAACCTGAAAAGGTTCCACATACTCAGCAATCTGGGTTCTTGACTTCTGGGTCAGATAATATTGCAGTAAGGAAGAGTGAAATGAGCAGGCATTTATTCTGGCTGGCCAAGGAAGATTACAATAGTGGACAACATCTACCCTAAACCTGGCACAAGAAATTTCATAACATTATTTTTGTATGAAACAGAACACAAAGATGACTATTCATAAACCACAGATGGTTATACAAAAAGAAAAGCATACTTGTTGGAGAAAAATGTATATTCTTAGTTATGAAAAATAAGAGAAGTATGTTCTCTGCTTATTGCTAAATCAAAGAAATCTGCCAGTCAGACCAGACAGGGAGAATTTCCCCAGTACTCTGGAATCTTCCACCTGTAGCAATTAAGTCTTTTCAGAGACAAGAATGAGGTACTGAAGGACACATCTGCCACAGCTATTGTCTGTCATTTCACAGTAACATAACTGACAAAATGAAGTCAGAATGCTTTGAAACTGAATTAGAAACAGTGAAGAAGGGGTGAGTGTTACATAGACATGTCAGAGAAATTCATGGTGCAATACCAGGGGTTTCTTGGTAGAGGCTATGAAAGCAAGGACAGTGAGGGGTTACTCATAGGAGGAAGCTATCTTCAGGAAATTTGCTGGTCAGTCTCTAGATTCATGGGGTGAGGGAAAGGAGGTAGTTTTATCTACTTCCAAATTTCTCGCCTTCACATTTTTTGAATTATCTCTTATAAAACTTTAGACTGGTACTGGATCAGTAATTTAACACTACTGAGTTGAAAGATGTCAGATTTTTCCTGTAAAGGCAGAGGGGAATAAGGATACAGTTTTGAATGTGATAAGGTAGGACTGGCCATAGAATTTTTGCATGTATAGTAACCGAGTCTAGCAGGAAAGCTCCTGACTCACAAAGAGTCTCTAAAGTGCTCTAAAGTACATATTAAAAGTGTGGTTCTTCAGTCAATAAGCACCTCTAACTTCTTGTTTCTTTAAGATAACCTCATTTCTGTCTTAAGATGTCATATTTGTGTTTGGCTTGACATGCTGGTAGTTATATGGTTTTTCAGGTTAATGGTCATTACAAATTAAAAAATAGAGCCCTATATAGGATTATGAGGAATTTTGTCCAAAAAAATTTTGTCCTAGAGTTTATAGGAAATGGCATAGCATAGAGAAAATAAAAAATTATTTTCAGAATTTTGTTAAAATCATCATTTAACAAGTTACTTAAGGTTAGTCTGACTGGACAAGATTGTCAGTCTTTGCAGTGTATGTGTATGCGTTTTCTCTTGAGAAGTGAGTATCGACATCAGCCTTATCTGATCCCTGAGCTCTCCTTGTATCCAGAGGATCTGTCATTCTCTAGCTTGTATCCCTAGATGGTACCTCCCCTCTCTGGTTGAATGTTCATGTACATGGGTTCTGGTACCATCTAGGGACTAAATAAATATTTGGATGGTTAACAAACTCTGAGGATAGACCATGGATAACCTTTCTCAAGACAGTATATAAATGGGGTTAAAAATTGAGACAGCCTTATTCTCCCCTCTGTTTTATTTCAGCTTAAGTATAGGAATATTTTATATTGGGGTAGGATGTTAGAGATATATTTGGCTATAAAATAAATCTTTGGATTAAAGTTTTTGAGTATGTGAATGTCTCCCTTATTAAGAACTGGATATCCTCTATTGTGTAATAGTGACTTTGACAAACTGATCACTTTTAAGTTAGCAGTATCTCTGCTTATTGTCATTGAACTCATGAGGACCTTTATACAACTGAAATTTCACTTCAAAAATGCTATCAAATGGTTTATAGCTTTTTAGGAGAAAGACTTGCATAGAGCTGAGGGTTTAACATTTCCTTCTATTATTTTACATTTTTTAGGGACTAATGGGGAAAGGTATTCTCCATTAGAAGATGATCCTTTACCTTCACAGAGATTACTGTCTGCAAGAGAACGTAGAAGGAAACAGATTAAAGGCCTGGAATCTGTTGTGCATATGGTATGAGTTTTTTAAACTGTTTTCTTTTGTTGAAGAGGTCAGAGTTCTTTTCTGTAACTATAAATGTAACTGTTTGAGGGGCTGCATAGCTTTGTCCTCCAGTGTAGAATGTTTTGAAGAGCTCTTGAATATTGCTAGGTGTGTTACAGTCTTGCTGCAGTGGGCTTGGGAAACTCCAAAGAACTGTTGGCCTTACTGAGTAGCACTACAAACTTTCCCTTGGTTTTCAAGCTAACCATCTTGGGCTTCTAGAGATGATAACACAACATAATAATGACATTCCTATGCCCTAAACTTGAATCCAAAATCTGTTCTCAAACAAAACTAAAGATACAAACAATTGACTTCTTGTTTATGTCAATGTTGAAAAGAACAGGTACTGTTGGGAGTTAGTTACTTTGCTAAAAGTCATTCTTATTTCTGATTTTTATTTTGTTTCATCTTGAATTTTTTTTTTTTTTTGTAATTACTGCATATGTCTTAGAGACCTACAACTGATTTCTATTCTGGAGCCCCTTGCCTGGATATAGAGGCAGAGGATTTGAGGTCATATCCTGGCTCTGTGACTAACTATGACTTTGATCTGTCACTGAACCTCATCTGTAAAATAAGATTGGATTAAGTGACCTCTCAGATGGGAAACAGTATTTGAGACAAATAATATAAGGAAAGAAATGAGTACTTCTGGTTCAGTTTCTTTTCAGTCTGTCAGTCAAACATATTAAACGCCACTATGTGTTAGGCTCTATGCCAGATTCTGGGGTTTCAAAGAATGGTCTAAGAAAGTCCCTGCCTTTGAAAGCTCACAGCCTAATGTAGGAGAGGGCATGTAAACAAATACACACAACAAAAGCTTTATGCAGGATAAATAGGAAATGATCAAAAGAGAGAAAGCATGGAGTTAAGGGGCATAGGGAAAAGCTTCTGTGGGGGAGGGAGGGGAAAGGGTGATGATGGTTTTCATGACACTTGAAGGCAAGGGAAGCCTATAGGTGGAGATGAGGGAGAGCATTCCTGACATTTCCAAAGAAAATGCCTGAAGCTGAGATAGGGATATGTCTATATATCTCTATTTATATAGATACCCAGATATGGGTAGCTGCATATACTATAGATAGAATTGTCAGGCAGCCAGTATTTGTAATCAAAAGTATGTGTGTTTGGGAGGGTGTACAGTATAAAAAGACAGGAAAAGAGAAGGCAAGTAATGAAAGACTCTGAGCACCAGAGCATTTTGTATTTGATGCTGAAGGCTTTTTTTTTTTTTTTTTTGTAGGGAGCCTTGACAGTTTATTCAGTAAGCGAAGGTGATATGGTCAAACCTGTGCTTTATGAAAATCATTTTGATCACTGAATGGAGAATGGACTGGAGTAGAGAAAGACTTGGTCAGAGACCAACCCTGTAGTCTGTTGCTTAGTGTGAAGAGACGAAGAAGACCTGCACCAGAGTGGTGGCAGGGTCAGAGCAGAGAAAGGAACTGTTGTGGGATGTTGGGGAGGTGAGACTGCCAGGCCTTGATAACAGCATGGATCTGAGCCTGGGAAATGATGAGGAATCCAGGATGGCACCTGCGTTTTGAGCCCAAGGGACTGGGAGCAGCATAGTGTTGCCTTTAGCAGTAATAGGGAAGGTAGGAGGTGGGAAAGTTTAGGGCAAGATAATGAATTCTGATTTGGATATGTGTCTAATGGACATCCAGTTTGAAATGTCTAAAATGGCACTCAGACTGAGTCTAGCCATCAGCAGAAATGGTTAGGGATGGATACTAAGATTTGAAAATTTCTGTTCTTTTCTGATCAAGACTCTTGACATTCCCTTTTCTTTTTCTCTTGCAAAATTACAGAATTTGAGAGATCTCAGTGGCCATTTCTTCCAACTAACACTGGAAAGGAATTTTCACTATCATATGATCAACAAATGATTATCTATTCTTTATTTGAAGACCATTTCACTTTCTTTGCTATTCTTTGGACATTATTTGATGGTGGTTTCTCAAATATATTTATTTATTTCCTAAGCACAGGGAAACAAATATGAGGAAGCATTAAAATAATATTCTATTTGATACACTGGAGTGTTAACCACATTACTTCTTTCTGGGCATTTGAAGTGTATCATTTTCTCCGGCATACCTTTTCTGCTTTTGAATTAATCTGTTTTTTTTTTTGGGGGGGGGGTTTCTTTTTTTTTCTTTTTTTTTTTTTTAAGCTTTTTATTTGTATAACATATGTATGGGTAGTTCCCCAACCTTGATCTTTACAAAGCTTTCCAATACAAATTTTACCCCCAGTCCCCTCCCCTCCCCCAGATGGCAGGAAGTCCACTGCATGTTAATAATGTTGAAATGCTTGAGAAGTTATGCAAGAAAAATCCTATCTACAAGAAAAAAAAAAAAAAGAATCAGAGAAAGGCAACACAATGCAAGCAAATGTCAATAGAGATCATGAAAATGTTACGTTGTGGTCCATATTTCATGTCCCTCTTTCTGGGTGTATATGGTTTTCTTCAGTGAACAACTGGAACTGGTTTGAGACAATTCTTTATTGCAGAGAGCCATGTCCATCAGAATTGATCATCATGTAATACTGTTGTTGCTGTGCATGATGATCTCCTGGTTCTGCTCGTTTCACTCAGCATCAGTTCATGCAAGTCTCTCCAGGCCTCTCTGAAATCGTCCTGCTGGTCGTTTCTTACAGAACAATAATATTCCATAACCTTCATATGCCATAATTTATTCAGCCACTCTCCAATTGATGGGCATCCCTTCAGTTTCCAGTTTCTAGCCACTACAAAAAGGGCTGCCACAAACATTCTTGCACATGTGGGTCCCTTTCCCTCCTCTAAGATCTCTTTGGGATATAGGCCCAGTAGAAACACTGCTGGGTCAAAGGGTATGCACAGTTTGACAACTTTTTGAGCATAGCTCCAAATTGCTCTCCAGAATGGTTGGATCCGTTCACAGTTCCACCAACAATGTATTAGTGTCCCAGCCCTCCCACATCCCCTCCAACATTCATCGTTATCTTTTCCTGTCATTTTAGCCAATCTGACAGGTGTGTAGTGGTATCTCAGAGTTGTCTTAATTTGCATTTCTCTGATCAATAGTGATTTGGAGCAACTTTTCATATGACTAGAGATGGTTTTAATTTCATCATCTGAAAATTGTCTGTTCATATCCCTTGACCATTTATCTATTGAAGAGTGGCTTGAATTCTTATATATATGAGACAATTCTCTATATATTTTAGAAATGAGGCCTTTATCAGAACCATTAAATGTAAAGATGATTTCCCAATTAGATGCTTCCCTCCTAATCTTGTCTGCATTTGTTTTGTTTGTACAGAAACTTTTTAACTTAATATAGTCAAAATTATCCATCTGGTGTTCAATTAGGAGTTCCAAGTCTTCTTTGGACATAAATTTGTTCCACCTCCACAGGTCTGAGAGATAAACTATATTACGTTCCTCTAACTTGCTTACAAAGTCCCTCTTTATATCTAGATCATGAACCCATTTAGATCTTATCTTGGTATGTGGTGTTAGGTATGGGTCAAGCCCTAATTTCTTCCACACTAGTTTCCAATTTTCCCAGCAGTTTTTGCCAAATAGAGAGTATTTATCCCAAAAGCTG
>JAJPUD010000033.1:694523-746743 GCA_023553655.1 Myrmecobius fasciatus
CTGTAATCTCATTGCTAAAATCTTATTTAAAATTTTTGCATCAATATTCATTAGGGAAATTGGTCTATAGTTTTCTTTCTCTGTTTTTACCCTACCTGGTTTAGCTATCAGCACCATATCGGTCTCATAGAAGGATTCTGGCAGTATACCTTCTGTCCCTAATTTCTCAAATAGTTTGTGTAGTATTGGAATTAATTGTTCTTTGAATGTTTGGTAGAATTCACATGTAAATCCATCTGGCCCTGGGGATTTTTTCTTAGGGAGTTGGTTAATGGCTTGTTCTATTTCTTTTTCTAATATGGGACTATTTAAATAATTTATATCCTCTTCTGTTAACCTGGGCAATCTATATTTTTGTAGATATTCCTCCATTTCATTCAGATTTTCAAACTTACTGGCATAAAGTTGGGCAAAGTAACTCCTAATTATTGCTTTAATTTCCTCTTCATTGGAGGAGAGGTTCTCCCTTATCATTCTTGAGACTAACAATTTGATTTTCCTCTTTCCTTTTTCTTATCAAATTAACTAAAGGCTTATCTATTTTGTTAGTTTTTTCATAGAACCAACTCTTAGTTTTATTTATTAACTCAATAGTTTTCTTATTTTCGATTTTATTAATTTCTCCTTTTACTTTTAGAATTTCCAATTTGGTATTTAATTGAGGGTTTTTAATTTGTTCTTTTTCTAGTTTTTTTAATAATAAGCCCAATTCATTGATCTTTTCTTTCTCTATTTTATGCAAGTAAGCATCTAGAGATATAAAATTGCCCCTTAAAACCGCTTTGGCCGAATCCCACAAATTTTGGTATGTTGTCTCCTTACTGTCATTCTCCTGGATGAAATTATTGATTGTGTCTATGATTTGCTCTTTCACCCATTCATTCTTCAGGATTAGATTATTTAACTTCCAATTACCTTTTGGTTAATTTTCCTGGCCTTATATTGCATGTGATTTTTATTGCATCATGATCTGAAAAGGATGCATTTACTATTTCTGCCTTTCTGCATTTGATTTTAAGGTTTTTATGCCCTAATACATGGTCAATTTTTGTATAGGTTCCATGGACTGCTGAGAAAAAAGTAAACTCTCTACTGTCTCCATTCAACTTTCTCCATAGATCTATCATACCTAACTTTTCTAACAATTGGTTTATCTCCCTAGTTTCTTTCTTATTTATTTGTAGTTTGATTTATCTAATTCTGAGAGAGCAAGGTTGAGATCCCCCACTAGTATCGTTTGGCTGTCTATTTCTTCTTGCATCTCTCTTAATTTCTCCCCTAGGAATTTGTGTGCTATTGCACTTGGTGCATATATATTTAGTATAGATATTGCTACATTATCTATGGTACCCTTTAATAAAATATAGTTTCCTTCCTTATCTCTTTTGATTAGATCTATCTTGGCTTTTACTTGATCTGAGATAAGGATTGCTACCCCTGCTTTTTTTTGTTCACCTGAAGCATAATAGGTCCTGCTCCAGCCTTTTACCTTCATCCTATATGTGTCACTATGTTTTAGATGTGTTTCTTGTAGACAACATAGTGTGGGATTCTGGTTTTTAATCCAGTCGGATATCCGCTTCCGCTTTATGGGAGAGTTCATCCCATTCACATTCACAGATAGAATAACTAATTCTTTATTTCCTGCCATCTTATTTACCCAAGTTATGTTTTCCCCTTTCCTTTCCCCTTTCTCCCTTCCCCCCACCTCAGTACTTTGCTTTTGATGACCCCTCCCCCAAACAATACTCCCCTTTCCTTTCCCCTTTCTCCCTTCCCCCCTCCTCAGTACTTTGCTTTTGATGACCCCCTCCCCCAAACAACTCCACCCTTTAGATCCCCTCCCCCTGTTTTTACTCCTTTCCCCTGATTCTTCTATTTTCCCTTCTATTAGTTTGTCCCTTACTTTTCCTCCTTTCCCTCCCACTTCCCTCTAGCAACAGACAAGTTTCTATGTGAAATCAAATGTCTGATATACACTTTTAGAGCCCAACCTGATGAGAGTAAGATTTACACAGTGCTCGTCTCCCTCCCCTCTCTCTCAATTATATTAGGTTTTCTTTGCCTCTTCAAGTGATTTTACCTTGTTTTTACCTCCTTTTTTTTTTTAGATCTTATTTTACCACTTTTTCCCTCTTTTCCCCAGTATGACAACCTTTTCCCCTCTAGTTCTCTTTTTCATATTATCAAAGTAATATTTAGTTAATTATACCCCCAAACTTTGAGTATCCCCCTAGTAAAAATAAAGTTCTCAAGAGTCCTTTCCTTTTTACCTTTTTATGCATCTCTTGAGTTCTGTGTTTGGGTGTCGAATTTTTTGTTCAGATCCGGTCTTTTCATTAGAAATAGGTGAAATTCACCTATATCATTGAATGACCCTCTTCTTCCCTGGAGGATAATGCTCATTCTAGCTGGATAGGTTATTCTTGGCTGTAATCCAAGTTCCTTTGCCCTTCGGAATATCTGGCTCCAGGCCCTTCGATCCTTCAGTGTGGAAGCTGACAGATCCTGACAGATTCTAATTATTGATCCTCGGTATTTGAATTGTTTGTTTCTAGCTGCTAGCAGAATCTGTTCCTTGGTGCTATAGTCCTGAAATTTAGCCACGATATTCCTTGGGGTTTTAATTTTGGGGTCTGTTTCAGGAGGTGATCGGTGAATTCTTGCAATGGTGATTTTGCCCTTTGATTCTACAATCTCAGGGCAGTTTTCTTTCAGGATTTCCTGGAAGATAGTGTTTAGATTCTTTTTTTGATCATGGCTTTCAGGAAGTCCAATAATCTGCTTTCAGGAAGTCCAATAATCCTTAGATTGTCTCTCCTAGATCTATTTTCTAAGTCAGTTGTTTTTCCTAGGAGATACTTCATATTTTCTTCTAATTTTTCATTTTTTTGTTTTTGTTTGACTGATTCTTCAAGTCTTAGTGAGTCATTCACTTGCATTTGTTCAATTCTTATTTTTAAAGTGTTGTTTTCTTCAGTTACCTTTTTAAGTTCCTTTTGTAACTGGCCAATTTGTTCACTGCACTCTTTTTCCACTTCACTAATTTTATTTTTTAATAAATTGGTGTCTTTTTCATATCTCTTTTGCAGAGCATCATATCCTTCTTGCAAGATACTGTATCCTTCTTGCACTGATTTCAATTTATTTTCCCATTTATCCTCCAGCTCTCTTTTGAGGTTCTTTATGCAATCTTCCAGAAAGGCCTTTTGAAACGGGGACCAGTGATGGTCGTTGCTGTTTTTTTCTGGATTTTTGTCTAAAGAAACCTCTGTATCTGAGGTCGTTTCTTTGCCTTGATAAAAGCCGTCTATGGTGAGAGCTCTCTTTTGTTTCTTCATCATTTTTTTTTTTTTAGACAGAGTGGATATCTCTTTAAGGTAGGGGAAAAAAAAACCTAGGCTGAAGACGCTTTGCCCTGGGGCACTTTGGCGAGTTGACTTAAGGTGCTGGGCCGGTGGGGGCTAGGACTAAGTCCGAATTACTCCTTAAACAAGGCAAGTCTGCCAGAACACCTGTCCCCAATCAGGGCAGAGTGTCCCGAGTGCCTCAGATAAACTCCAGGTGTTTGGAATTTGGAGTTTGGAGTTTGGAATTTCTTCCACGATGAGCCGAGCTGAGTCCCACCCTCACTTCCGGCCTGCACAGTTGTCGTCTATTTATTTCTCTGTCTGAGTCCGACTAACCTGATATGAAGTTATCCAGAGAGCAGTGTCCAAATATTTCTGAGTTCGTTGACTTGAAGATCAGTTCGGAGGCTTATTTTATTGTTGATTTGAGAGAAGATCGGAGGAGAGGCAGAAAGTCACCTTTTCACTCCGCCATCTTGGCTCCGCCCCCTCGGGTTTTTTTTTTCATCCTGTAAAGTTCTCTATTGCTGTGTCATGTCCTGACCCCACTTATGGTTTTCTTAGCAAAGATACTAGAATAGTTTGCCATTTTTCTTCTTCATGTTATTTTACAGATGAGGAAACTGGAGTAAACAGGGTTAAATGACCTGCCCAGGATTAAGTATCCAAGGCTGGATTTAAATTCTGATCTTCCTGACTCTAGACTTTGCATTCTATCCACTATGCCACCCAGCTGCCCAGCTTCTTCATTGTTGGATACTCTGTTTTAGTATCCTAGCATTCTTTCTTGCTCCTCTACACAAATGTAGCTTTTAATTTGTGTTATCTGAACTTACTGCTCTGTGTTCCTCCTCCATTCTCTTTCCAGTTTCCTCTAGTTTCCTTCCGCTCTGCAGAATACTGAACAAATTCTAGTCAGCAACACATAGTTCAGGGGATGTCAAGGTCAAGTGAAGGTTTATTTATTCATTTATTTATTTATTTATTTATTTTTAAGATTAAGGGGACCCAAGCTTGTTTGCAAGTGGCAGAGAGTGAGCCAAAGGGTAAAAAATGTGAGATGGGCTGATGGAGTATCAGGTGCCTGCAGGAGGCAAGAGAACATAGGATGAAGAATAGGGGAAAACTTAGCCTTGTGTCAGATTAGATAACATAAATTTATCTTGGGCCCAGGTGACACATGTGTAACTTTCCTTACCATGTCTACATGTGGGAAGAAATGGAGAAAGTAGGTGGGGTATTCTGGATTAGGTGAGGTTCTGGCCTGGGAAGGTGACAAATGAGGAAGGGAGTCCCATGATAGGAAACCATGAATTTGAATTGGTCAGCCTTAGGCCAAAAGAGTCTAGATTGAACTAGAGTGGGGGGTGATAGACATAGTGTAACTATCAAGTCATGTAAGTAGATGCTGTTCTTCCTCTCTGGGGTTCTCTGTTGCTTCTCGTATATATGCTGCTTCCTGCCATCTTTCCTCCTCTCCTCTGGTTCATTTTCATGCCTTTTAGGTTTTTTTTAGCCCAACTCTTCCATCTTGAGAATGTAGCCCCATCTCCTAAGTGGAGCACAGATTAGGGAAGGCACAGAAGTCTGGCTTTCTACACTCTCCTTGACTTGCCACATGTGCAGCATGGGACTGTTTCCTTGAACCTAGTCTGTCCTCGGACTTGAGATCTACTGTAGAGCCTGTTGGCTGTTGTTACAAAGCAGGTTAGGGAATTTGAGGGATTGATCATGGAATTGGAGGAGTTGGGGCCTTGTAGAGACTTTCAAGAACAGGGAGGGCGTCATAGAGAAGATGTGGGATCCTTGTTCTGGGCCTTAAAAAGTAGAATTAGGGGCTGGGAAAGTGAGGAAATGCCCAATCGGGGATGAAAGCATGAATGCAAAGGCAGAAGGTAGACCAGCCAGAGAACAGCTGTCAATTCATTTTGGCTGGAACATAGATTGTGTAAAGAGGGAAAGACTGAGCTAAAGTTGGAAAAAGTTTGGGTTGGTGCCAGATTGCGGAGGGCTTCAAATTACAGATTAAGAAGTTGGTACTCTAAAAGTAATAAAGACAACGCAGTATTTTGAGAGGGATAGAGATGTGGTCATAATTTTAGATTAGGAAGATAGCTCTCTGAAGGATTAAGTGGGATAGGACAACACTGTCAGCAAGTAGTTATTAAACACTTCTATATACTAGGTTTTAGAAATGCAAATATAAAAAATGAAACAACTTTTACTCTTAAAGAGCTTGCATCCTATTAGGAAAGACAGTATGCATACATCTTCATTAATTTACAATAAATACAAATATATAGCAATTAAAAATAAGGTAATTTGGCTTTAGCAGTTGTGGGAATCAGGAAAGGCTTCATGCAGAAAATAGTCCTTGAGTTCTTTCTCAGTTGAGAGGGATACATGAAATGAAGGTGAACAGCAGAGTGCATTCAAGATAGACATAGAAAATGGAGCTCTATGTGATGAGGAAAAGAGAGAAGGGCAGTTTGGCTAGATGTATTACAAAGAAATAATGTCTAATGAAATCAGAAAGGTGGTTTGGGACCAGTTTTGAAGGGATTTAAAAAACAAACAGAAGGGAGGTAGAGTCAAGATGGCAGAGTAAAGGGGGGGGACACCTCCAACCTCTCCCCCAAACCACTCCAAATTTTTAAATAATGACTCTAAACAATTTTTAGAGTATCAGAACACCCCAAAGATGGAGTAAAATATTATCCAGTCAAAAGCAACTTAGGTCAGCAGAAAAGGTCTGTAGAACCAGGGTGGGAATCCAGTATACAATCCAGGCCAGCGCAGTCCTGGCCCCAGCTCCTGCCTGGACTCCAGAGTCAGTGAGGAGGTAGGACCTCTGAATCAGCAGCGGTGCTGGAGGCTTCTGGACCTCTCGGCCTGGTATGGCAGGGCCATTGCAGAAGATATGAAGTTAAGGTTCCTACATCCAATTCCTCCAAGAATAATAAGGATTGGGCTCAGGCCATGGAAGAGCTCAAAAGGGATTTTGAAAATTAAGTAAGAGAAATTAAGGAAAAATTAATAGTGGTGCAAAAGGAAATTCAAAAAGCTAATGAGAAGAATGCCTTAAAAAGCAAAATGGGCCAGTTTGAAAAAGGAGGTATAAAAGCTCAGCTAATGACTTTATGAGAAATCAAGATACTGAAAGATAGCAAAATTGAAAAAGTGAAAAAAAATAGAAAATAATGTGAAATATCTTATTGAAAAAACAACTGACCTGAAAGTCATGATCAAAAAAATAAAAAGGAGAGAGAGAGAAAGAGACAGAAAGAGAGAGCGTGGACGTCATCTTTAAAGAAATTATCCAGGAAAACTGTTCTGATATTTTAAAACCAGAGGGTAAAATAGAAATCAAAAGAATCATTCCAAAATGAATACTCCCATGAATATTATAGGCAAATTCTGGAACTCCCAGATCAAGGAGAAAATATTGCAAGCATCCAGAAAGAAACAATTCTAATTTCAATTCAATTCAATTGGAGCCTCAGTCAGGATAACACAAGATTTAATAGCTTTTACATTAAAGGACCAGAGGGCTTGTAATATGATATTCCAGAAAGGTGGTCTTTAAAAAAAAAGAGAGAATTTTTTTCAGGTCTTTGTGATGAAAAGACCAGAACTGAATGGAAAATTTGATTTTTTTCAGTACAGTCCTTGGAGCATCATTAAGGAGCCAGTCAAGAAAGAAATATCATAAAGGGACTTAATAAAGTTTATCTGTTTACATTCCTACATGGGAGGATATTTATAACTCAGAACTTTCTCATTATTATGGTAGTTAGGTGTGTGTATGTATGTCTGTGTATACATATAGATAGATAGATAGACAGACAGACAGGTTGGGAAAGGTGGGTTGGTGCCCACTCACAGGTATGAGTTTAATATGAAGGAATAATATCTTTAAAAAATGAGAGAAATATACTGGGAGAAAGGGAAAGGGAGTAGAATAATGCAAATTATCTGCCATAAAAAAAAGAGAAAAGAAAATGCTTTTCATAGTGGAGGGGGAAAAAGGGGAGTACTCTCATCAGAAATGGCTCAAAGAGGAAATCATACGGACTCAATATGGGTATAAAAATCCATCTTACCTTGCAGGAAAATAGAAGAGGAATAGGATATCGGAAGAGGGAGGTGGTGATAAAAGAGAGGACATATTAGGGAAGGGAGTGGTCAGTACCAAAACACTTTTGAGGAGGGACAGAGTGAAAGAGAATAAATACTGTTAGCAATAGTAATTGTAAATATATATATATATATATATATACATAGATAGATAGATATGCATATATATATATTTGAAGCAAGTTTCTCTGATAAGGCCTCTTTTCTCAAACATAGAAGGAACCAAGTCAGATTTATAAAAATTGCCCTAATTGATAAATGATCAAAGGATATAATCTGTGCCCTATAAATTCATGCATATCATTTGCCTTAACACCACCACTACATGAGGCATAAAATACCAAGAGATTTGAGGAGGAAAAAAGGAAAATTACCTATTTGTACAAAAAAAAATTCATAAAAGCTCTCTTCTCAGAGCCAAAAAAACCCAGGAAATTCAGGGGATGCCCATCAATTGGCTCAATAAACTGTGGTATGTGTTTGTGATGTAATAATACTGTTCTCTGGGAAATGATGAGCAGGATGCTCTCAGGAAAAAAGCAAACCTGGACAGTCCTCCATAAATTCAAGCAAAGTGAAATGTACCGTATACAAAATAATAGCAATGTTTTAGTATGACCAGTTGTGAATGACTTTACTGTTCTCAGTAGTACAATCATCCATGACTACTCTGAAGGACTTATGATGAAAAATCCTTTCCATACCCAGAGACCTCACTGATTATGTCTGAATATAAATCGAGGCATTCTCTCTCTCTCTTTTTTTTTTTTAACTTAAGGGTTTTTTTTGGAGGATTTTTACTGTTTTCTTTCACAACTTGATTTTTATGGAAATGTTTTACCTAACTTCACATGTTGTTTCTTAATTGTGGGCAGGGACAAGGGAGAGTCCAGAACACAGAAAAATTTTAAAAACAAATATAAAGAAAATTTTGTTTTGAATGTAACTGGGGAAATAAATTTTAAAAAGCAACAAAACAAACATAAGTTTGTATTTTAACTTGCAGGCAAGCAGGAACCAATGGAATTTTAAGCTTACTGATATTATCCAAACTACATTTAAAGGAGAGACTGCAGGGGGAAGAGGCTTGAGGCAGGGAGACCAGTTATGTTGTTGAAATAATCTTGCAGAGAGGTAGTGAATTCCTGACCATAGTTAGTTGAGCAAATAGATAAAAGGGGTTAGATATGAAAAATGAAGTAAAGTAAAAATGGCAAGATTTAGCCATTGTGGGTATATGGTGATGTGATGAGGTATAAAAATTATAAACCTGAGATTAGAAGGATAGTATTTCCAATGGAGATAGGCAGGTTTGAATAATAATGAGTTTGGGTTTATATGATTTAATTTTTGAGCGTATTGAATTTGAGATGACTTCATTTTAAAATATCCAAAATACAATTGGTGATCTAGTGCTGAAGTTTAGAAGAGACTACGAAATTAGAAAGTTGGGAAGAAAAGGCATGCTTTGGGTAGAAAGTTGAGTTCAAATTTTATGTGTAGTCAAAATGGGAGGTGTGGGACCAGAGATATAGAAAAGATTGAGACTGGATAAATGGAATTATCTGCCTAGCCATGGAAGAGATCACCAACGGAGAAATATAGAGAAGAGAAAATGGTTAGATAGGTTGAGGGAACCCACATTTAGAAGACAGGAAGAATAAATTGTATAACTTGTGATTACAACAACCCCAATTTCAAGGTCCTAGACTATTTTGAATAAAGCTCTGGCATTTCAGAAATATTTTAAGTTCCGTCTTCTAACTGCAGGATAATTTTCATCCTACTGTGCAACCTGATGGTTTCTCCTTGAAGTCAGTATCCAGTATAAATGTTGACCAGCTTAGAATTAGAAATGAAGAAAGAATGCGAAGACTAAATGAGCTGCAGAAAAAACCTATTGATACAGGTAAAGAACCCTGACAGACTGTTGTCCATTCTTCGAGAAGTATCTTGGCTACTTTGATGATAGGGAACGGCTATATAGTTTAATGGAAGTTTCAGTACGGTGCCTTGGAACCCATCAGTAGCAACAACAGTTACTGAAGTTATTGGGGCACAGCAATTTTTCCAGTGAAATAGGGGCTACTAGGAATTGACAGTTAATTGGGGGGAAGGGAGGGCTAATGGATAGGGATGTATGGAGGGGATGACTGCAGTCTTCCTGTGCCTTATCATGGTAAAGCAATGATGCTGGATTTTCAGAGGCCATAACAATAAAGCATCAACTTTGACAAGGCCTAAAATATAGGTCCTGTAATTTTTTTTTTAAACTGAAAACCAATCTAACAAAGTTCAGAAAAGCTCAACACCATCAATATGGCTGCCAGATGGCAAATTTTTTTAAAGCCAATAATTTGAAGACCATTAATCACAGGTTGTTCATCCATCTTCTTAATAATAGCCTTTGTGGAGTTAAGTAGAGAGGAAGCTAAGTTTTTTTTAACTGTGAATAGGGAGATCACCTAAAATTGTTTTTAATCATTAAGATCTTTGGTTCATATTGCTGGCTTTTTCTTCTGAATATTAAATATTCTTCTCTTTTTTTTTTTTTTCTGCTGAAGCAATTGGGGTTAAGTGACTTGCCCAGGGTCACACAGCTAGGAAGTGTCTGAGACCAGATTTGAACTCAGGTCCTCCTTACTTCAGGGCTGGTGCTCTAACCACTGCACCACCTAGCTGCCCCTTGAATATTAAATATTCTTACATAGAAATTTTTCATATTTTCATAGTAAATCACTTTAGCCTGTTAATGTCTGCTTTCTGCATTTTAGAAAACTCAAAAAAGGTTAAAATTATCGTATTGGGATTGTTTCTTTTTATAGATTTAAATAAATGGTACTAACTCACTAGAACAGTATAAGCCCAATTGGCCACACATAGCAAGTTAATTTCTTGGTGAAATCTGGTGTTGTGGGAAGTGTAAAACTACTTACCACTTTGCACAAAGCATGACATATGCGTCATTACATAGTGTATAATTAATATATTCCTGACATCATCTTCTTCGCTGAAATATATATTTGCTTTAGTTGTTTTGCCAAAAGCATGTGTTTCTTTGCCCCCTCTAGTAAGTGGAACAGTGTTGTCAGTAAGTTGTACCACATTATTAATTCTGCCAATAGTAAACTCATATAATGGAGAAATTTTGTTGGGTTTGTTATTATATATAATCTAACATGTCCTTTGGATTTATACTTGGATCTATACCTTAGCACTTGTTCCAGATTTGAATTTAAATTTTATCTGAATGTAACTAGGTCTTTCATTTCAAATATATTTTTTTGTTATCTAGCATGAAAATGAATGAATGATTGAACTTGGGTAATCTCTAAACTAGGGGTTTTTCAAAGGGAGGGGAGGAGGTACGTGAACTTTTAAAATATTTTAATAATGATTATAGCATAATCAATTCCATATTTAAAGTATTATTTTGAGAAGGGGTCCATAGATTTCACTACCAGGGGGAGGGGTACATGACACAAGATTAAAAACCCCATATTATAAGCAGTAAAATGTTCATTAATTTTTATTGATTAATTTTCCTACTGATAGATGAATTTTAAAGCTCTTCCTTAGATTCTAAGATAGTTTAGTGATAACCAGTTACTAAGTTATTTTTTTTAATTTAATATTATCCTTTCAAACAGGAGCTTTTGGGTTTGATGTGGATTGATTGCTCATTAAATTGTTTTCACGTGTCCCTTTGCTGTACCAGTCCTTCACAGACCAGGAGATGTAATTTTAAAAAGAAATGAAATTTCCATCACAGGGTAGGAAGACAGATTTTCATATAATTATATCTAATAAATAAGCCACAAAAACATAGATGTAGAATTACTGTTCAAATAAACTAAAATCTTGTAATAGAGAGAATTGGAATGGACATGATTTGATTTCTTATTTTTGGCCAAAGATAAAGTTACTTCCAAATAATGTATCAGTAATTCACCACCTTCTGTGTAAACTACCCTTCAGTTTGCTCCCTGAAAATAACTGACATTTTCATAGGCCTTAAAGTTTGCACTTGACATACATTATTTAGGTCTCACAGGAACCCACTCAGATGAGTACTATAATAAGAGACTTTTATTTTCCAAATGCAGAACCAAGCTAGGAAGATGTTAAATTACTTGCAGGGTCTCCTAGCTGGTGTCAGGAATGCAACCACTTCAAATTACTCTATTCCAGAACTGTACGAAGTTTTCATTTCATATTAAAAGTAAAAACAATTAAATTTTTGTTTCTGATTGAATTTACCCATAAGAAATTTTCACCATTTTTAGAGTGGAAAAGGAAAGAAACCTGAATATATAAGTAATCAGTTTCACAGAGATTATTTTACCCTTTCACAAGGTATTGATGAAGGGAATTAAAATTGTTTTTTATCACAAATTTTTTAAGTTAAATGTACTAAGAACACCTGTGTACACTAGCAATGACCTAGGAATAGGGATCTCTTAAAAAAAAAAAAAAATGAACAGCCATCAGGAGGAGCTCTTTTTTTAATAGCTACATGAATATTGGCCTCATTAAGCATAAAGACACTGAGCTTATTTGAGGAAGGAAATTTTAAGTCAGCTTATATGCTGAGTAAACAAATTTATTTTTTGATCTTTGAAAGTATACTTTCCCTTCCACTGTGTAGAATTTCTAAGTTCTAAAGACTGTATTTTTCAATAAAATTTTTTAGAAATGATTTATGTTAAGTATAGTCTATTCTTTTTGTCCTAAAATATTTTAACATATTTTCTCATAGGCAAAATTAATCCTCCCTTAAATTTTAAAGAAAATGAGCTTTCAAGATGCCTTTGCTATTTAAAAAAAAATGCTTTTTAACTCCTACAATGATTTCTGGTCTATTGAAAGAGAGCATGTGAGAACCAGAATGAAACATTAGGGATAGTCCCAGTTACTTGAATATATGATAAATTTAAATGAATTGTTCATTATTAGCAGGCTATATGACCACTGTTCTCCGAAAAAACAAACAAACAAAGAAAACACAAAATGATAATTTGGGCTATCCCAGGTCTGGTTGATGGTCCTTATTTTACTGTATCAATAACAAGGGCAGGTGTTTATTTTAATTAGTTAATTTTGGTGTGTTTCCCCATGTTAATCTAAGTCTCTTGTTTCTCTTTTCCTTCAGATGATGAAGTTTCTCTGGTTAATCCAGATGACGTTCTTAAGCACTTTACATCCCCTGGTGGTGAAAGAAGACCTAGTTCTGTAGAAACTGTAGCCACAGAGCCTTGGCTCCGACCTGGAACATCAGAGACTTTGAAAAGGTTCGTGGTTGACCAGTTGAACCAAGAGCAGCGTTCCTCTGAAAATCCATTACCTTTTAATTGGCAGGGCCTTTCTACAGCACATGGTTAAAAAATAAATCTAGACTGGAACCAGTTGTGCCTTTTCAGGGTAAAAGGAATGTTAATTTGATCTGCTGAACTTTTTTGTATTCTAGGCCTTATTCCCTATCTCCCATTATCATCCGTCCCCCACCCCCCTTCATGTAGATGGATAATTTTTAACCTGTAAAATATAAACAATACTAAATATGTACATATGTATTTTTCCCCATATTTTGTTGCTTTTATGTATTCCATGAAATTGTATAGGATTTTTTTTTAAAGCCACCATTACTGTTAGTTTCACAATGCATAAAGTATGGAATTATTTTCACACACGTTTTGCCATAACTAACTTATAGTGGTAATGAAAAGTACTTGTAACCAACTACCATATGTGCATTATCTTTATTCTGCCTGTTACTAGGATGATGTGAATAACATTTTAAAGTGTCTTAATACATGTAAAACTTGAAGATCTTTTGGTTGTGTGTCTATAAATGCACAACTTTGCCAGTGTCATCAATATTCAAAATCATCTTTTAGCAAACACTCCAGCATGTGTGGTAGCTTTGACCACTCCCCTTACCAGCTACTCTTTTACTTAAATATGGAAGCAAGGATGGTTTTCAAAGATGGTTTTTAGTTCTACATCATTTATTGTCTAAATAAATGGTGGTAGGGCCATAATCGATTTTGATTTTATTCCAGTCAGTTGTATACTAAAATGCAAATTACATCTTTTTTCTGTGTGTTGAATTTTGGTGCCAATGACGGCATTGTCTTAAGTTAATGTCTAATTTATGTTATGATTTAACTACTTGTTAATGGAAATAAAGTTTTATTTTATTATCAATCAGTGCTGTCCTGTAGATAATGTAATTTTACAATTTAAAAGTAAACTAGCCAACTAAATTTTAATGAGGGCAAAACAAATACAAGCCATGTATATAATCCTTGAATATAGGAAATTTCCTAGGATGCTATGAAAACGGGTTGAAAGGTTGAAATCATTGTTTTTAAATGGATTTATTGATAAGAACTAAGGTATTGCTAATTCTTTTTTTAAGCTGATTGTCTATTTGTTTCATCAGTATGAGACAGAAAGAATGAGACAGAATTAAACTTAGATTTGGTGTTTGTTTCTCTCTCTCTCTCTGGGTCAAGCCACAGCAAAACCATTTGATAATCCCTTACTGTTTCATAGTTAACCAATTTTCCAATGTTGGCAGCAGCAGACTGTAGATAGCCTTCAAAGGATATTAATTTCAATTAGGAGGTGACAATGTTTTTCTGACTTTGTTAGATGCATTTATTTATGATTTAGAACTCCAAGATACTCTTAAGCCATCCTCATAACCAATCTGGGCTTCTTGAGAGCAAGGGGCATAATTGATTGATTGAAAGAAAAGACTATCTATCTATATCCTAATCCTTTTATATCGGTTGTTTTAACATGCACCATCTAGGACATAGGGTGGGAGGTAGAACCAGGTCTAGAAGGTCTCTCTAAAGTCAGTTTAAACAAAGTATCCTAAAAGCAATTTTGTGATAGAAGAACAGGAATTCTGTTATCTTAAAAATTTAGAAGCATAAATTCATTTTCCCTAGAGTTTTGTAAATAGTATTTCTGGAGATGTGGTCTTTGGAATCCATCTTAAATAATAATAAAGTGACTAAAATCCTCACCACATCAGCACATTGTAAAAGTATGTATTTTTTAAACTTTTATTTGGAGTATGAGAGAACACCAAAAAGACCATCCCTACTGCATTTTATAAATACATGGAGTCATAGACAAGGAAAGGTGGCTAACTTTTGTGGTTTTTTGAACAAACCCATTTTACACATTTATTTGTTCAAAAAATATTTATTGAGCTCCTACAAAGGAATATAATTGTGTCTCTAACACTTGGACCCTGAAGAAAAAAGCACCATGTGAAGAGATGGTTGCATTACTGTGTATGTATGTGTGCGCACACACATACACCAACCAAGTCTCTGGTAGGCTGTCATCCTTACTCTGGGTTCTCAGTTGCTCATACACAAGAGGTATAAAAACAACTATCTTTAGTTTGATGTAGTGAAAACAGGGGTATGCAGGAAAGGATTCAAAGTGTCTGGAACCAATTAAATGTATTTTGGACTGTAACTTAGAAATCTATTTTATAATTCTTGATTTTCAGTTAAAAATCAGTCATTGAAACAAGTTTCTTAAGATTACACTGGTTTTGATTGCACTGATGAAAGAATTCAAAAACTTTATTGACCTATAACCTGATTAGAATATGCCAGATGAGAACCAATATTGTACAGAAAGTTGTACAGAATTTTTACATAAAAAACTTTACATATCTGTACCATATACATTTTATCCATCTGAAAAAATTTTCTACATCCACTGTTAATATGGAATGCTTGACAATCTTGTCTTTTTTAAGCCATTAGAACACAATTCACAGTATGAATACATTTCCAATAAATCTAACCATCCTCACTCAAACCATGCCAGATTTGTTACTTTAATATATTCAACATTAAATTCTGTACATAGAGTGAAATCTACATCGATCCCCCCCCCAAAAAAAATAAAGAAAAAAAAATTGTGACAGCAGATACAACCTAGACTTGTTTTTTCAGTGATTCAAGTTCCAGTCCTTGAAGGATCATATTTTTAATGGCTCATGTTTAAAAGCCCTAACACAAGTATGTTACAGATAGTTATGCCAGTAGTGATATTACTCTACCTCTGTGACCTCTGTTTTCAAAGAGTCAGCAATGGTAGCTTCTGGGCTATAATTCTCCTTCCCTCCCCACCCCAAAATTTTCACCACACTGGGGGGAAAAAGATCCCACAAAACAAAACAATCATCAACCCAAACTTCTAGTGCATTTGATGAACAAAATATTATGGGTCTTTAGCAAATGAATATGAAAATAAAGAAATAAACTAATGCAGGAAGAACTATATAATGTTTAAGGTTTTATATTACAGACCTGCATCTCTGTACATTTTTTTTTTAACAGAAAGATGATTACCAATATCTCAGGTAGTCTGAGTGTGCAAAAATCTTCAGAATAAGAATACCATAGTTGCTAAATATCTTTTACCATGAACAATAATTTTCTCTTTTTCCCCCAATTATAAACATTTTATCCTTCAAAATACAGCTCTCCTGAGTTGTACTTCTTGTAGAAGTTCAAGCCTTTACACATATAGTTAGATCTTTGGGTAAATTTCACTCTTCATACTTGCCATTAACACCTGTGGCTATCCTGCTGTCTAGAACAAAGGAGGGAGGGTATCATAGCACATACTGACACACTGTGCTGAAAACAGGCTCTAAGCTCAACATGAGCCCAAGACAATCAGAGATAATCCATCAGATAACTGAAAAGGATTAGATGGAGTGTTGTTGCAAGTCTGAGTTACAGTTCTACACGCCTGTACCATCAAACCATAGAAACGTGCTGCCATACAAAGGCATTTTCCAAACTGGAAACCTTAGCTCCATGGTCCTTTTAAAGAGCTGAAGGATATAAACTCTAACAGAGTAATATTGTTACCATCACTGCTTGCTTGTTCCAAGCTCCTGTTCAGGTGGTTGTGATATTTGAAAAACTACTCCAATACGAAGAAAAAACCTCCGGAGAACAGCTCGAAGTTCAGGAATCAGGTCAAATTGCATAATTTCACACAAGAGAGGGTAGTAGAATGATGCATGAGCTTTGAACTGAAGAAAAAAAATGATTTAAACATTTAGTTAGTGTTATTTGCAAGACTTAAATAGGTTTGTTTTATTTAAATTTTCAGTGGGTTTTTTTTTTTTTGGACAGAATTTACTGACTATAAAACTAAATTTCAATAGATGTTTATCCATTTCAAAAGATTTTAATGAATTTTCCTCAGCATTTAGAGAATGTAAAAAAAACAATCTATGGGTATTATATAGCTTTTTATATATTTTATGTAGAAGTTGGATTTAGGTTTTTCATTAAAATTTTAAATATTTTGCCAAAATTTTGCTTCATTTGGCCAGGCAAAACATGCAGTGACAGATGTATATACCCTTGTCCTCTTACAGTGTTTATATTTTCTGTCCTCTACATTTCCCTACAAGATTTTCATAGATTTATGAAACTATCCCAAATCACAAAAGAAGCAAAAGTCCTCCCCGCCCCCCCAATCACTTTTTGGATTTTTTGTCCAACAAAAATTCTAATTCATCATCATAGGGAACTCCTGATCTACAAATTTCCTCTACCTTTTTAGACAACTCACAAATTATGGTCCTGAGAGAGGTGCCTAGAACACCAGATATATATGTTATGCAGTTACAGAGCTACCATGTATCTGAGGCAGGACTTTTAATCAAGGGCTTCCCCATTTTACTCTACTACATCAAACTACCTCTCTCTGTTCTTATATCTAGATAAACATTGTGCCTATGCCTATGCTATAGAGATACTACTTTGCTTTAACTTTCATAGACTTTAAAGCAGTTCGAGATTTTCATTCTGAGGACTGCCTTTACAACTGTGATTATATTGTCCTACTTATTTCCAAGGTCATTCTCCCTCAACAAACTTTATTTAGCAAGTGGTCATATTCTTCCTTTTCATCCCATTCCTCTACTCTGCCCTTAGAGACATCAAAATTCAAACTGAAATATTCCTTAAACCTTCAACTTCAGGAATCACAGGTGAAAAATCACATTTTGCCTATAATTAATGGCATTTATTTGGATTAGTTTTTAGAATGTGATTTTAAAAATCTCCAAGTCCAATTTTATTTTCTTTCTCACACGCTCACACACACATACGCAATGTGTTTTATATATAACACACACACACACACACAAGTAAAAATATATGTGAGCTAATTTCCAGGATGGCTATTAAGAAGGAAATATTTAGGGAGTCATAGAAAGAAGTAGCGCTATGACAGGAAAGGTCAAAGAATAAAGTGACAGAAATGAAAACAGTGGAAAAATTTATTCTCCATTGACTTCCCCTTTTTTTGTTACCAGTCTGTCCTCCTAAACTTTTAAGCTGACATCATATGAAGTAAATCTGAATAGCAACTAGTGCACACATTTTTTCTTCAACTTTTCAGTATTATCAATTTTCATAATCTAAACCAGAACCAAATGCTGTTTTTAAGAATGGAACAAAAGAAACATTTCTACATCTAATACTTACCCTATTGTCACTTATCTTTAGAACTTTAGTTAGGAACAAAAGCAGTAAATTAGTCCAGGCTTCCCGGTGACTTTCTGATGTAAGAGTCAGGAAATAACTTAGTGCTTCACTGCAGACACTACAAAAAGAGAAAGTATAATTTACGTAAAGAATACAAACACACCCCCTTGTAGATTGTAAGCTTAATAAATGCTTATTGTCAAACTGAATGTGAAACCAAGAGAAGGGAAAGGAGAAAAGAGGTATGAGAAAGAAATAGAAGACAGAAGAGAGAAGAGGGAAAGAAAATTTAATGCAGCCCCCACTGCCAGAAAGGCAGTGCCTAGCACACAGAATGGGTTTAACAAATGCTGACTGACTGGATCACCATGGATAAGTCATTTACTCTTTTAAAATGCAGGGCAATCCTCTAAGATTATAAATTAGTCAAAAGATGCTGATCTGCTCTGGCAGAATAAGTTCCTGAAAAAGAACTCCTAATATCAATGAAATTTCAGTTTAGAATAAAAATAGGATATTGAAATTGAAACTAAGGAGAGCAGTATGACTGAGCAATTAATAGACAATTTCCATGTAATCTTAAAGGTCTGACAATCCACCATCATTTATTAAGCACCCACCCAGTATTATGCTAAATATTAGGGGAAGTACTGACAAAATGATGTCATCTTTTGGGTAGGGAAGGGCTCCCAAAGGTGAGGATGTTGCTCATCTCAGGTTTCATGGAAGAGGAGTGATCTCTGGAGTAGAGCTTTGAAACCTCCGTTAAGTTGAGGTGAGGAATGTTTGGACATTCTAACTCTTAGCAATGGGGGACCCCCAATGCAAAGGTGCAAAGGAAGGAGACCAATGTGACATGGGAGAAACAGCAAGATGGTTACTTTAGCTGGACCAAAAAGATCATGAACAGGGATACTGTGTCAGAAGCTTGGTAAGCTGGCAGCAGGTTTGGAAGAGCTTTAATGCTACACATAAAAAGCTATATTTAATTCTAGAGGAAATAAAATATAAAGTTGATGGAGTTTATTGAACAAGGGAGTAACATACTTGTTTTCTAATTAGAGACTTATGTCCACACTATACTTTTAATTATGTTTAATTATTTTTTCTAAAAAATTATACCCTTCCTAGCTGTGTGACCCTGGGCAAGCCATTTAACCCCAACTGCCTCAGCATATGTATATATACCCTTTTATCTAGCCAAGATGATCTCTTATCTCCAAAGTCATGAGTCCCTCTGGGCCCAAACAAGCTCATATACTCAGGATTACACATAAAGCACTATTCCTCTGTATCAAACTTGGGCAAGAATAGGAGAAATGAGTGTTACACTATCCCTCACCTTCGTAAATTTAACCAAGGAAAAGTGAGGATAAGACTCTATCTAGTGCATCATAGATGAGAACTTTCCTCTACACACGAAGAGGTTATCTTTGGACTTGCCATTCCTCCTGCTAATCAAATTTATTCTGGGGGCAGCTAGATGTCACAGTAGATAAAGGATGGGCCCTGGAGTCAGGAAGACCTGAGTTAAAAACTTGAACCTCTCTGTGTGAGCCTGGGCAAGTCACTTAACCCTAATTGCTTTGGAAAATACAGCCCCCCCCAAAAAAAAACAGAAACCCAGGCCCCCAAAACTAAAAAACTAAATTTATATTGGACGAGGACTTGGAACATCCTACCTCCCTCTTCTATCTATACTATCTACCTTCTGAATCCTCAATTAGCTGTAAAGAATTAATAAATCTTATTTGGATAGCTAGACTTTGAGCATGGCTGTCTCTCCTCTTTTCTATCTGGGATATTGGTTTATTATAAGATCATTTGCTCTAAAAGACATTTGTTACCACAGGTAAGACCTAAAATAGGTAAAAGAACATAATCAATTGTTTTAAATTTAAGGAAAAAACCTACAGGAACTTAGGGAAATAGCACTAATTCATCCTGAAAAGCTCACTATATCAAGTCAGTCCTAAATTTGGAAAATTCTCAAGTCAAGATGAAAAATAGTGAAAAATCTGTTACCTAAATTATTATAATTCATTAAGCAACTTCTAAGTGAATCCTATAGGGGTTTCTGACTTTAAAATCTGCTCTTATTTCCTTTGGTTTATTTAAATAATAGAAGCATTCTTTCTGCAAGTAAAGACTCTAAACAATGCAGGGTTTTTAATATAAAACATTGTTTTAAGATAAAAAATTTTCAGATCTGGCCTGAATTTAAAATTCTGGAGTGAAGACTTTTAAGTTTTATTGAAGATAAGCAGTGATATAATTAAACAGTTTTCATAAATGCAAATTAAGAAGCAGACTTTCATCATGAAACCTATTTCCCTGGAGATGAGAGAGATATCTTGTGATTATTTTAAAGTGATTTTTATATCTACTATATTTCTGAGGAAATTAGAAGAATCATAATTATTAATCAATCTTACTTTAAGAGCCTCTGCTGGACTTCATCCCATGCACTGGTTCGGCTCTCATCCATGTACATTCGGAAAAGAATTCGTAATCCACATGCTAGACTACTAGTCTCTTGTTTGAGAAGATTGGGCTTAGATTTCCCTTTGAAACCTATAAGAAAGGAAAGATTGTCAAATGTCAACTGACTATCAGAAAGATTTTCATTCATTTGTTTCTACACATCCATTTCAAAGATCAGAGCTATTTTAGGCCCAGCAAATTTTGATGCTGGAGAATAGAAAGGCACAAGAGCTTTCAGGTGTACTAAAAATTGACAGACTGACAAGCTCCCGAATGCATGAGAACAGTGGAAAGGTATGGCAAAGAGCTATATTCCACAGGCAGGTAGTTATGAGAAGGCTACTTGGCTTCAGTATTGCTTTTCATTTTATTCTGTGCTATCAGCTGAAATTCTACCACATAATTTTAAACCACTTTTACATGCAAAAATGGCTCAAGAATGATTAAGAGTCATGGGTCATTTCCACTTCTTCTGTGTCATTATTAAAATTGCTTCCAGGAATGTTCTTTACCACTCCCAAATTGGTAAAGCATCTCTCAGAATACGCCATTAACAAATATTTGTTGAATTAAGATAAACATCAGCTAAAAAAAAAAAAAAAAACTGGAGGAAGAGGAACAGAAAATTAAGGCACCTAAGATAATTCAAATTTTCATAGTTTGAATATTATAGATATTCCTTTTATTGACTCAAGACAGATGACAAGCATTATTCAGTATTGACTGTGTTAGGCACTAGGCTAGCAACTGAGGATACAAAGAAAAATGAGAAATAATCTCTGGCTTTAATGAGTTTACATTCTAAAAAAAGAGGGAACAGAAGAAAGTATACATACACACATAGAGAACATACAAAAAAAAAAGCAGATACAAAGTAACATTGGAGGAGAGAAACCACTAGCAATTTGGGAGAAGGAAGGTCTTATACAGATAGTGGTATTTAAGCTGAGTCTGGAAGGGAATGAAGAATTCCAAAACGTAGAGATGAATAAGAGAAAACACATCAGCTACTGGGGGACAATAATCAGGACAAAAGCACAGACAGGGAAGACAGAGGTCTATATCTGAGGAATATATGTGACTTTGACAGACAAGTACTAAGAATTTCAGTTCTGGCTGAAAAATCCAACCTAAGATTAGTTTCTCTAAATTTAGTTCAGCTAGTCCTTTGGAGAAAGAGACACAATCTGTTTGTTGCCAGGATCTACTCCATTGCCTTGCAAAAAGAATTACGTCCCAGAGCTTAGGTTTGTGCCACCAAACCACATCCAAGAACTTTAATGGACACCACAGAAAAACAGCTAAGTGGCACAGTGGACAGAGTACTGGGCCTGGAGTCCAGAAGACTCATTTCCTTGAGTTCATATCCAGCCCCAGACACTTACTGTATGTGTGTGTAATCCTGGACAAGTCACTCAATCCTGTTTGTTTCAGGTTCCTCATCTATAAAATTAGCTGCAGAAGGAAATGGCAGAACCACTCCCAAATGGAGACACAACTGAACACATACAGAAGAGAAAAAAAGCAAATCTGATAAGTGCCAACTTGGCTCCACTGAGCAAATATTATTCAAGAGGAGATCATCTTTCTCCTTTACTTCTGCATTCATCATGACAATCAGCAAAAGTATATAGCAATTCTACTACAAACTCCAAAGCCCTGACTCCAGATTAGGCAAGGCTTTTATATCACAAGGGTTTTTAATTTGGCATCTACAGATCTCTATGAGGAATGTGGGCCAAGAAGTCAATGAAATTGGATGGGACAAATATACAATGTTATTTAATATAATTGGTTTCTTTTGTACATATTTACATATATATGTAGGTATATAATATATAGATTTGTAATTCTTTTGTAATACTATATATTCTAGGTAGTATCAAAAAGAAATCAGTTATATTAAATAACACTGTATATTTTAGATTGTCAAAGTGATCCATGTCACAAAAAAAGTTTAGAATTCCTATCAGAGCCCTAAGCTCTCCAAGTCTATTAAGGACAGCTTTAAGGTTAGATTGCTTGCTTCCAAAAAGTAAAACCATGGCCTATATAAAATAATTTTGTTCCTATATACCTTTGGTGGCAAGATTCCAATAATCTCCCAGGGTATGTTCCACCAATAAAATCAATTTAACATAACTGACTTCAGGCAAGCTAGCACAGGTAAACACAGGAGAACCATAATATAACTATGCCTGTTCCATAAGGCAGAATTTGATTTCCCCATAGCTCTTCCTTTCTCCCTCCTTTCATCTTTAAGCATTCCTGAGCCCTGGCTTCCTCCAGATGACACAGATTCTTTGCTTATCCTTTCCAGTGCTGGCTGCATTTTCACTCATTTTTCACAATTCATGGGTGGTGATATAGGTATCAGAACACTCTTTTTTCCCCACTCTCAGGTTCTTTGAGGTTCACATAATTCATATCTACCATATATTCAAAATCCTGGTAGCTACTGTCTACAGACATCTAGGACGCTCTTCTTTCTTTCTCAACGAATTCAGCTCCTCACAATTTTTTTGTTCCTTAACTCTTTCCCTCACATTAGAGGACTGCAACACTGATACTTCTGTAAACACTTTAAATCACTTTACCATTTCCCATGACTCACCTCAGGCACACTCAGATGCCCTGGATCTAACTTACACCAAAGCTTCTTAAACTGTGGGTTATGACCCAATATGGGGTTGCATAACTGAAATGTGGCAGACACGAAAATTATGATTTGTTATCAGTAAAAGTTTGATTTGTCTACCTATTTTATAGACCTATGTATCTGGGGTCATGCAAAAATTTCTTGGGCAGAAGAGTGTCACAAATGGAAAAAAAGTGAAGAAGCTCTGAACTACCCCACTCCCTTTCTGAGCTCTGAAGTTTCCTACTTGATCACAATCATTGGCTTTCTACACCCTCCTCTGCCTTCCATTCACTAAAACTTGCCATCTGTGCTCACAGTGAAGTTCAGTCCCTCAGTACTCCCCAGCCCATCTCCACACTGCCCTCTTGCATCCCTTGCCCCTTTATCCATTGCTAGCTTGAGCTGTGCCTTACCAAGTCTCAGCTGGGGTTCTTCTCACCATTTTCTGCCTTAGTTACTAAATATTTGTTGTTGAATAGAAGTGGAGACAAAGATCTCGACTGGGTAAACTACATATTTATGTTAAACCTCACTGGACCCTCCTTGTGGCCAAGTAATCCTTTTACACCTCCCTAATTAACTCATTTCCCATTCACCACAGAAGCTCTTTCAAACCTTTTCATCATGAATGAGGATAGGAACAAGCAGAGGATATAAGTATGGTATCTCTTAAGGGCACAGGCACGCTATAGGCCAGGAGGCATGAATTGAATTCTTTGATCAGTGTTGACTTCAAAGGAGGAGGAAGGATTAACTGTTCAGCTCTGTTACTTCCAGACCCTATGTCATTCCGCTAATATAAGAACAAACCTTTATTCCCCGGGGTATCCTTTGATTAATAACTACCAAAGTATAACTTTCTTAGTGAACCAAGGAAAAGAACATTCCTTTAGAGTGAAATACTTAAAGTTGGGAAGAGAAGAGGTAAAGCATCAGGGCTATACAAGGTGGACACTAACAGCCAAAGCATAGTCTTGAAAATCTCCATTTAACAATGGAATCAATTCTGTGCCCTATCCATCTTGGTAGAGGAACCATCTTGCATCAACCAACTCAAAAGAGGGAACTCTGAACCATGTGGCCTTTTGTTTACCAACACGGCAAAGAACTTATCTTTTTTTAAAAAAAATTGGGGGGGGTTATATTTGAATTCTGAGCAGTTTCCCTCCCTTTCATCCTCCTAAATCCACATTGGATGCAAGCAAATACTTTTCAAAATTTTATGGAGTAATTCCTTTGTTTACTACTTTAAAAATTTAATGATCTACCCACCCTTTGACCCCGCAGCATTTCTATTGGGCTTATATCCCAAAGAAATCATAAAGGAAGGAAAGGGCCCCACATATGCAAGAATGTTTGTGGCAGCCCTTTTTGTAGTGGCTAGAAACTGGAAAATGAATAGATTTGCCAAGTATTTTAACATAATTAACATGTAGTGGATATCCTGCCATCTAGGGGAGGGGTGGGGAGTTGGGGGGAAAAATCTGTAACAGAAAGCTATGTAAGGGTTAATGTTGAAGAATTACCTATACATATGTTTTGCAAATAAAATAAAATTAAAAAAAAATTAATGATCTTTTAATCTTGTCATAGTCTGGTACCTACCAAAGACTCCATTCAACCTTGTCCTTTTGGACAAAGGCATTCAAAAACATGAGACCCTAAAACACAGGAGCATAAGAATTCAATGGGAAAAACTTCTGAATGAGCTATTTTAGTTCTCACAGAGCTAGAGTTCTTCCCCAAATTTAAATGAGAAGACTGGACCCTGAATTTTCTTAGGGTTGTCCTCCATTCATTTCATCCAGTAGTCAATACTACATTATCAAAATAGAGCTGGACATCAATACCATTAGGCAGTGTGGCTTCTTTTAGGATTTTGCCCACCAACATGAAGGAGAATTCCCAGATAAAAGCAAATAGCTCCTACTTAGTCTCAGCCACTGAAACAGAGAAAAAGGATACCAATAAGATAGGTACTCTATTACACTAGAATTAAATGGTTCCTCATAAAAGTGAGATTTTAGCTGGAACTTAAAGCCAGGGAAACCATGAAGCAAAAGGCAAGAACGAGAGCATTTCAGCTTGCCTTTGGGAAATTGAACAATGCTCCTGATATGAACATTTATGTCTGTAAAATTTCACAAAGAATAAGCTCCAGTATGCAGGTTTTTCAGTTACTTAGAATTGGCTTTGCAATCTTTTCATTTATACTGCTGTAGGTTATTATGTATACTATTCTTTTTGTTCCCGTTATTTCATCATATATCAGTACATACTTTACCATTTTTTGGAATTCCTCATATACATTCAAATACTCTAAGTGCATGAGCCTTCTCTTTGTTTTTGGTTCTTTGCTACCATAAAGAGTGATTCTATCAGGAAAGCCCTTTATAATCTTCCTCTACTCCCCTTAGCTTCCCACTGTTCTTATACTTAAAATCATACCTCTCCCAGACTCCCCCACCTCCATGGTGTCTTTAATCCAGTGACAATAGCAAGACACTCCATCTCAAGACATTTTCACTGGCTATTTCCAACTTGGAATGCTCTTACTCCTCATAATAATCTCCTGGCTTTTTTATATTCTTCAAGTTCTACTCAGTTAAAATTCAACAACAGGCCTCTCCTGATCCCCCTTAATTCTGGAATTTTTCTTATGTTGATTATTTCAAATTTATCCTGAATGTTTTTCCCCATTAAGTTGTGAGCTCCTTGAGGACTGATACTTCATACTGTCATTTACTTTTCTTTGCACTTCAATTCTTAGCACAGTGCCTGGATTATAGTAGATACTTAATAAATATTTATTGACTCATTGACTAATTAGCTGGTGCATAGTTAATCTCTGAAAAACTAAAGGCAAAAGGAAAGAAGGCAAAGGGAAGAAGAAGCACAGTAGGCACAATAAGGCTGAAGCTTAATTACCAATAAAGAATTGTATGTAAGACACGACAAAAAGATATCAAGGAGATGTACAAATGGAAAAGGAGATGGGCTGGTTACATGGTTACATGATGAGAGGAAAAACTGATAAAGCAGTTCATATACTGTTCTGGTACCTTATTATATCAATATATCAACAGTGAGGACCCCAGCATATTCAGTGGACCTCCAATGAAAAAAGTATAGGGAGTACATGAACAAAAGTCAAATGGGACAACAATGCAAGGATGGGCTATCATCTTTATAGCTGGAAGGAATATACACAGGGATGAAATCATAGATTCCTGGAAGTATAAATTGAAAAATCTATTTATTTTTTATGTAATGTAGCAAACTTGTATTAAATAAAGTATTAAACAAAAGAGAAATGTTGCTGAATTCATATAAGTTAAATTCAGGAAATTAAAGACTGCCATTATGACAGGAATTCAATTTTTAAGATTTCCAAGGCTCAAAAGCTAGTCATGTTCTGTTACTTTATCTTTCCTTGAGTAATTTCTGATACGTGCCGCCAAGAAGTCTCAGAAAATACAATCATCTCTTTATCTAATGCTATTAATAGATTCTGCAATATGTGTCTAAGAGAAATTGTTATGGAGACAATTTGTTCCACACAGTTGAGTAGAATTGCACAAACTACCAGAATCATGTACGTTTGGGTCTGTTTTTGAGTGTAATCATATTTTAGAGACATCATTAGGTGTGCAATGTCATGCATCATTGTATCTGCTGATGACTTCTACAGTTTGATTTTGTAATTAGGCTGTAAAACAGGAAATATTTTATTGTTCTCCTTTCTATGGAAATATAAAAATCCCATTAATATTTCTGAAATTGAGGCTAAGGACATAGATGGCATGAAAGAGGAGGAAATAAGTAATAAGTCTAAGAAATAATGGATGACTGAACTGACATTGTCTTTGTAACTCTTGTTGAGAATATAATGTAGGCACTTCACTAAAATTTTAAGGAAGACAGCCAAGATGCTCCCCTTGCCTATATAATATGTGAATCAAATAATCTTAGAATGAGAAGGAATATTAGAGATCGACCAAACCAAAGCATCCCTGAATCACAAATCCTATCTACAACATATATGGCAATTCATCTTTTTTTTTTTCTATTAAAGCTTTTTATTTGCAAAACATATGCATGGGTAATTTTTCAACATTGACACTTGCAAAACTTTCCGTTCCAAATTTTTCCCTCCTTCTCCCCACCCTCTCTCCTAAATGGCAGGTAGTCCAATACATGTTAAATGTGTTAAAAATATATGATAAATCCAATACGTGTATACATATTTATATAGTTATCTTGCTGCACAAGAAAAATCAGATCTAGAAAGAAAAAAAAAAAAAACCTGAGAAAGAAAACAAAATGCAAACACCAACAGAAAGCATGAAAATGCTATGTTGTGATCCACACTCAGATCCCACAGGCTTCTCTCTGGGTGTATATGGCTTTCTTCATCACTGAACAACTGGAACTGGTTTGAATCATCTCATTGTTGAAGAGAGCCATGCATGACAATTTATCTAACTTCATCCTGAATATGATTAGTGACCAGGAAATCATTATTTGTAAAGCAGCCTATGCCTTATTACGAATCCTCTTTGGAGCTTCAGGTGTTCAAACCCTATGTAGCTACTACAGAGTAAATCTAATTCTCTTTCTAGATGATAATCTTTCAAATACATAAACACAGAACTACATTTTCTCTAAGCTAAACAATCTCTACTTTGTTCAAATGCTTCACAGATTAAATGGTCTGTATTAATGCAGTCTAGGATCACATTAACATTTTTGGCAATCAGATTAACAGAAAGCTCAAAGTCTTTCTTTCCCCTTAGGAATTGCTGTTGTATAACATTTTCATGTTCTCTATTGAGGTTTGCTTGCATTGTATTTCCTTTATCGGATTATTATTTCTTGTAGATATGATTTCTCCTGCACAAAAAATGATGCAATAACTATACATATATTCGATTTCTTAAGTATTCTAACATAATTATCATGTAGTGGATATCCTGCCATCTAGGGGAGGGGTGGGGAGTAGGGGGGAAAATTTTTTAACAGAAAGCTTTGCAAGGGTCAGTGTTGAAAAATTACCCATACATATGTTTTGCAAATAAAAAGTATTAATAAATTTAAAAAAAGGAATCGCTGTTGTACAGGATAATTTCAGAAAGGCCTGGAGAGACTTATATGAACTGATGATGAATGAAATGAGCAGAACCAGGAGATCATTACACAGGGCAACAAGAAAACTATATGATGATCAATTCTGATGGACATGGCTCTCTTCAACAATGAGATGAATTAAACCAGTTCCAACTGTTCAGTGATGAAGAAAGCCATATACAACCAGGGAGAGGCCTGTGGGACCTGAATGTGAACCACAACATAGCATTTTCATGCTTTCTGCTGATGTTTGCTTGCATTTTGTTTTCCTTCTCAGGTCTTTTTTCTTTCTAGATCCGATTTTTCTTGTGCAGCAAGATAATTGTATAAATATGTATACATATATTGGATTTATAATATTATTAACATATTTAACATGTATTGGACTACCTGCAATCTAGGGGAGGGGGTGGGGAGAAGGAGGGAAAAATTTGGAACAGAAAGTTTTGCAATAGTCAATGTTGAAAAATTACCCATGCATATGTTTTGCAAATAAAAAGCTTAAAAAAAAAAAAGAATTGCTACTGTATTATATCTTTCTTCATCCTGGATTCATACAATAGATTTTTTTTGAACTTACTTGAATTTTACTTTTGTTCCTATTAAATTTAATCTTGTTAGATCTAGCTCACGATTTTAGCCTATCAAGATCTTCACCCAATCAAGTTTCCATCATATCTCTTTCTTTCTTCCTCAGAAAAATCAATCTATATGCATTACTTCCACTGCTCCCTTTATTCACTCCTAAACCTTTTTGATGAAAATAAACTTTTGTCTCCAATATTACCAAAGATCTTGATTTGAAAATCTGATGGTATCTCAGTTCTCATCCTCTTTGATCTGCTTCATTTAACATTACTGATCACACTCTTCCTTCTGGATACTTCTTTTCTCTCAAGTTTTGGTGAGCACTAATCTCTTCTGATTCTCCTCCAGTCTGACTGCTTCTTTTTAGTTACCTTTGTTTTTCATACACTTCATATGTATGTTGGTGTGCTCCATGGCTTTTTGTCAAGATCTCTTTTCTTTCTCCCTTAGCTATTTTGTCACTGACCATACTGTCAGCTCCCATGGGCTTAATTATCATGTCTATGCAAATGATTCAGTCCTAAATGCAATCTCTCCCCGTGTTCTAGTCCTATATTACCACTAGTAGCCCACGGGATATTTCAAAATGGATGTGCCAGACAGAGATATCTCAAATTCAAGATTTACAAAACAACTCATTTTTGGCTCCTGGAAACTCACCCTTTTCTATCCTCTCTATGAAGCCTTTCCTGATTCTCTAAACTCTTCAGTAGTACCTTCTTCATTTTATGGCTATTTTGTATTTATTCTGTATACACTTGAATGTGAATGTGGGTGTGTGTGTATGTATGTGTCTATATTTCGTCTTCTCCAATAGAATGCAAGCTTCGTTAGCTTAGGCATTACTTCATCATCTTTGTATTAGTATTTTCAGTGGCAAATTCAGTGCCTTGCATATAACAGGCTTAGCCTCTTATATAATACACACACACACACACAAAATGTGGTTATTATATATAAAATTACTGTCTTATGATTACTTGATGAATGGATCTTGATTCTGTCTAATAGCAAATGCTATTAAGATCCAGTTGGGTTATCTGTGCATCTAATAAGCATCTGAGGAGGAATAGGAAAAAAAAGCTGAGGGAACCCAAAATATGTTATTTTTAAAGAATTTCAAAAAAGGAATTTCTTATATCGCTCAAAAAAGATAAGCTTTCATAGAATAAGAAAATGATGTTCTTTAAAAAAAAGGTAAAATCTCTATTTGGAAAACAATTTTAGGAATAACTGTTTCATCATCATAGAATGTGACAAGACCATAGGACAAAATAACAATATAATCCTGTCTTTAAGGAGCTTAAAGTAGGTATTTCCAAGTCTATCATCATCTATCTTCCCATAACTGGATATTTAATGCATACCAGTTGATTTGAGGATAACAAGTTTAGAGTCCAAAGGTACCTCAAAGTCCAACTCCTTCATTTTACAGAAGGAAAATGTGAAATTCAGAAAGATTTAAGTGATCTGTCCAAAGGGGTCATACAGTAAATGGCAAATAAATAATCTGAACGCAGTCTCAATGTCTCAAAACTTAGTGCTCAAAGCATGAACACAGGTAAGAAGAAAATGAAAAGTAATTTACCTGTCAGTTGAATCATTAACATAAAAGTTGCTTTGTAAAGGGATTTTTCATTAAATGAAAATATAACAAAGTACTGACAGCAATGTAGCACATTAACACACTGACAAACATGTTTAAATATATGTGTTAAGGGATCAAAAAAAAAGTTACATTCCTTTTTCTGGACCCCACCTAATGCTAGAGAAACATAAAGTAAATATTAATATCAATATGGAAGCAAGTATAAGAAATAATGACACAGTCTTTCAAAACCATTGTGAGAAAGCTTCAAGAACCTACCTGCTTTCCAAAGAGCAGTTCTCTGTTCATTGTTTGAATTAAATGCCTTGGCAAATCTATGGGATTCTAACAAACAGTCCAGTAACTTAAAAAGTTGTTGTGAAGTTAAAAAGCGGTACATTCCTTGGTCTTGAGTATCAACTCTAACATCAAAGTCCACTGCATCTCTCTTTCAAAGACCAAAATAATAACAAAACAAAAAAATTCATTAGTAAATTTTGAACTCATTCTTCATGTTTTTACTATTTTATAGTTATATCTTCTTTTTTATATTATTTTTTTATTTTTTACTTTACTAATTTTTAATTTTATATCTTATTAAATTTGTTATTATTTTTACTATTTTATACTGTTATATCTTCTTCCAATGTACAGAAAATTTTTACCAATGATTTTAGCAATTAAAAATGCTGGCCATTTTTATTGCTTTGTTTTATTACTTTCAAGAAACAAAATACACTATCCTGGAGTCTGGATAGAAAAGATTTACATTGATAAATGAGAAGCAATTATTTTATATAACTATATAATGTTTTAATCTATAAAAAATATTTGGTAAGAATTTGAAATTAGTAGGTTCTTTGGTTACTACCTTGAAAAGCAGTAATCAACTTAAAAAAAAATTACACATCACAGTAGTTTTTTTAGTGTCTTAAAAACCTAAATGAAGTCATATATATACTTCTCAATCAGTCAACAAGCATTTCTTACATAAAGTACTACAGAAACAAAGAAGAGCAAAAATACAGACAACACAAATATATAAGTACAGACAAGATGTAATAGTGCAAGTAGAAGATAATCTCAGAACAAAGACAGTAGGCATATGTGTGTGTGTGTGTCTCTGTTTAAACCTAGGTCTATCATGAAGTCAGAGAAATAAAGAATCAGGGATAAGAAAGAATCCAGACATTGAAGGATAATCAGTGAAAAGGCACTAAGTCTGAATATAGAATTTCCTGTGCAAAGAACACAGAGAGGTTAGTCTAAGGTGCATCATAGACTACAAGAAGGGTAATCATAAAGATGACCGGAAAGGCAGGAAAATCCAAGGCTATGAAGGGTTTTAAATGCAAAACAGAACATTTTATATTTATCTTGGAAATAAAATGGACTCTTATGCATCAAAGGCCATTCCCAGTCATCCAGATTATATCTTGCCACTGGACCTAGATGACTTGGTGGAGAAAGTGAGGCTGGTCCTCCCTTACTTAAATCTAGTTTGCTTGTTTGCCATGGCATCATCTCTCTGATGTCCTGAAAGCACAGGTTGAGAGGTGTTAAAGACCAGGGTACTGGCTATGGAAGTAAAGAGAAAGGGACCTACAAGAGAGATGTGTAAAGGCAGAAATGACAACCAACTACATATATGAGGCAAGTACAAGAGAGGAGCTGAGAATGACACTGGATTGTAAACTAAGGTAATTGGGATGACTCCAGTGGTACAATACAAGGGAAGGAGGAAAGAAGGGGGGAAGGAGGAACTAGGTAAAAAGTAACAAATTTGGTTTTGGAAGTTTTATAGGACAATCATTTTAAGACCTCTAAAAGGTGGTTGGTGATGGGGAAGTTCAAAAGATTTGTACAGTGATACTAGTTTGTACAGTTAACCATAATTTCTTAAATAAATTATAAATTTCTTAAATCATAATTTTTAAAAAATACCTTCCAAACTTCAAATCCAAGTTTTATGAAAGAGGCCTTTCCTAGCTCCATTTCCTTTTTTCTGAGATTATCCCCCATTTCCTGTTTATATTTTGTATTAGACAGTTATTTCCATGCTCTTCCCCCCCCCCCCCCCATTAGAGGGGGAGCTCGTTGATGGCTGTGGCTTTTTTTTTGTATCCTCAGCACTTATTGTTAAGTGCTTAATAAAATGCTTGTTGATTGACAAAATGTACACATTAAATCATGAATGTAGATAATAACTTCCAAATATTGCCAAGGAGGTAAAGATGAAAGCTTTTATACTTCCAGTTACCTGTGCTGCTGCAAGATTTTCTGCATCTTCTTTTTTACTTGTTGCTGGGAAAAACACAATGTTGTCTATAGTTTGGATGAGTTCAAGCTGTACAACACACTTAATCAATAGGGCAGCAAACAATTTCTGTTCTGGAAATTCTATAAAGGAAAACCCATGACCCATGAATAAACAATTACTTTCAGTTACTTTTAAAAGTCTTCCAGAGTGCAAAAATACAAGAAAATTTTTTTCTATGACATAAGAAAAATATAGCCATGGAATAATGAAGAAATTATGATGCTAACTAATATATAAAAACTGTATATTATTTATTAAAGCAGGACTTAAGGAGATTGAATGATTAGTTAAGTAGACCAAGAACAAACATACTGTCATTTTACAAAGTTTATAAAATGAGACAGTACAACTGAAAACATGACTGATCATGTCAATGATCAAATAACTAAAATCTTAAATAGACTATTACATGAATTCCCTTATTAGCATTAAAAAAAAGCTATTCTAAAATCTTACTCAGTTGTTTCATTATATGTATGAAGTATTCTTGGGCTTTCAAAAGCTACATTAATAGTGCAAAATCTTGCATGAGGACCAGCTTAGTTAAATTCAAGAACATTAATCATAAAAGAGCCTCCAAGTGATGACTTTTTTTGCACTAAGCAACTTATAGGATTATCTACTAAAATATGCACCACTTATACTCTTGGAGGATTTACTTACATAATAAAATCACAGGTCTTTTAAAAGCATGGTATTATAGAACATTATAGAATAGCAGTTCTCAGTAAGAAAAAGTCATACTACAAAAAAAAAAAAAGTGAATATTGATATGTTCCATATCAGAGATTTTTCAAACTTTTATTTTCAATAAATATATGGTAGGAATATTCACAATTCTAATTGTAAATTTTATGCCAGGAACAACACAAACCATTTAGGGAAAAGGGCACTAAGCACACTTTCAAATCAGCTTCTATGGGAGCTTCTGAGTAAGGGACAAAGATGCCTTTTCTGTCTGCTATCTATCACTCATAAACAGAGGAGGAAAAAAGCACATAAGATTAGGTTCCTTATCCCTTTTATGGGGAGCAGAGAAATATATGTTTGAACTATAACTGTCAATGGAGAGAGGAATCCATTCAGCTTGGATTACCATCTATGCTTGAAATACTAATTCTTTTAAGTCTGTCATAACCTCCTAGTCATTTGCCAACTTTTACTTGAGAGTGAGCTTTTCCCACCATCAAAGAAATATGAAGAGGGAAAAAAAGTACCCAGATATACACAAAACAGAAAAGTACAGAATTTAAAGGGGAAAAGAGAGGTGAACAGAGAAAGATCACGGTGTCTTCTTTCCTCAATAGCCAAGAACTTAAGCAAACTGCCAATGATTACACAGGTATTAAGTGGAAAAGCTAAGGTTCAGGTTCTCCAACTTCAAATACACTCCTCTGCCCAACTCTGTCATGTTGTCTTTCAAATACAGGCTTTTACATACATTCATATTATATTACAATACTGAACTATTCAATTCCTTTTTGTGTCATTAATTTACTGAGTCTTGCCTTCCCCGAGGAAACACCAAGAAAGCAGAGATTATCCAGGATAGAGAAAGTAGAGAAAGAAGGACATTGTGATGAAAACAAAAGGTTCCTTAGTGAAACAAAAAGTTATTCCAGTTTCCCAAGTTGAAGAAGATACATGGCTTAATTTAATTGTTATAGGTTAATAAGAATATTGAGGGTTAAAGTTAAGTTTGAAGGACTAAAACAAAATTAAAGAAATAAGTGTCTCAATGCTAATTACCAAATATCCTCTAAGAGGCAAAGGTCGGGGAAGGTTAGTTAAGTAACAGCAAAGCAAGTTAAGGAGCAGAATTAAAGCAAAAAAAAAAAATTAAAAAAAAAATCACCTTTGCTAGCAGAAGATGAAGGAAGACTTATCTACAAGTAATAGTTCACTTGAAAAAGACAAGAGGTGAGAACAGCATATGAGGTGTAAGTAGACTACAAATTCAATACAAATTAAGAATGGGCTATGACAGTCAAAAAAAATTTGGGAAGGGAAAAGGTTTAAGATTAGGGAATAATAGTCCTGAATATATATTAAGTTCTGTTCAGTGATATGTGGAAAATTGTGTTTAGTTTAGTGTGCCAAATCATAAATGAAACATTTTATGAAACCTTTGCTTTTCATGCTGTCATGCATAATACTTTTCATATTTTAGCAATTCACAAGATCAAGTAGTTTACTGACTTATTTGGGGTCACACAGTAAATGAGCATGGTATTTTGGAATGGAATTTGACCTCAGGACTTCCTAAATCCAGGTTCAGAGCTCACTCTAGTCTTCCATGTTGCCTCTAATAATTCAATAGAAATTTGCTAATTTAAATGAACAGTAAAACAAGTGATAAGATTTCATGTCATGCAGTGTATAGATTACAACTGCTATCACAAACAGAATAAAATTTTATTCTAATTAAGAAAAATTTTACTTTCTTAACCAATATTATTTGGCAACTTTTGCATGTGGGAAGATGACACTGTAACTTACTTGCTGAGAGCTTTGTTTTGTTGATTTCCTCATTCACAACAGACCCCAGAGGGGACTGAGTAGGGTATCTGTTGTCTGCAGATCTTGGTTGGAGAGAATCATGTATATCCACCGATCTCTGAGATATTGTATCCTAAATAAAATACAAAGTACATTTAAGGACATTGAAATAATACTCACAGACAAGATTATTTTTACTAAGAGGCACACAAATTCTGTAGTTTAGGAGTTATTTCACTGCTCTTACGGTTTTTTAGCACACAAACATTTATTAATCCCTTTGGTAGGTGTTCAACCCCCATTCTGATCCTAGTTTAAGATAAACACAAGGGTAACTTCTATGTCTGATATGAAAGCAACTTAAAAAATAAAATATGCCAATATGACATAGAATACTTAAAGAAATATATTCATATCTATGGTATATTTTCTCATTACCCAATTCATAGTTTGTCCTGCCTTTAGCCATTATTTGTTTTGTTCTCAGGGAATAGGTGTTACTTTGAAAAAGCAAAATAAAGTATCACAAAAGTGAAGCTACTGTTCAAAAAATGTCCCAAAGTAAAATTTGCACAATTTTTAGATTGTCTTCTATTTGAATGAATTATATTATCTAGAATCTAGAACTATATTCAATCAAATGTAATTATTTCTTAAGAAATTCTTCTTTAAGTCCTTCCAACAAACTTCCAATTAATTTTCTCTTTTCGTACAAAAACTTCTTTATTTTTGCTTTTACTTTTACTTTGGATTTTATCAGATGTATGAAAATTTAGCAAAATAACTCATTTTACTGCCACAGGATGCTTCTCTAACAGTTTCAACTATTAGGAATATGATCAATATGCTAGGCCTATGTGAGGGAGCTAGGTGGATACCATGTTGGGTCTTGAGTCAGAAAGACGTGAGTTCAAATTCAGCCTCAGACCTTTAATAGTTGTGTGACTTGAGGCAAATGATTTACTTAGCCTATCTGCTTCAATTTACTCAATAAGAGAAAGAAATCTATAGACCCATTTCCCTAATGAACATTGATGCAAAAATTTTAAATAAGATTTTAGCAACAAGATTACAGAAAGTCATCCCTAGGATAATACATCATGACCAAGTAGGATTTATACCAGGAATGCAGGGCTGGTTCAATATTAAGAAAACAATTAGCATAATCAATTATATTAATAACCAAATTAATAAAAACCATATGATTATCTCCATAGAAGCAGAAAAAGCCTTTGATAAAATCCAACACCCATTCCTATTAAAAACACTGGAGAGTATAGGAATAAATGGGCTTTTCCTTAAAATGACTAGTAGTATCTACTTAAAACCTTCAGCAAGCATCATATGTAATGGAGTCAAACTAGAATTATTCCCAATAAGATCAGGAGTGAAACAAGGCTGCCCACTGTCACCATTATTATTTAATATCGTCTTAGAAATGTTGGCTTTGGCAGTAAGAGAAGAAAAAGAGATTAAAGGAATTAGAGTAGGTAATGAGGAAACCAAATTATCACTCTTTGCAGATGACATGATGATATACGTAGAGAACCCTAAAGACTCAACTAAAAAACTACTAGAAACAATTCACAACTTTAGCAAAGTTGCAGGATACAAAATAAATCCACATAAATCATCAGCATTTTTATATATTACCAATAAAGTTCAGCAGCAAGAGATACTAAAAGAAATTCCATTCAAAATAACTGTTGATAGTATAAAATATTTGGGAATTTATCTGCCAAGGGATAGTCAGGAACTATATGAATTAAACTACAAAACACTTTTCACACAAATCAAATCATACCTAGTCAATTGGAAAAACTTAAAATGCTCATGGGTAGGACGAGCGAATATAATAAAAATGACAATACTACCCAAACTAATTTACTTATTTAGTGCCATACCAATCAAACTCCCAAGAAATTATCTTACAGATCTAGAAAAAATAGTAGCAAAGTTCATTTGGAAAAACAAAAGGTCAAGAATTTCAAGGGGATTAATGAAAAAAAAGGCTGATGATGGTGGACTTGCTGTACCAGATCTAAAACTATATTATAAAGCAGCAGTCATCAAAACCATTTGGTACTGGCTAAGAAATAGAGTAGTTGATCAGTGGAATAGGATAGAATCACAAGACAAACTAGGCAATAACTATAGCAATTTGGTTTTTGATAAACCCAAAGGCCCCAGCTTTTGGGATAAGTATTCACTATTTGACAAAAACTGCTGGGAAAACTGGAAACTAGTGTGGAAGAAATTAGGGCTTGACCCACATCTAACACCACATACCAAGATAAGATCTAAATGGGTTCATGATCTGGATATAAAGAGTGATACTATAAGTAAATTAGAGGAATGTAATATAGTTTACCTCTCAGACCTATGGACATGGAATAAATTTATGTCCAAAGAAGAACTGGAACTCTTAATTGAAAACCAGATAGATAACTTTGACTATATTAAGTTAAAAAGTTTTTGTACAAACAAAATCAATGCAGACAAGATTAGGAGGGAAGCAATAAATTGGGAAATCATCTTTACATTTAAGGGTTCTGATAAAGGTCTCATCTCTAAAATATATAGAGAATTGTCTCATGTTTATAAAAATTCAAGCCATTCTCCAATCCATAAATGGTCAAAGGATATGAACAGACAATTTTCAGAGGATGAAATTAAAACTATTTATAGTCATATGAAAAGGTGCTCCAAATCACTATTGATCAGAGAAATGCAAATCAAGACAACCCTGAGGTACCACTACACACCTGTCAGATTGGCTAAAATGACAGGAAAAGTTAATGATGAATGTTGGAGGGGATGTGGGAGGGCTGGGACACTGATGCATTGTTGGTGGAGCTGTGAACAGATACAGCCATTCTGGAGAACAATTTGGAGCTATGCTCAAAAAGTTATCAAACTGTGCATACCCTTTGACCCAGCAGCATTTCTATTGGGCTTATATCCCAAAGAAATCATAAAGGAAGGAAAAGGCCCCACATGTGCAAGAATGTTTGTGGCAGCCCTTTTTGTAGTGGCTAGAAACTGGAAATTGAATAGATGCCCTTCAATTGGAGAATGGCTGAATAAATTATGGTATATGAATATTATGGAATACTATTGCTCTGTAAAAAATGACTAGCAAGATGATTTCAGAGAGGCCTGGAGAGACTTACATGAACTGATGCTGAGTGAAATGAGCAGAACCAGGAGATCATTATACACGGCAACAACAGTACTATATGACGATCAATTCTGATGGACATGGCTCTCTTCAACAATGAAATGTTTCAAACCACTTCCAATTGTTCACTGAAGAAAGCCATATACACCCAGAGAGAGGGATGTGAAATGTGGACCACAACATAACATTCTCATACTCCTTGATTGATGTTTGCTTACATTGTGTTTCCTTTATCTGATGTATCGTTTATGTAGATAAGATTTTTCTTGCACAACAATGATAAGTTTGGAAATATGTATACATATATTCGATTTGCCAATATTTTAACATAATAAACATGTAGTGGATATCCTGCCATCTAGGGGAGGGGTGGGGAGGTGGGGGGAAAAATTTGTAACGGAAAGCTATGTAAGGGTTATTGTTGAAGAATTACCCACACATATGTTATGTAAATAAAAAAAAAAACAATTTACTCAATAAAATGAGGAAAATAATAGCATCTACTTTCTAGGGTTGTTATAGGGTAAATGAGATAATTATATTAAAGCACTTTATAAATGATGATATAAACAATCAGTTCCTAAAAATTAAATAACTGAGTCTTCACAGGTGTCACATGAGGGGAAAAAAATCAAACAAATTAATTTGTAAAGAATAACTTATAAAATGGATGGGCCTTTCTTTCCTAAAATAAATAATCATGAGAAACCTCTCCTCTGTTAGTAGGCGTGGCAGGGAAAGGGCAGTTCTGTAAGTCATCAAACTATGGCTCACCAGCTGGGCTGGGTCTGTCAGGACTAGAGAGATGGAACATTCTTGGGGGCAAGTCAGAGAGTCCTGGCCAGAAAAAAAAAAAGGTCTGAAACTAAATTTGAAGATCTTGGCATTTGGAAAAAAGCCTCTGCTTCTCATTTCTCAAGTTAATTTTCATCCACTGTTAAGTGATTAAATATGCTTGCCCTGTGCTAAGATTCTGGGGACACAAATATAAGCAGAAAACCAACCAACGAACTGAAGTAGTCCCTGCCCATAAGGGACCTAATTCTAATGGAAAAACAAAACAAAACAAAACAAAAACAAAACAAAAGGAAGCTGAAGAGGATGGGCACAGCAGGGAGAGGAAGGAAGGCCACAGGAAAGAAAATTCAGAGTGTACCCTGAAGAAGGATAAAGCAAGGGAGTCTGGGCTCTCTTCCTTCACCCCCAGCAGCATGGTGGGTATAGATTTTATCACCAAACTGGTCAGGCACTTGGGTGCACCAAAACCCATAAGCTAATTAATATACTTTCTAGATAGCCACCATTTCTTTCCTAAGTGGATTAACCAGGTTGTTTGGTCTTGTGTACAATGCCCTTAATTCTGATGTGAGAGATATTAGTTATTTTAAAAGTGGCAGGTTTTTTCATTTAATAATTGATTCAACTGAATACTATTCTTAAACTTAGATGTGGCCATGTGGTTTATCCCTAGCTGAAACTAAACTCCTTGAAGACAAAGACTTTTTCATTCTCTTATAGCTAGTTAGCACAGTGCGTGGCATATAGCAGAAGTTTAAGAAAATGCTTCTTGACTGAAGGATAGCTAAGCAACTAGGTTGACAGTTTACTGAAAGTCTAAAATTTTACTTTTTGGATGAAATTTAAATTCTGGAACAGTCTTATAGAAACAACCATTGTAAGTATGCAGTATATCTAGGCTTAATGGTTTCTATTACTTCACAAGTATATAATCAGGTATATTTAAATTAATTTATTTAATTTTTAATATCAATTATTATTCTTTATATTCAAATTCTCAGAAGCTAGCACAGTGCCTGACCCATGCTAGGAACTTAATGAAACTTGCTGATTGAAGGCTTACATAATATATATTAATGACTGAAAATATACCTTTCCAATTAAAATTTAAATTTTGGAACACCCATATAGAAACAATCATTATAAAATGAAGTAAGTATTTAATATCTTTCTACACAACCTTAAATTTCTCTTACTTTAGAACCATATAATCAGAACTGACTAGGTTAATTAAGCTACTCTAAATAAACATTGTTTTATTCTTTGTATTCCTCGGTGAATGGATCCGGCCATTCTGGAGAGCAATTTGGAACTATGATCAAAAAGTTATCAAACTGTGCATACCCTTTGACCCAGAAGTGTTTCTACTGGGCTTATATCCCAAAGAGATCTTAAAGGAAGGAAAGGGACCCACGTGTGAAAGAATGTTTGTGGCAGCCCTTTTTGTAGTGGCTAAAAACTGGAAACTGAATGGATGCCCATCAATTGGAGAATGGCTGAATAAATTATGGTATATGAATGTCATGGAATATTATTGTTCTATAAGAAACGACCAGCAGGATGATTTCAGAGAGGCCTGGAGAGACTTGCATGGACTGATGCTGAGCGAAGTGAGCAGAACCAGGAGATCATTATACATGGCAACAACAAGACTATATGATGATCAATTCTGATGGACATGGCTCTCTTCAACAATGAAATGTTTCAAACCAGTTCCAATTGTTCAGTGAAGAAAGCCATATACACCCAGAGAGAGGGATATGAAATGTGGACCACAACATAACATTTTCATGCTCTCTGATGATGTTTGCTTGCACTGTATTTCCTTTCTCTGATTTTTTTTCTTGTAGATATGATTTTTCTTGCACAGCAAGATAAGTGTGGAAATATGTATACATATATTCCATTTGTCAAGTATTTTAACATAATTAACATGTAGTGGATATCCTGCCATCTAGGGGAGGGGTGGGGAGTAGGGGGGAAATATGTGTAACAGAAATCTGTGTAAGAGTTAATGTTGAAGAATTACCCATACATATGTTTTGCAAATAAAAAGTTTTAATAAAATAAATAAAAAAAGATAAAGTCATTTCAATGCAAATTGTAGCTGTAGATGTTTTATATGAACAAAGACCACAAAGTAACTCATGTCTCTACAGTTTTGTAAGGTTTTTGCAAAGCACTTTCCTGAAAACAATCCAATGAGGCAAATTATCCCTTAATTAATGGCCATAAATATGACTCTGAAGCAAGACAAGTGTTTTCTGATTCACTGAGCTCAGATTATGGTTCACATGCTCTTTGAAGGCAGGGATTGTTTCATTCTTTTCTTCATATTCAATTAAACTAGCATAGGGTTTGATAAAGAGTAGATGCTTCATCTATAAAACGAGTTGGAGAAGGAAATGGCAAATCATTCCAGTGTCTTTGCTAAGAAAATCCCTAATGGGGTCATGAAGAATCAGATGTGACTGAAATGACCAAATACCAAAATACTTCATAAATGCTTGTTTAAATTGAAGCATTTTGTGCTAAGCATTTTCTTATATCCAAATTGCATGTGAATTGTCAAGCTTCATGACAGTTTTCAGTTAAGCAGAATATTCAGTTGTTCCCAAGCATTCAAGTCACCAAGTATCTATAGGAGCAGCTGGGTGATACAAAGGATAGAACACTGGATTTGGAATCAGGAAAACCTGAGTTCAAATCCTGCCTGAGAATCAAATTAGCTGTGTGACTGAGTAAAACACTTGACTTCTGTGTGCCTCAGTATCCTCATCTAAAATGTGGATGATAATAGCACTTACATTCCACAATTGTTGTGAAGATCAGCTAAGATATTTGTAAAGCATCTAGCAAACTTCAGGGATCTATATAAATTTAGCTAATATTATTATTGTATCAATGGAAGTTTATGGCCCATCAGTAAATAGCTATTTAGTGAACACTAAGAGAAAGCACCATGTTGTACAAAGAAGTTAAGAACATTGTCCTTGCCTTTAAAGAGTTTATCATCTAGTCAAGTAAATAAGCAACATATACATAAAAGCAAAAGTAACATATGGCCGAATATAAATATTCCCACTGTAAGTGGAATAGGAATTTAGAGGGGAAAAAAAGCAAAAAACAATTGTATAAATCAGAATGTGGACTCACTAGGCATCAGATCCATAAATATTCTCCTTACCAGTACTCTATTAGTACAAAGATCTAAAATTGAAAAGAAAAACCTTTAGCATCTTTCTTAAACTATATCTAAGAAACAACAAACTAGGTCAGTCTTTCCTGTGATTTTAATAGAACCTTCAGTTTTTAAAAAGAAAAACAGAAGTATTATGTGAAATATATTAATATTTTACATTGTACAATATTTCTAGAATCCATAGCCAACATTATAATAAAATTATTTTAAGGATTTATACCAAATTTTGATGTTTGTTTGCATTGTGTTTCCTTTCTCTGATTTTTTTTCTTGTAGATATAATTTTTCTTGCACAACAATGATACGTATGGAAATATGTATACATATACTCGATTTGTCAAGTATTTTAACATAATTAACATATAGTGGATTTTCTGCCATCTAGGGGAGGGGTAGGGAGTAGGGGGGAAAAATTTGTAACAGAAAGCTTTGTAAGGGTTAATGTTGAAGAATTACCCATACATATGTTTTGCAAATAAAGTTTTAATAATAATAAAAAAAATTAAAAAAAAATATTCTTTGTATTCCTATCTCTAATGCTTAATATGGTACCTAGCACTGTAATGATAATGATAATAATTAACAATTAAGACAACAACAATAGGTAGGATTTATATAGTACTTGTAGGTTTGCAAAGGTTTTATAATGTTTTTCCCCCTACAACAACCTTGGGAAATAGGTGCCGTTATTATCATCACCACGAGGTCCACAGCAGTTAAGTGACTAATACAATGTCACACAACTTGTGCTTATGGCCCAACTTGAACTCTAAGTCCAATACTGTATTTAGACTGCAGCTATAGGTCTAATGTTAATAAGTACATAGCAAGCACTTAATAAATTAACAACTGATTATCCAATTTGAAAAGTATTTTCAAAGGAAACATAATCAGTTAAGACAAAAGATTTAAATTCTTACATATACTATAGGTAGAATCTGACTCTTATATAAAGTTGTTTTTTGGCTAAATGAATTACAAGATTTAGAGCTGAAAAGATTCTTTATGTTGATTTTACAAACAAAGGAATTGAGATTCAGAGAGAAGAATGATTTGTTCAAGGTTATAGAGGTTAAACAGAAGAATCTGAATTCAAATCCAGGTTTTCTCACTCTGATGTTTCGTTTACTATCCAATGCTGGCATTGGACATAGTTATGCATTAAATAGTTATGCAGGCAGTGATCCTACCTGACCTGGAAATATTCACACCACAAAAATATTCAGTAATGAAGAAGAGGCCTTTTGGGTGCCCAACCAGAATGGACCCAGTGGGGAAAGAAAAGAGTGAATATAATCTATAAAAACCTAGTACTTCTGATTAAAGAACAGAATGAACAATAAAGAAAAACAGAGATGGGAGATGAGTAAAAGCAATAAGCTGTCATCTGATACTCTAGCAACAGAAGATAATGAGAACACAAAATGGTTTTGCATTTTGAGGAGCAAACATCCTACATATAAGAATTCACAAAGTTATGATTTGGCATACTAGAAGAAGTAAAAAGTTATGACTGACAGATATATTTTATGTCATAAAACTTACCAATTGTTTTTCACTTGCAGCAGATGGAGATACTGGAGCAGTTTCTCCACTAGTAGGTCGCCAAGTCAGGAGCCTTCAAAAATATCAGAAATATATATATACCATGGGATGTGACAAATCATATAGGTTTTGAGATAGACAAAAAAAAAAAATAAAAAAATAAACCCAACGGCTTTTATTTTAAAAATGATAATCTATACTAGTCATGTTATTGCCAGGCATTTTAAAGCAAATAATTAATTGGTAATTCTTCAGGACATGTTTTTTTTTCCAAAAATTAATTGAAAATCATCTTAGTTATAGAATAAAAAAAATTCCACTCCCCAAAAGATAAACTTTTAAACTAATTTTTTACTGTTACCTTCACACTTCAAAGATCTGTGATTTCTTCAATATGAATTTCCCCTCTAGAGAGACATAATCTCTCTTCACCCTAGAATTTGCTCTTCCAGAATTGCTATGGCCAAAAGAAAATGCCCTGCCCTGCAACCAGCATACTCATGAGCTTCTCTAAACTAAGCTAGACTATATATATCAGACATACAGTCTGCCACACACTATACCAGTGTGGTATAGGATTTGATATAAGGTTTTTTCTATCACAGACACCACTTTCGAAAATCCAGAACCATCCCCTTGTGATGAAGAGGACATAATAATAGGGTTTTAGCAAATGAATCATGAAATAATGTGAAAAAAATATTTTTCAATGTAAGACTTCAAAACACGATTATATAGGCAGTCTAATGCCAAATCATGTCAGGGAGGCCCCCAGGATTTGGTAAAGTGGTAGTGAAGCTCCCAGATCAACTCAATTTTGAGAGTACAAAGTCAGAATTAACTGCATAGTAAGGCATAGTCTGAGAGGAAGTTTCTTAGTATTCTAAATATTTAAGACCAAATTATTATTTGGAAACATATGAAGTCATCCCTAAGGGCCAGGAACTGCAATGTGTTAGGGTACCTACTCCAAGATATATCTTTTAGGAATCTATAACAGAGATTATAAGAAATTCTGTAACAAAGAATTCTTTTTAAAATGGATAAGAAAACTTCTCTTCTCTGTCTCCCCCAAGATTACAATGTCACAAAAAGCAAAGTACATTAGCGATACAGACATCTTAAGGTTAGTCTAACTCTATAGCTTCAAAAACAAAAGGATTTAAATAAATGATTTTATTTCATTTATCAGGAGTCTCCTGTTAGTGGGACTACCAAAGAAAGTCAATCAAATACTGCACCTGCATAGACCCACATCTCACACTGTATTTCAAAAATAAGGTCAAAATGATTTAGACATAAAGGTGGATATCATAAGCAAATTAGAATATGGAAAAATGTACCTGTCAGATCTACATAAAAGGGAAGATTTTATGAGCAAACAATAGATAAAAAAGATCATAGGCGGTAAAATGAATGATTTTGACTATATGAAATTAAAGAGGTTTTGGACAAAACAAAATCAATGCAGCCAGAATTAGAAGGAAAAGTAGGAAACTGGAATTTTTTTTTTTAAACAAATTTCTCTGATAAAGATCTCACGTCTCAAACACATAGGGAATGGAGTCATATTTATAAAAACAGTCATTCTTCAGTTGATAAATGGTCAAAATACGTGAGTAGGCAGTTTTCAGAAAAAACAACAACAAAAAAAAAAAACCCCAAAAACCATCAAATAAAAAATGCGCTAAATCACTATTAAATAGAGAAAGACAAATTAAAACAACTCTGAGGAATGACCTTAAAATCTATCATACTAAGATGACAAAAAAAGAAAATGACATGCTGGAAATAAACAACAGCTTATAAAGTTGCATATATCTTTTGACCCAGAAATGACACTGCTGGGTCTGTATCTCAAAGAGATCAAAGAAAAAGGAAAAAGATTTAGATACACAAAGTATTTATAGCAGCTTTTGGTAGTGACAAAGAAATGGAAATCAAAAGGATGCCCATCAGATTAGAAATATTTGAACAAATTGTATTATGTGACTCTGATGAAATACTATTGTGCTGTAAGAAATGAAAAAAAGGATGGTTCATAAAAAATATGGGAAGACTTATATGAGCAGATGCAAAATAAATTTGAGCAGAAGCAGAACAGTCTATATGCTAACTGCAATAAGGAAAATTAACTGTGAAAGATTTAGCTGAACTTGGTGACAGTGAAAGACTTTAATCAATACAATAATCCAAGATAATTCCAAAAGACTCATAAAGAAAAATGCGCTCTCTCTATATATATCTATCTATATCTATTATATATATATATATGTCCAGAGAGAAAATTGATGCTCTCTGAATTTTTCCACTTTATTTTTGTTGTTTAAAAACAAAACAGCATGGCTAATATAATTTTGCATGACTTCATATGTATAATGTTTGTCTTCTTAGTGAGTGGGGAAAAGGGCTAAGAAATGGGAACTCAATTTTTTTTTAAAGGAATTAAAATAAGTAAGTTTAAAACTCTTGTTTCTAGGAAGATATTCAATTGAACATTTTGGGGATATTACTTCATATATACTTCATCAGAAAACTTAGCGAGAAAAGCCCCCTATCTAATACCCCTTATGTTTTCTAAAGCCCAACTTCTTAAAATGTGGATCACAACCCCATATGGGGTTTCTTAATTGAATGTGGAGGGGGGGGTGTCACAAAATTATGATTTGCTATCAGTAAATGTTTGATTTTTCTATTTTATAGACCTATATGCCCAGAGTCACTAAAAATTTCTTGGGTGAAAAGGGGTTGGGGTTGCAAGTGGAAAAAGTGTAAGAAGCCCTGGTCTAAAGTATAAAAAAGCAGCTTTATTTAAGCTTAATGTCTCAGCTCTACCAAGAACAAAAGCAATATACATAAGTAATAATGCAGATCCATCACTTTTGGTAAAGTTGAACACCTTAAAATGGAAAAAATAAATTTAAAATAATTAAATTACTATAAGGAGAAAAAGTAAAAGTCATATACATCACAACCTATTATCAGAGTTGATTTTTTTCAGGTAAGTTATTTTTAAACATATATATGAAAAGTAATTTACAATGCTATTCTAATTCTAGTATTTAATACCATGGTTAGTTTTTGCCATAAAACTCCCAAAGAATAACCAACAGAAATGTTGAATTTTGTGCTAGATTCATCACAATGAACACTGTACATTGTGTGTAGCAGTATGGGTATAGAATATTTTTGGAATATTTTTGACTTTGATCTTTCTACTATACTGGAAATAATGGATAGAAATCACAAAATTACACTAAATGGAAAGGATTTTAAGCAACATCTAATACTGTTTTATAGATCAGAAAACTAGAGTCCAGAAAAATTAAGTGATTTGCCCAAAGGAGGAACTGCAACTAGAACTCATTTTCTGTTATACCCAAGTGCCATAAGGAGGGGTCCATTTTCAACATTCATGTATTCTATTTAAATATACGCTTTTAAAAATAGTTTCTTTTTGCAAAGGTACATGTATTTTACATAAAAACATTAGATAATTGGTGAATGTTATTTTAGATTTTTAAAAATTACCCTAGAAATAATGTGAAATAAACTTACTGCATAAAAAACTTTGTTTTTTATATAATCACTGAAAAGAAATTAACTTAAAAGCACTCCTCAAATCACTGTATATGAAATGATTAAAGAAATGGGTGCTCTTAAAAGGTTGTGACTTTTGTCCAAGACTTAACTGTTCAACTTAACTGTGCTTTTTTTTTTTTTTTTTTGGCCTCCTCCTTAAACCACAAATTCATAAAATTAATCTGAAATAATAAGTAACCAATAACAACAATAATTAGTGGAAATTGTTTGTTTTGTTATTTGAAGAGGGTTACAAAAGTTACAAACTGCTATTTTAAAAGATAGGACTAATTAAATTAACTGAGGTAAGATCAAAGATTTAAAAATGAAAGGGAACTTAGATGTCAATCATCTAGTCTAACCTACTCATTTTAAAGATGAGGTACCTAATTATACCCATGATTAGTTGTTGACCCAATATCATACAAGTACTAAGTAGGAGAGTCTAGATACAAACTCAGGTCCTGTGAACCAAATTCAGCATTATTTCCACTACATTAAAAAACTATTTTATAAAAACTTAGTTTCCTCATGAGATTTTGGGTGAGAATTCTCTTTTTACAAGGTAAGAACTACTGCAAAGAGAAGGTTGTCATGATGGCTCTGTGTCTGTTACTTATCCCTTTATGGATGTATGTGAATTAAATGACCTCTAAAGTCATTATGATGTTAAGATTCTATTTTCCTAGAACATTATCAAATGAAAAACTCCTAATTCACTGAGCCATTGGCTCTACAGAGCCCTTCTAAATTTATGATACTTGTTACTTGGTTAGATTATAAAAATAAAATTATGAAGGCCATGGAAAAAATATTATTAAACTGTAGAAGTATATTGTAAAAATGCCAATGTCTTTTAAAAATGTAAATAAGGGATAAATTCAGAAATGGATATTCAGGGAAATATTATTTAACATAAAAAATATGTTCTTTTAAAAACAAAGCAAAAATAAAATATACTCCAAGTTACAATTTACACACTAATGTACTAAAATAAAGATGTGGAATACAATTCTGTGGAAAAAAGATAGCAGCTTCCAGAACTAACGAGTCAGGAAATCTAAATTCTAATTCTAAATGAACTAGAAATAATGAAAGTAACTGTTCATTTGGCTTCTTCTATCTCAATCTTGCCATATATAAATACCAAACTGAAATTAATCACACATTTCCAAGGTAAGATCCCTTACAGAAATTTGTAATGACAATTTATAGAATACTACATGATAATAAAAACAAAATAAATAAAATTATAAATAAATAAAATATCAAATAAAACAAAATAATAAATTAAAATTTAATAAATAAAACAAAAATCAATGCTCAGCATTAAATGTGCACATATATATATGAAACTATACAAAGTCTTCTTACGCATGTGGAATTGTGGTTTTGAAGATATCCAGGGTGCAGCTGCAAGTTTTATCCCAAATTTCTAGAGTAAATTTCTCACCATTCAGAATGACGACATTTTCTAAACAGTTTGTGCCAGACCGTGCTAACTGCTCATTGTCTAGAAAAGAAAACAATCATTTATTTATTTGAAATCACCATTGCAACATTTCTGCATTAATAAAATCTGGTGCAAATCTACCTTGCTGCACACACCAGTACAGCTGTGCAAATATGTCATCCAAAAGGACATCACTTAGTACTTCTAAATATTGGGTGAATACGTCACAGATTGCATAAAGTGCATGATTGCAAGTAGTTGTCATCCATTCAGCTTTCTGGCAGTAAAAAGAATAAAAAGACAAATGAATTTCATACCAATAGTATGAATTGCTAAAATTAACACTAATTATAAGGATATAACTTTATCATTTCAGTACATATACATTGACTATTCAAATAACCTTCTTCATATTATAACCCCAAAACAAAGGAGGGTAAATTAAAGGGAAGGAAAAGAAAGGGGTGAAATATAAATTTATCTAACTCATGTGAAAAGAAACAGTAACTGTACATTGTTTCTAAATGAAATAAAACTGCTTTTTAAAAATTGTTGAGATTGTTTGGGATCACTGAGAAAAGATAAATAGAATATACTACTAACCAATGGGAAGCAATATCTGTATTTTGATAAAATTTGATAAAAATTTTGATTAAAAAATAGTATTTTTACATTTTACAAAAATGTGGCCTTTATGTTTATAACTAAGTACAATGATATGAGCAAAAAGAAAAAGACATAAAACTCTCTCTAAAGTTCCGAAAAAAACATGACAGAACCTTAAAATTTACAAAATAACATATTTTAAAAAAAACAACTAAAAGCATTTGTTGGTGTTCTTTACTCACTTAAGAATAAGGGATCACCTAAAGCTAAAGAGAAATATATTTTTCTTCTTTTACAGATACAGTGACAAATTTGAATAGAGAAAAAAAAAAGCAAGTCTATAAAAGCTGTATAATGAAACTAAACCAAAGCAACTAATTCATACAGTTCTAACCCACAAATAACATTATAGTTTATGAAGACATTCTAACACTATCTTACTTGCTTGTAGGAAGATTGCCTGAGGCTTATTTTTATGTAAAACTTTTAATGCCACATATGGATATTTGTTTGCAGAAGAATAAAAAGCTGCTTCTTAATTGTGGTCCTAATGAAAACTGTTGTTCTCTTACCTCAGTTTGTTGTTCTGGGAGTTTCATGTTGTCAAAGATCCTGAAGACAATTCTAAATAAATCCTGCCACCAATGTTTTTCGTAAGTGTGGCCATATGTTTTCATTATTTCAAACATTACTGTCAAGCCTCTAAAACAAAATACAAAAATGGGAGTTATTTAGCAAAGTGATATTATGTATCAAAGACCTCAATTTCTAAAATGTTTATGATAACCTCCTAAAACACTGAAAATATAAGGTATATGAGTTTTAATTAAGCATATATTCATGTTTTATTTAATAAACTAAAAATGAAAAATAAATTATTTCTCATAGAGGAGTCATCTAGAAGAAATGCACAAACTTTGAAGGTATTTTTGTTTATATAAATGAAGAAAATTTTAAAAGAGACACCCTCCTTGACCTCCAGAAACTTAAAATATAGGAAACGGGAAAAAGACACAAATAACTACGCTACAAAATGCAAAATGAAAAAAATATGAAAGAAAATGCTAGTTTTTGAGTCAGAAGATCTAACCTAAAATTTCCCCTTTTCTATTTACTACCTATATGACCACAGATAGGTAAATCATTTAACTTTTCAGGGTCTTGATTTCCTCATCTAGAAATAAAAGAGTTGGGTCTATCACTTCTTTCCCACATTACTTCTTGCCTTTAGCCTCAAAGTGATTTTCCTTAAATATAGATTTCATCATGCTACTACCTAAAATTACTAGGATAAAATCAATGACTATTACTATCATCACACCTACAATTCGACAAACTGGCTTTGTTTGCTTTCTCACACAAGATACTCTTATTTTTGGCCTCTGCGCCACTGGCTGTCTCCCAATCCCTCTCTTTCTTCAAATCTCAAGAGTTGGAAGAAACCAGAGATCATCTGATCCAACCAATCAAGAATTTAAATCTATTTACAATATAGTCAATCTCAAGACTTTCTTGAAGGATTCCAGTGAGAAACAATCTACTAAATTCCAAAACAGTCCACTCTATTTTTGTGATAGCTGTTTGTTAGGATTTTCCTTTTGTAGGATCTAAATTTGCTTTTGCAATTTTCACACATTTTGCTTAGTTCTAAACTCCTGGGCCAAGAAATATGAATCTATTTCCCCTTCTCCATCCAGCTGCTCTTCAGTATTTAAAAAGAACTAATATGCTCTCAACAGCCTCAATTTTTTCAAATGATAATCATATGAGCCTCAGGGGCCTTTCAATCTCCTGATTACCTTTCTTGGGATGCTCTCTGACTTTCCTAAATTGTAGCTTTCAGAACTAAATACACTCCTGATGGGATCTGACCAGCAGTGGAATTACCACCTCCCTTGTCCTGTATATTATGCCTAAAACTGTATTAGCTTTTTCATGTGCCACATCACAAAATATAGCTCCAACTAAATCTGCAGTCTACCAGTTTATCTTTCAGATAAGCAACTGTACTATTTAATTACACAAACCCTCATCTGTACTTGTGTACTTTTAAAAAAACCTTACTATCTTAAGAATTCTTATGAAAATTGCATACATGAGTTCAAGAATCAACTTCAAAAATAAAAATGGTTAGAAAGCAAATCATTTGAAAAAGATTTGGGGGTTATGGTGGACTACAAGCTCAACTGGAATAAAATACTGATACAGTAACAACAAAAAAAAAAGCTAAAGAAAATTAAGATTTCATTTAAGGGAGACATTCCATTCATGACTAGAGATATAATAATCTTATTGGTCATGATGGTCAATCAAAAACAAGTTATTAAAAAATGGTATAAGTACAAAGATAATCATATAAGGGTATTTAGGTGGTGCAGTAGGTAAAGTAAAGGTCCTGGAGTCAGGAAGATGAGTTCAAATCTGGTCTCAGACACTTGACATTTATTAGCTTTGTGATCCTGGGCAAGTCATTTTAATTCTGATTGTTTTGCCAAAAAAAAAAAAAAAAGGGGGGGGGGGGGGGGGGGGAGGAAGGGAGGAAGGAAGGGAGGAAGGAAGGAAGGAA
>JAJPUD010000033.1:747143-773733 GCA_023553655.1 Myrmecobius fasciatus
GGGGGGGGGGGGAGGGAGGGAGGAAGGGAGGAAGGAAGGGAGGAAGGAAGGAAGGAAAGAAGGAAGAGTGAAAGAAACAAAAACAAAAAAAGAAAGAAAAGAAACAAAGAAAGGAAATAAAGAAAGCAAAGAAAGGAAGAAAGAAAGGAAGGAAGAAATTCATATAATATTAATAAACCTAGAGGAATTTTAGGTGAGAATATATGGGAAGATATAGAAAAGAGTTAAAAATGAAGGAGAGGAGTGAAAAGGACTGTAATCTGCATATCTGGAGGCAATGTCCATGAGATCATAAATGCAGATCATTTTTAATTTTGGCACTGTTCCCTCCCCCCTCTCCATCCTCAAGCTACTGTCCTAGCTCTCTAATCCCTCTTCTCTAATTCCTAGAAGAAAACTGCTCCCACTGCCTCAATTTTCTTATTTTCCTTTCTCTACTCTCAACACTTTAACACTTGACTGAAATGGTTCATTTCCAAATCCAATGTCCTTTTCTGAGTCCTCCTCCTTTTTGATCTATTTCTTCTCATTTTGTATCTCTGAGAAACTCTAGTGTTTTTTTAACAGTTGATCTCCAGAACCATCTCCTATAAAGGTCTTCTCTAATTCTTGTTGCAAATACTCTTGTTCCTTGCCTCTCTCCCCTCCCCCAAGCCCTCTAATTAACTAGTATTTCTATTTCTTTTTTTTTTATGTACTTATCTGTTATTACTATTCCCAGAAGAATAAAAGCCACTTGGGACAGGGACTATTTTCTTTTTGTAATTGTATTCTCAGTGCCCACAATAGTGCCCGGCACAAAGGAGGTACTTAATAAATGTTTTTTTTTTTTTTAAATAAAATGAATCTTTTGTTTTTTCAATACATGCATATACCCTTAGTCAAGTTAATCTTGTAGGATCTCAGTTTTCTCTTCTGTAAAATGACGGGGTTAGAATTCTTAAGTTCCCTTTTCTGATTCCATGGGTCTATAATAACATAAAATAGTTTCTATCCCTGCTTCAGCTGATATTTAACCAAATTCCCCTCTGTTTTCTTTCTCCTGTTCCTGGATTTCCTCAAAATTCTACCTTTTTATACAAAATACTATTTGTTTTCCTCAACCTTTCCTTCCACATTCTTATCCCCCTCCCTTCTTTTCATTTTCCTTAGTCTTTTTGATTAGATTTGCAAGGCTACAGGAAAATACGGTCTTTTTAGAGGCATCCCACTTTTGTCCCATAATTTTTTGTTTAAGCTATGGCCCAGAAATAAATTGCATTCTCAGACACCATTTTCTTAAATATCTGATCACTTGTCAAATATGCTTCTCTTTTCTGAATCCCTTACTTTCTCTCGGCAATAGTGATGAAAATACTACTTTGAGCCTAATGAATTAAATTCCTTACCTACTGTTTCATAATCAAAATTTTCTACAATTCTTTTGAAAGTATAATTTGTGCTCTCCTAAATCACCAGAAGTAGGTACAAATCATTATATTTGGCAAGTCTTAGAAAGTTCTCTGTCACTTTCCCAATACTTTCCTTGGATGATAGCAAGCTTCTCCCCTGCTGTCTTCTCAAAGGGGAGTCACTAATCACTACTCACCTTTTCCTCCCATCCTTACTGGAAAATCTCTTACTGTGGATCCACAGCATCACTTCTTGGAGGACAAGCAGTTTCTTCCTCCTAACAGAGTCCAGCCCTTTCCTCTTTAGGAACAGTCTCATAACTTTCACTTAGTTCCAAGTATTTGGTGGTCAGCTTTCCTTTCTCCTGTGTCACATTCTTCTACTTCTCCAATCTCCTGACAAAGCAAGATACCCTCTGCTTCTTCAAATCCTTTTTTATCCTTTTGTTTTCAAACTGAAGCCCTTCCTTCCTTTTTCCTAATGACCTGAAAATTGGGGGAGGGGCACTCATTTAAACTCTTTTACCCGTCTCTTCTAAGAGAGAGACCAGCTTGTACTACTTGACCAGACCAAAAAATAAGCATTGCTCACTCTTAATAAAGTTAATAGGACAATTCTTCCTATTCTCCATACTTTTTGAAACAAAATCCTTAGACTTTTGCAGTTCTTAATGGTCCTTTAGCTAATTCTATTTGATACCTCTCTCATTTTCTCATCTTGTCACCCTATACATGGCCACCTATAATCTTTCTCTTCTTCTTCCTGAAGTATTCTGCTTCCCACTAATATTTATAAAAAGACACCAATAACCAGAAATGATCTTTTTCTTCTTTTGACCTGCCATAATACTTACTATTGCTATTACTTGTACTCTTTATTATTTTTCAGAATAACTATCTTCTTCCAAATATAAGTTCCTTATATTTTTGTAGTCTCTTTTCTATTTAATGCTTAGCATGCTGCCCTGGGTACAGGAGATTATGTGTATGTATGTGTATGTGTGTGTATATAATTCATTGATTATAATTAATGTGGGAATAAATTCATAAATTATCAGAATTCCAGAGCTGAAAAGGAACCTTAGAAATCAGTTAATCCAAATCCCATTATTTTACAGAGGGCACTGAGATGTGGAATTAACAACTAATTACTTATAGATTCCTTAAGAAAAAATATATTTAAATAATTACATAAATTACACATTCAATTAAAAAGTTAAATGTAACAAGATTTCTGAAATCAAAAGACAAAAACAACATACATGGAGATAAGTAATAAATCAAATACCATATTTTATATTTACACAAATATTATTATCCTTGTTCCTAGCCAAATGTATTGGAATTATACTCAGATACCAACACCTATCATTTTGAATTTCACTTTATTTCCCCATCTACTAACAAAACTTCTATTAAAGCCAAATTTCTGGCACACAAATGGACAGTTAAGGAGATTAACTAAAGAAATTTTCATGGTTTATTATTTCATGAGTTGCTCTCTTATGTTAATTATACTATAAACTCCCCGAGGGGAGAAGCTGTATCTTATGGGGTCCTTTTTATCTTATATCTTTAGTGTTTTCTTGTTGTGCCTGTCTCAGTTTCCCTCAGTTACTGTCTCAGTTTCCCTCAGTTACAGTATCAGTTTCCCTTAATTGCTCTATCCAAGAATAGAAATCCCTACTTCCTGACCTTCAGAAATAATTGGACTCACATTCCAAAGTAATCATGAAACCTCCAGATGGCCAGCCTCGACCTCCCTTTATCTATCTATGACCCAGACAAGCAGCCTGCTTTGGCAAGGCTCCTTACTCCCTAACCTGTCAGAACTGAATTTATGGTTTCCTTGGACACCAGATGTGCTCAGCTGTTCCCATGAGTTCTTTGTCTCCCTGAGCTATAGGACCCTATATAATGTTTGAAGTTCCTTGATGACATCGCTGTGTACTTTGTATTCAGTCAGCTAACATGGCTACTGAGTACTTTGTATTCAGTTGGCTAACATGGCTGTGACTGTGTTAGTTTCTGGCCTGGACTGTGTGCTTTGAGACACAAGTCCCACCAGTCCTGATCCATAGCTATGGATTCTGAACTCTCAATTAACATCAATAAAGCATTATCTAATTTCCATGTGTGATACTGCCTCAGTTTCTCCCTGAGCATTACATTCTAAAGTGCTTAGTACAACATATTGTACTTAATACCTACTGATTCAATATTATTAGCATTTTAAATTTTGCTGCTTCAATTTAATAGCCGAGAAAATTTTTTCAAAATACTGAAAATCCACAATTATTCACTCTTCCTCTAAGGAGAAGCTGATAATTTTCAGCTAAAAACAAGAAGCACCTAATTTTATTTTTAAAACTAAAACCTATACAGGTTTCTATACAGAAACCTATGTAACTAACAATTAAAAATAACTTGAAGTGGTTTATAATTGTCACCTGGTGATTTAGTCTCATTTTTATTCTTTCATTCAATTTAAAATGAATTTGCATGTTTAGACAAATTGAGGCTGAACTTTTACCTATTATACTAGGGAAAATGGAGAAAAACATGTAAAATAAATCCTTCTAAGTTTTAATTACAAATACTGATTGTTACCTGGTTCTTACATCTAATTTGCATCTATTGATGATACATGATAACTCAAAGAGAATTGGGAACCATCCTCTCACCCACACCCTGTCTTCAGGAGCCACATTCATGTCATCACTTGTATATTCCTTGAAAGCCTTTAAGAAAACAAAACAAAAACAAAAAAAAATATATGAAAATCAATGAAAAATATTTCAAAGCTCCTAAAGTTATTATTTCTTGGTTCTGAAAAAGAACCTGCAAAATATGTCACAAATCAATGTTACTCAAAAGTAACATCTGTTTAAAACAGAGTGGGAGAATGAAGCCATCTGGTGGAGGAAAAAGAGCTCTGCATGAAGAAATAGGAGATTTTCGGGTCAACAGAAATATAACTCCAAACAAATCTGTATGTCACTTTACACATCTGAAAAATGAGGATCACTCTATTAATTTCACAGGGTGATTATCATATTTAAATTATATAATAAACACAAACATTCTCTCAAAATTATAAAGTATCACTTAGATTCAAGGTAAATTTAATTTTATATTAAGCTGTACAATAAAAATGTGTTATTTCTATACCTCTAGATGAATATCCTTTGAACTACCCTAAAATGCTACAAAAACAAAAGACCAATTTTCAAACGCAGAAAGTATTCAATTCAGATAAATCTGGAAAAAAAAATACTGTTGGATGGCAATAAGACTTTCATTTCAATTCTTTGGGAAAAAAAGGGAGGGGTTTAAAGAATCATTTGTCTTACAGAACAACAGTGATTATGTTTATTAAGCATTATGCAAATCATAATCTAGTCTACTTATCAAATGATTATCACTGTCATTATTATTTATGATATTCTTGATTAAAAGCAAACTAAATGCTTTTTAAATTGTCTTTTTAACTTCCAAATATAATTTCAGTTTACTTTAGTCTGCTAATCTGCGAAAGTGTTTCCAACTCAAAAATTGTCATTAAATGATCTTACCTGCGGCCTGTCAAACACATATTTTGCACAATGGCGAATAAGACGAATTGCTTCCATACTTGTATCTGGAAAAGCTGCATTGCATGCAAATTCAGACAAACATTTCACAGCATCTTGAAAAGAATCAATGGTAGCAGGAAAATGCTTTTCAAATACAATGGCTACAAAGGGGGAAAAAAAAACCAATAGTAAAACATTTATGGATACAATTTTCAAACTACAAGGAAAATTATCTATCCCCAAAACATGTATATTCTACACACCTTGTTCTTTACTTTCCTAGTATGTAGCTTGCTCTTTTATTGCAAGGGGAAGTTAGCAATGATCAAAAATCTTATAGGTTGATTTTGTTGATCTTAGTACAGGGTGACCAGTTCTTACACCTTGAATAAAAAACTGGGGATCAGTCTGAATGGCCCTTGAAATGCAGAAACTAGCTCTGGAAATTTGCTGTTTAATAAAGTCACAATTTAAAAAGAATTAGAATGTTCTCCAATGAAGAGCTGGACGAACAAAGTTAAGCTAAAAATGAACTTTTCCAAGTGAATTTTAAAAGATCCAGATACAAACCTAATCTGTAAATATAACAAAAACACACTAAAATATGCTAAGTGCAACACTGCTACAAATAATCAATCATTTATTAAATGCCTACTATGTGGCATGCCCCATGCTAAATGCTGAGTCATTTTTTATTAGAATCCATTAAGAAAGGCTCATTAAACTGTGAACTTTAATCTTACTCAGCAGTTTGAGATAAGTCAAGGGAAACATGAGAAAAATACATCTTAGCAACAATTTTTGTTTTTTAAAAGTATCCTGACAACAACCCCCCCCGAATTTCTACATGAATATCATTTTAAAAATTCTTGCTACATTCATAACATTTTCCTGACTTTTTGGGAAAAAGGAATAACATGAGAACATGATGACAAAGTAAACTGCCTAAAATTAATTTGGCTAGATGAGACATGTGAAATCTTAAGTATAATAATCAGCATTATTTTTCTTAATTTACTAGATATTTTAAAATAATGCTGATACTAAATTCAAATGAAAAGAAAATGAAATTGTTGCAATCTAGTAATCAGATTATACATGCCAATCAGTTTCTAGCAATAATAACAAAAGTTTTTTTGGAAAAAAAAATTTCAAAAAGTTTCATATTCAATGCATGCTCTCAAAAGCAGGCATTAGATCTATTTTACTCGAAGAAAACCAGATGATAAAAAGATTTAGTGAAAAATAAAGATATATTGATATATTACAAAGTAACTTTATTAATGAATTCACCAAAAATTTCCTTTTAAATAGTTAAAATAGCATTTAATGTTTTGATTTTGATTTAGACAAAATATTTTCAAAACAGTAACAAAACAACGTATGAAATCAGTTTACTGAATTCTGTGAAATAACAGCATCTCAAAAATTTTGTAATTTACAGTGTTATCATCTCTGCTATCCTTGAACAAATATCTTTACAATTTCATTTTTTAATTGTTTAAATAGCTAAAATATCATCAAATTTAAAAGAACATGCACTTTACTTTTTCTAAAAAATAAGGAATGGAAATTTGAGGGTGATCAAATTAAGGGAAGAGATAGAAGAGAACCACCAAGTCACTGAACTTTTAAAATAAGTTTTTATTGATTGTCTTATATCATTTAATATCCCTTTCTTTCCCCCTTTCAGAGAGTCATCCCATATGACAAACAGTATTTTTTAAGGGAAAAAAATCAGCACAACTGATTAATAAACTGAAAAAAACTGAAAACAAGTACACTGCGTCACATCTGTGGACTCCCACCTATATGAAAGGGTAGGGTCTGGTGTCTTCTCATGTCTCTTTATTCAAGTCATACCTGATTCTTAATAATTTTGCTACATTTATTTTTGAGTTTTTGATGTTCTTTCAATTTACATAGTGGTCACTGTATACATTAGGTTGTTTTTGAGTTTGGTTTTTTTTGAATCGTATTTCATTCTGCATCAGTTCATACAAATCTTTCCACATATCTCTGTATTTATCAGACATCATTTCTTAGGCATAGTAATACTCCATTACATTCATGCATTACAATTTATTTATCTACTTCTGAAACTGATAAGCATTTACTTTGTTTCCAAATTTTTAACTATCACAAAAAGTGCTGCTATCAATATTCTGGAATATATAGGAACTTAATCTCTCTCTTAAGGTCTAAGTCCAGAAAGGGAGTTTCTGGTCAAAGGTATGGACTTTATTCATTTCCTTTGCCTAATTCCCAAATGTTTTTCCAAAACAGTTGTACTGTTTCACAGCTAAATTTCTGATATATTAACGAACCCATCCTTAAAGAATCCTTACAACAATGGATGATGACATCTTTGCCAATTTGCAAGGTGTGAGGTGAAACCTCAGGATTATTATGATTTACACTTCTCTTATTAAGTATTTTTCCCAAAATTCTTTCATGTGGTTGTAAATTTTTTATTCTTTGAAAACTGAAAAAAAAAATTCTTTAGCTACTTTTTGGGGAATGGCCATTAGTCAGATGCACATACACAGATGTACACAAATATCTTGGAGACTAAGTCCTTGTCAAAATTTGATGCAAAGATTTTCCTTGCATTTAACCACTGTTCTTATCCTAGATGCATTAATTTTGTCTGTGCAGAAGCTTTTCAATTTCAAGTAAGCAAAGTTAACTACTTTTGTTTTATAAGTACTCTACTGAACATGCAAAATGGATAATTTTGATTATATTAAATTAAAAATGTTTTATACAAACAAAACCAATGCAGCCAAAATTAGAAGGGAAGCAGAAAACGGGGGAAAAAATTTACAACCAAGGGTTCTGATTAAGGCCCCATTTCTAAAATATATATAGAACTGACTCAAATTTATGAGAATAAGCCATTCTTCAATTGCTAAATGGTCAAAGGATATGAATAGATAATTTCCAGACAATGAAATTATAGTCATTTTTAGTCAAATGAAAAAAAATGTCCTAAATCACTATTGATTAGAGAAATATTAGAGAAATTAAGACAACTCAAAGGTACTACTACACAACTCTCCTGTTGGCTAAGATGACAGAGAAAGATAATGATAAATGTTGAATGGGATATGGGAAAACTGGGATAAGTTGTTGGTGGACTTGTGAACTGGTCCAATCATTCTGGAGAGCAATTTGGAACTACATCTAAAGAGTTATCAAACTGTGCATACCCTTTGATCCAGCAGTGTTTCTACTGGGCCTATATCCCAAAGAGCTCATAAAAATGGGAAAAGGACCCACATGTGCAAAAACTTTTGTAGCAGCTCTTTTTGTAGTGGTAAGAGTGGATGCCCATCAGTTGGGGAATAGCTGAATAAGTTATGGTATATGAGTGTCATGGACTATTTTTTTCTATAAGAAATGATCAACAGGATGATTTCAGAGATGCTTGGAGATATTTACATGAACTGATGCTGAGTGAAGTGAGCAGAATCAGGAGATCATCACACATAGCAACAAAATTATGTGATAATTAACTGTCATGGACTTGGCTCTTTTCAACAATGAGGTGATTCAGGCCAGTTCCAATAGACTTGTGATGGAAAGAGCCATCTGCATCCAGAAAGAGGATTATGGGGGCTGAATGTAGAGCAGAATATAGTATTTTCACCTTTTTGTTGTTGTTGTTGTTTGCTTGCTTCCCCCCCATTTTGTTTTTCTTTTTGATCATATTTTTCTCATACAGCATGATAAATGTGGAAATATGTTTAGAAGAACTGCACATATTTAACCTATATTGGATTACTTGCTGTCTAGAAGAGGGAAGTGAAAGGGAGAGAGAAAAATTTGGAACATAAGGTTTTGCAAGGGTGAATGTTAAAAACTATCTTTGCATGTATGTAGTTTGAAAATAAAGATATTAAAAAAACCAAAAAAAACCTATCTCTTGTTAGCTAAAGAAAACATTGCCTACCCATACCTATGAAAGTACATATGATGGTTCTCTTCTATGATTTTTAATATTAAGGTTGCATATGTAAAAATAATATTACAAGGGCAGTTAGATGGTACAGTGGATAAAGTACCAGCCCTAATGAGGAGGACCTGAGTTCAAATCTGGTCTCAGACACTTAACACTTTTTAGCTATGTCACCATAGGCGATTAACCCCAATTGCCTCAGCAATAAATAAATAAATAAAATAATAATAATAATATTACAAAAAACAATTTCTAAAGTGTCCTGCAAAACATGCCTTATAAGAATATTTGTCAAATATAATACTAAGTTAGATGGCCCAGCTAGTCTAGTACAATGCAGCGATTCTTCTATTTGATATATCTTCTTTTTTCCAAAGTAAATAATCTAGTCAAATTATATGAAAATACACTTTGGAAAATGACATTACAAAACTACATACAGGGAACATAAGCCTTGTGTAAGCTATTTAAATTACTAAACCTTAAAACTGCATTGAGACTTTTGGGACACAAGTATTTCCATGCATAAAGGTTTTCCTATAACATTAAAACAGTACTTACTGACAATATGTCCTGTTGTTTGAAATGCAAGCTCTACAATACTTTCATCCTGATCTGAGGCAGCTAGGTGAAATACTGAAAAGATGTTCTTCCAGCCTGAGCGAATGTTAGCAGCTTGAGAGTTAACCATTTGTGCTATACATCGTACAACCATATCCCGAATGGTGGGAGACCTAAAAGATAAGTATAATTGTTGAGATGTATGTTGATAAAATATTATGAAAGGAAGTCTGCTTTTAAAAATGCTATAAAAAATTAGCAAATAATGTGTTTTGATTTTTTTTTTTTTTTACTTCTCTGGAACAGCTGATTATAATTACCTATTTCTCTTCATTATATGTTCAAATGGTCTTAAGAAATCCTTCTGGAATCGGAAATTTGCAAGCTCCCCCTTCTCCAAGAATTTCATTGATAACTGCCTCAAGGAGTCTACTGCAAAAATAGCTACATCTTCATTGGGGTTGCAGCCAACCTGTTATGACAAAATCAATATGATGCATTAATATTAATACTAAAAGTTAATTTTATGGATATTTTCCCAATATAATTTGGAAATAATTTTTAAAATATCAGGTAGAAATATTAAAACTTACACTTCTTCTAGAAGTCTAACTACTACTGTTCAACAGGAAAAAGATATATGATTTTGAGGATAATTATTTGAAACCTTATTTAAAACTAGATAAAAAAATTTATTTATTGTATTTCACAGCAGCATTTCAACAATTACCATGAGTTTTATACAAAGGCCAAACAATTATCAACAAGAGCTACTAAGATGTAAGGTGCTTCAATGGATCTTAGTGTATTTTTACAACTGGTATAGATTGCAAAAACACTTTTATTATTAAATCATACCAATCTTTACATTAGTCTTTCATAGAATACCCAATACTTCTTTATTGTGAGTGCCATTATAATCATGTTGGCTTGCTTGATGAGTGGTACTTCTTTTTTAATCATGTCAAGTCAACAAGTTAGAAAGCATTTATTAAGCACCTACTATAAACCAGGCTCTGTGCCAAGTGACAGGGTAGAGTAAGGCAAAAACAATTCATCCTCTGAAAGAGCTTATAATTTAATAAGGAAAGAACATGCAAACAGCTACATGTAAATAAGATAACAGAGATAATTGAGGCAGAAAACATTATTTATCATTTCAAGTAATTTGTTTTCTTATAAGATTTAAGTGTACCAATCATATTATGTGCAAAAGAAATAATTGTTTCCTCTTTGCCAATGCTTACTTAAGTCCATGTTAATTTGTTTTCTTGTTTATAGCCAAAAAAAAGTAATACTAGCTGTTTAATTTTTATTAGTTTTTTAAAATCAGTTTTTACTTTTATAAATTATAAATAGACATAGAGGTATGTATTTGCTTTCAACATTATTAATCACTTTTTAGATTTTCAAAATTCTACTTTTGGTGTATGATTACTCTCCTAGTTTTGAAAGAAAATATTTAATGCGGCAGTGACCTATTTGCTTCTTTTTACTCCATTTTTCTTTCTTTCTTTCCTTTGTTATGGACCTGATCACACATTTTAACTCTTTCTTTGCTTTTAATCTCCTTTCATATTATATTTTTTGTTATTAAAGTTTGTTTTGCTTAAGATTAGTATCTTATTGTATCCTGCATCCCTCTGAAATCTACTTCTCCTTTTTCTTTATTTTGTATGTTCAGCCATCCTTAATCAGACAAAAGCAAGATATATGTGATGCCCGTTGTCCCATAGTCATTATTTTTTGTTTGGCTCATTCAAATTTTCAGGGATTTCGATTTTTTGGTAAATTATTAATTCTCCTTGCTGTTCAACATTTCCTGTCCAGATGGCATTTTCTTTATCATTACTGTTTATTCTCTTTTGGTTCACTTCCCCCTCTACCCTCCAAAGGACTCTTTATTTTTAGGATCTAGGACATCTTTTCTCCGAGGCTCTACTTGGACTTGATGTGGTTTCTCTCTCTTTCTCAGTTTATGACTTGGGTTTTTCCTCAACCACATGCTTTCTTCATTGTGCTCAGCATTTTCTTTGGTTCACTACAATCTTTAGGAACAGTTTCTGGATTTGTAGTTTGATCAGGCTCTTATTCCTTCTCGTTTTTGCATGTGGTGTAGGCAGGCCCTGTTTAGTTCTGGATGGAGTAGCTATGATAACGCCCTGCCTCTTTCGGTAATTACAGTTGCCTTTCTTTTGGTGAAAGGGAGAGAGAAAGTCTCTATTTTTTTTTTCTTTTTGAATCTTCTATTCTTTGAGGTGTCTTTAAAAATCAATGACTACAAAGTCTTTAAAATTAAGCTGTTACAACCACAGATTTCTTCTGCATTTAATGAGATTTGGCCATACTTCTTTACTTCACATTTTTAGATACCACTGCCACTTTTTAACATATGCCTTGAGATAGTAAAGTCCAAAGATAGCTATAGTGTTATCACTGATGAAATGGGTCACAGAAATGCCAGCATACCTGTCCTATTTTAACAGGTATTTGTTGTCTTCTCGATAGGTTCATCTATATATGCTCTTCAAATGATGTCAGCTAAATCACATTCTTTGCAGAACCCATTTTTTTTTTCTTTAACTGATTATCACTTTAAAAAAAATGTGATATTGCTTGTTATTACTCATCCATCTCCACTGTGATTTTTTTTTCGTCAGTGAGTTTGTATTCTAAAATGCCTTGAGCTACCAAGATTTTTCATGAAATAAAACCAGAAGAAGGTAGGCCTAGGGGATGAGTCAATTCATGGCTTCCTGTCCTCTTCTCACTGTAGTGATTCCTTCTATTACAAAGTTGGAAGCAGCAAAAAAGACAACTTAGGCTTGATGAAAACTCACAAAAGTGAGGCAGCTAGTTGGTACAATGGAGAGAGCACCAGACCTGAAGTCAGGAGGACCCGAGTTCAAATCTGGCTTCAGACAGTTAATACTTCCTGACTGTATGACTGGGCAAATCACTTAACCCTAATTGTCTTAGCAACTACCACAACCACAACAACAAAACTCACAAAAGTTATAGAGCTATCCAACAAAACTCACAAAAGTTATAGAGCTATCCAAAAGTGTAATGGGTTGTTAGGAGAGGTGGTGGGTTCCCCCACCTTATAACTGCTTCTAAAATATATTAATGAGGGTGACCCACTTTAGTATATGGTGCCCTAAATAGCCACTGAGGTCCTTTCTAATTCTCAAAGGCTTTCACTATAAAACACTTTAAAATGGTGATAATTAGGAACAACAATTTTTACTTTTGTTCATTTTTATTTTTTTTCTGTAACAGCATCTAAACATATCATGTTGATGGAGATGAAAAGATAAAATTTTCTCACCTTTCTACTTTAATAGTGATTTTTATCTTTGTTCTGTCAATGACCTGATTGCACATAGACAGTGGATTCAGAAACCATACTCATTCAGTAACAAGGCGTTTCCTGATTTAGATTGTTTGTTGTGTTCCAGGTCAATGCCTTCCAATTCCATTCAAAGAGATAATATATGAAAGTAGTACAGAGGTTTTTGAGCTGTCATAGCTTAATCCTAAATCTTATTTTTTGCCATCTTTTCCTGTGACCACTTCTGAACTAAAGTTGCTGAATTTCAAGGTAAAGACTGATTTATTTTGGACAATCTTTTTCAAGCTCTTCATAGAATTTCTTACAAAACACCTGCATCCTCTATAATAATCCTGTTTACAATCTCCATGGGAACTACCAAAAGTGATGATTATTATTTTATAGAATAACTAATATTTGTTATTTCAGGGCAATTAAACCAACTATGCAAATTATCTCATTTGCTTTTGTAAGATGATGATCAATGATCTGTCTTTTTTACTTAACTGCACCTGCTTTATAAATTTTTACTTCATTTAAAGCAAGAATGTTCTGGGTACATGTTAACTCCAACATTTCCACATTCAAAATAGAATTCTTTTTTCCTAAATCCATCCCTTGTCCTTTTTGTTTTTTTTATTCAAGGCACCACTATTCCATCCTTAGAAGGACTAGTCTTTCAGATTCATTCTATCAGCAATGACTTAAAATTCACATTTTTCCTAAGCTCACGTGTTGAAACAGCGGCCCATTTGTCAAATCTACGTCCACAAATATCCACACCTGACCATTTTCTCCATTTGTTCAGCCACTTAACTTTGCTCAGGCCCTCATCATCTCTCACCTAAATTAGCTTGTCTTTTCTGACTAGTTCATCCTACATAGCTACCAAATTGATTTTCCTCTAATGTACAGCTGACCAAGTAGATCTCTTACTCAATATACTTCAGTGGCTCCTTCTTACCTCCAGGATAAAAAAGTTAAAATTCTCTTGTTAACCTTTTAAACTCCTACATAACTTGGCCTAAATTATCTTTCTAGTCTTACTGGATTAGATATTACTCCCTTGTCCTGTAAATCTGTGATTCAGTCAAGCTGGTTTTCTCTCTTTTCCTCACATACAATATTCCATTTCTTGCCTCTGTACCTTTTCACTGGCTGTTCCACACACCTGGAAGGCATTTCATTCTTACCTCTGCTAAAAGGAGACCCTCTTGCTTTAAGATTCAGCTCAAATGTCATCTTCTACAAGAAACCTTTCCTGTTTATCCCAAGATACCCTCCCCTCCCAAACTACTTATATTTAATTAATTTGTGTATATTTAACTAATTTATGTATTCATCTATGTATGTATTAATTTTATATTTATGCACTGAAATATCCTTTTTACCTTGGTGATCTCAGAAGCTTCCATGGATTAAATTATCATCTCTTCAGTAATGATTCTCAAATGACCTTATCCAGTCATAACTTCTCTGCTGAACTCCAGTCTTACATCTCCAATTGCTTATTAAACCCTGGATGTCCTATAGATATTTTAAATCTGACATGTCCACATGTGAATTCATTATTTTTCTTAGCCTCCCCCAAAGTTGCCCTATTACTATCAGAAGTAATACCATCCTCCTGGTCTCCTGGACTTCTATAACCTAGATATCATTCTGAGGTAGTTACATGAAGCAGTGGATAGAGCACTAGGCCTCGGGTCAGGAAGATCTAAATTCAAATCCAGTCTTAGTCACTTACTAGTTGTGTCATCCTGGGCAAGTCATTTAACTTGTTTGCCTCAATTTCCTCAACTTAAAATGGGCATAATAACAACACCTACCTCTTGGGGTTGTTGAGAGGATCCAATGGCACAATATTTGTAAAGCACTTAGCAGTGTCGGACAGATAGTACCTGTTGTATAAATACATATTCCTTTTCCCTTTCCATAATCTTTGACTATTCATTCTGTCTCAGTGAGGACATGGTGATTTCACCTTTGTTGTATCTCTCAAAAACATCCATCTGCAACTACCATCTTATGACTTCACACCTGAACACCTGCTGGTAGGTCTGCCACACATCTCTCACCATCCAATCACTAAAATAAGTTTCCTAAAGCACAGGTCTGATGATCTCACCCTCTATTCAATACATTTCCTTGCTTCCCTATCACCTCCAAGATCAAATATAAAATACTGTTTGTCATTCAAATTATTTTACTACCTAATGGCCCCCCTCACTTTCCTTATATTGTATGCCTCATATATCACATATTCTGACCCAGCGACACTGTCCTCCTTGCCATTCCCTGAACCAAACACTCCATCTCCTGGTTCTAGGAATTTTTACTGACTGTCCTCCATGTCTGGAATAGTCTCCTTCATCTTTTTTTCAAGTGCCAGCTAAAATATCATTTCCCAGAAGAAACTGTTCCCAATAATGTTTAATTCTAGTGCCTTTCTTTTATAGACCATTTCCTATTTATCTTGAACAGAGCTTTTTGGCACATTTTGCTCACAGGTTGTCCTCATTACAGAGTGAGCTCCTTGAGGTAAGGAATGTCTTCTGCCTTTCTCTATGTCTCTAGTGCTTAGCACACAGTGCCTGGAATACACCAGGCTTTTAATAAATGTTTATTGACTGAAATTTTAAAATATACTTGCCCCCTCCACCACTGGAATGTAAGCTAACTACAAGAAATGATTTTTCACTTTTTGTACTTGTCTTCTCAACACTTCATAAAGTGTGTTTTAGATAATAAAGTGATTACTATTCACTGATTGACTTATGGTATTTAAAGTTTTTCTCAATTTTATACCAATTTGTCTTTCATGCCTCACTCAACATCACTTCCCTTCCCACTCTGCAATTCGGTCAAACTATTCTCTGTTTTTCACACATAGCATTCTACCTTCCCATCTCCACACTACATTAATGTGCACTAGTATTCTAATGGAGAAACGAACAAGTGTATATAAAAATTATACCACATAAAGGTATATATCACTGGCTCTGTCTTGTATTCATTCCAAGAATGTATTTTTCCATACTTCCACTTCACAAGAACCTTTTAAGAAACAGTCCAAGAACACCTTTTACATAGTCTTTCCCCAATTCCTCATTAACATTAAAATTCATTCCAACATTTAACATCTTTTTGTCTCTTGCTGTTCAATTGCTCTCACTCACATCCAACTCTTTATGATCCCTTTTGGAGTTTTCTTAGCAAAGATATTGAAGCAGTTTTGAAATGTTCTTCTCTAGCTCATTTTACAGATGAAAAAAAATTGAAATAAACAATATTAAATGACTTGACCAATCACATGCTACTTAGTGTCTGAGGTTACACCTAAACAATGAATTGGATTGGGACTCTATCCACTGTACCATCTAACTGCCGTTTTTGCTCCTCCTACTGCCTTATTATTTAACCGTGATATTCTTGTTTGTATTTATTCTGCAGGTACTTAATATATATACTTGTTTTCTCCACCATTTATATATTTGTACACACATACAATTTCCCCCCACTAAGAATTATCTAGCATAATGCCTGGCATCCAGAAAGTGCTTAATTAGCATTTGCTGATTGAATGACCAATTGAATATAGGTTTGGTTCGATCCCTGAACAAATACTGTATATTGAGTCACATAAGTTAGTGTTTATGGAAGATAAAAGAACTATTTTATTATTAGCATCTTCTGCCTCATTTTCTGCCACTGTCACCACATAATCAAATTGCAATTTAAAGCTGGTAGGAATCTCAGAAATCCTCTACTATCACATTTTCATTTTTGAATTAAAAAAAATGAAACTCAGGAAAATTATATGACTAGAAGTAAAAGCCATGGTCATTTCACTTGTTTTATGCATTAATGTAACAACAACAAAAATCACTGAGTGATTAAACTTCCAAACATAAGTGTTCCCAAACTTCTAGAAATGAGTGTTCCTCATATTCAAAGCCTTTCAAGCTTAGCAGAATCTCTTAAGAACTAGTACTCTCTTGGTATAAGAAATCAGTTCTCTGTGCTACAATGAAGCAGCAGAAGAATTTACAAATGATCTGAGTATAATAATTAATTCAAATACCTTATTGAAATGGTCTCCAATGACTTCCCAAATTCTAGACCATTGTAATCTTATTCTTCCCATGTTATAATAAGAAATTTCTACTATCTTCTGCAAACTAAACATGCGAGGATGTGTAGTAGAAAGCAATTCATCCATAGATACAGCACAAAGCCAACGGACAAAATCCACTGTAAAGCAAATATAGAATCAAATTGTTAACTCAATCTTTAACTTTTTAGTCAAAAGGCCAACCTGTAAGTGTAACAGTAAGTTCACTTACTTACTTACCAATAGCATTTCCATCAAGCCTTGTAGATCCCGTAAATATTCTGGCCAGAGAGCATGAGAGTAAAGAAGAGGAAGAAAAATCCATGATTATTTATAAAAATTTGGGAGTCCTGACTCTTAAAAAAGACTCTAAGAAACATACTAGGTATTTGGTAAAGTAATAATTCCATTACTTATGTTGTCTGCAGAAGAAATAATGGAATCTTAAGACATTACTCAATTTCCACTATTTTATATACTCTTTGATACAGTGGAGTACATAATAAGATTATAATGATGAGTAATAGTATTTTAATAAAAACATGACAGGTATCTTACATGAAGCCTTAAGAATTCACAAAACATTAATCAGATAAAACCAACAGAATTCTTTTGTATGAAATAAAACAGATGAATTTATCATTTTTCATTTGTTCAGAAATGCCTGTTAGCTTTTATTCTTGATTTGATAGCCCGTAACTATTTTCCTGTACTATCTCTTGAAGCCTAGAAAAGTCATTAGAATTTAAGGTAATTTCTCATGGATAACATGGTAAAGGTCTTAATACAAACTTATAGAAAATGTGACCATATCTAAGTCTCATTTTCCTCATTATTAGCCTAAAAAATAAGAAAAATGCTTTGTAAATCTTAAAACATATACAATGAGAATTATGAATAGTTTATGGTTAGCATAGATGCATGGATAAGGGAATCAGATATCTTTAAGGTTATAAACACTTCTGAAATGGTCCATGCATATTTAAAACAAAGCTATGAGTTTCAACATTATTCACATTAACAACACACTTCAATTAAAAATATTTTTATTAAGTGCACTGGCAGTGATTCAAGTACTGTGAATTTAAAGATGAAAAGTTTGTGCAATCTAATCGGGCAGGTGGTAGGGATAAGACAAGCACACAAAGAACCATGAAACAAGTCAGAATGCTACAAGGGCAAAGGAACATACAAAGTTTCAAGAGGAATAAAGCATTTCCAAAGATTATTGCAAAGAGTACTGATAACAGTACAAGAACTTATTGCAAGAAGTGTCATTTAAGTTAGATCTGAGAGGGATCCTTCAGAAGCATTTCAGTCATGTAGTAAGATGAAATAAATGTATTCAAGCACTGGATTCTAAAAGCCAAGAGTTTTTATATAAGAGTAGAAAGCAAAGAATAGGTAACGACCCATACTGGCTCAAATAGTGTATAAAAGGGAATAGAATGAAATAAAACTGGAATGACAGGCTACAGCCATAATGCAAATAAGCTTAAATGCCAAGATTTTAATTTGGATTTCATCCTACATGTAGAATAGAAAAGTAAATTTATGGATTTTAAATTAAAGTCTTAGTTAAAAAAAAAAGCAATGAACTAGTGAAAGAAAATATACTTTTTGTATAAAGTGAATGGTTTAGAAGCAGGGAAATGACATGCATCAGGAAGGCTAATTTAGTGAAAGATGCATTGAGAAGGAGAAGAGAGATTAATAAATTTTGAGGAAAAAGGCAATAATGTCTTGTACAGGGGTAGGCAATGGCAGTACAAATGCAGAGGAACAGACAGAAAAGTGAATTCGGAAGTAAACTAGATAGGTCTTAGCAAATTACTGGGTGTGGGTAAAGGAAAAGAGTCAAATATGATGTCAAGATTTTGAGTGTGGGTGATGAGAAGATAGTGGTATCATTCTAAGAAAGAGCTTGGGAAGGACATAATTTGGGCACAAAATGATGAATGGGTTTTGGATGTGTCCACAACATATTCATGTAGAGCTATCTTAATAGGTAATTAATGTTCAGAGGACTGATGTTCAGAGGAAGGGGATCAGTGATGTACATAAGGTTTTACTTAGAGATGAGAATGGAAGTCTTAGGAGTGGATAAAATTGCCAAAAAAAAAAAAAAAAAAAAAAGTTAAGGAAAAAAGCTTACAAGGACATCAGCACTAAGGGGACAAGACCAAAAAAAAAAAAATAATGTAGAATGTAACAGTATGTATAGATATAAAAGATATATCCATAAATAAAAGTGGTCAATTAAATGCTTTTTAAGAGATAATAAAGTAAAAAAATACTTTATACAAAAAGTGTATTTTCCTTCACTAGCTCATGACTTTTTTTTTTTTTAAACTAAGACTTCAATTTAAAATCCATAAATTTACTTTTCTATTCTTCATACATTAGTATATTAGGTTACTAACCATTTCTGTATACAGATAGACACAAATCTGGAATACTGAGTTAAAAGTAATTCTAGCAATTCCTCTAAATAACTAAACCTTCTAAAAACACTATTTGCTATTTTAAGTAGATCAAAGAGTAGTGAACTTAAAAAGAAATGAAATGAGTACCTTACCTATCTACAGCAACAACAACACTTTGAGAGCTGGTTTCTCCAATGGATTCCTGAATACTTGCTATCTGCTTCCAATCCACATTTCCTCCAACTACCATAAAAATAAATTAAGTGATCAGTTCAGCTTTCCAGGAAAAAATTAGCAAAGACAATTCAGTAGAGGCACATAATTATGATTGATAAATAACAAGGATCAATTTTCCTGATTAAACAAAAAGGTTTTATGAACAATTCTTTTTAGCAACATCATTGGTAACATTATCTTGGGGTTACCAAATAAATATACACATTAATATAAATTACTTGTAGAGATATAAAATATGACTATTAGAGATAATAAAAATCTAAACATATTAAAACAAACCCAGTAATCTAACAAAATTAATCAAAAATTACTCAGTATAAAATGTCTATCAACTTTCCTAGAAAACCCAGCATTTATCCAGACTCACAGTTTCGGTTATCACCTTTATAAAGATTTCCAAATCTACATGTCTAATCCTAATTTCCCAGTTTAGTTAGTCTGTTATTTTCATTTGGATGCTCTATTTTCACTTCAAATTCAAAATGTTCAAATTGAATTGGTCATCTTACCTTTTTGCATCAATGATACAAATCTCCTAGCTTCTCAAAATCATAATTCTAAAACTCATTCTTGATTTCTCTTTTCTTTCACTTCTTCTAGCCTACTGATAAATTTATTTGACATGTTTGCAAAAATGCCTTTCCATTCCTATTATTGCCATCTAAGTCTCTGGATCATCATTTAACATCTGGAACTACTGACCTCTGGTTTTATTCATGTCTAACTTATCCTGCATTCTTATTGGACAAGTCTTCTGCATTAGTGAACATTAACTAGTACCTTCAACTAATGAACCCATAGAATAGACTTAAGACTTTTCCCTGATTGTTCCTTTCCACATGTAAATATTTGATAAGCAACTGATAAATGAATAGTATATGCAAATTGATATTTTAAAGATAATTTATTATAACAAGAAAATGAAAAGCATAATCTACAGGAAACAATATATTATCAATCTTTATGCCTGTTGTGATCTCTATGCCCCTAAATATATCTCATCTTCAAATATAATAATTTATGAGTATATTCACAAGGCACAGTATATATAGATAGCTTTTCAAACAAATATAAGGATTATACATTTGTATCAGTCCCAACTTCAACAGAATCACAAAGACAAAAGAGTTTCTAGAGGGTATCGAACTGTCCAAATTAGTTTCATCTGACTAAACCTGTAGAAGATTAAAGGTTGCAGACATATGGCAGGCAGTTTATTTTATCAAGAGATATTAGGCAAGATGTTGCAAAAACAATCAATGATAGATATGCTATCTGACATACAACAGGATCCCACAGGACTCTAACTTAAGCAGGAGATCCTCAGTGGGAAATTACCAGTGGTTCAGTTGTCTGTAAAGATGTTAATAACAAACATAAGAATAAATTCTACTATTTGATAGATCTGAACTCTCATTATTGTTGAGCAAAGACAGATTCAAATGAATTACTATTCATAAATATACACTAAAGAATCCCGAAACACTTGTCCAGGAGTTGAAAGAATGTTTTAAGAATCTGCATGATGATAAAATATGAAGTTATCACCAATTTCTAATTTTTCAAGGAACCGATGAAAGATGTACATATTTATATTTATCAAACTGAAAGAATATAGTTGTGATGGCTTTCCAAAGTAATCTCAAAAGTGACTAAGCCACTAGCTCTTTTTCTTTTAAATATACATATATAGCATGCATAATTTCTTATAATTCAAGATTTAAATTTATAATGTATTATAAGCATTTTTTCAGTTCATTTTACCATGCTTGAGGTATCTTGAAACTTAAATTTTATCAGAAGTCAGCAGACATGATCACATGTATATGTGAGAGGTCAATTACCTTTTCACTTGGTTAAATAGGATACCCTCTGCAAAAGCAGTGCTAGAGTACTTTTCATTTTTTTGTTTTGTGATCAAATTAATTTTACTTCATTTTTATCTATATTGCTAAGTATTTTCAAAAGTGCTCTTTTTTATATTGCAAAACATAATAGCAAGCCTTGCATTTTTACCATAATTTATGCTACATAAAAAGTGCAATTTCTGATACTTAATAGCTGTGAGATATTAGGTAAGTCCACCCCTCTTTAGATCTCAGTCTTGATAGATGAACTGGATTAAATAATCTCTAAAAGTTTTTTTAGATTAAATGAATTATAAGATCCATGAATGTGTAATCAATTGGAACAAATGAAGACTTGTGAAATACCCATCTCTATTCCCAAGAAAAGGGGACAACAAAACTGGGGACTAAAACAAGAGATTGCTTAGTGACTCTAGAGAAAACAGCCTTTCAGAGAAAACTTCCAGCTCGAAATGTCATCCTGGCTTCACATAAGCATCTCTATCAAAAAAATTATGTAGCTCTGATTTTTCTCCCCCTTTATTAACTTAATATCTCTATTTCTTTACCACTATGCTGACAGCTTACTGCTGATCCTTTCAATCATTTTCTGTTCCCAGAACAATACTCTTAGTAGCCTGAAGGCTTCTAACTCCACTGGAAACTGTTCCAGCAAACTGATAAACCACAATGGTTTCATCAGAAAGTGGTCTAGAATCATGAGGTGATCCCAGAGAGATATGGAAGACACATGAAGAAAATGGAAGTATAAATTTCTTTCATCGGGACATAGTTCTTCTAACGACACAGACTCTAATTTTTCCTCTTGTCTCCCAGCAACAAGGCCTGGTTCTGTAATCTTAACTTCTATATGGTACACTCTGGGAACTAGAGTCATTTGATATGTGTTCAAATCCTGGCTCTGCATTTCACTACTTACTTGACTTGAAAAATTAATTTAATTCCCTGAGCTTCAGTTTCCTATCAATAAAATAATTTCTAAGGTGTAAAGTTCTGGCTCTATAACCTTTGATTTCTTTCCCACAATATGGCAAAATTAGCCCCACAAATTCCTCCTTAGTCAAAACTGTCCCAGAGGGGTTTCTGAAGTCTTTGACTATACTAACCTGATGACCTAGCCATTATAGACAAAAAGCCTATTGTTGGAAATTCTACAATCAATCAATCACCTGATCTTTACAGTATTGTTCTGGGTTCTTTTGGGAGGCAGGTTTGGATCTTTGCTTTCTGGAGCTGTCTTTGCTAAGTACCTTTGTACTTAGTGGTAGCTCAATCAATTCTCAGATCTCTTTGGATGCAGTATGGCACAATGAATGAAATTATGGACCTGGAATCAGGAGACTAGATTTGAAACTTGCTGCTTCTACACATTACCTGTGGGATCATGGGTACTACCTACTTCACAGAAGTGTTGTGAAGAAAGTACTTTGCAAATCTTAAGGTTCTATATAAATGTGAGTTATTATCCTTATTATATTATGTATAATTAACAATATTACATGTTATAGCCATACATAGAGAATACGTTATATTCTCCTTAAAAAAGTCCCTCCAAAGTGTCTAATTGTTTAGGAGTTTTCTTCCCATATATTTTTTGATGTATCTGCTCTAATGTCTCACACCAAAGTGTTCTTGAAGGCTAAGCAAAAAGCAAGATGAAAAGACTAAGTAGAGGTCTAGGGAGAAACTATGTTATTTAAAAACCTAACTAAATATGAAGAAATTTATTACTAAATGGTTGGCCATCATGCAATGAAATTTTTCTGGCAAAGCAAATTTACAAAGACCACCCATTAAGTTGGACTGCAATTTGTACTGGTGGAAGAAGATCCAACACTGATAAAATTATAGATCCATGAATTAAAATGCTATGTCTATGAAAACTCCTTATGTTTGTAGTCTGAATCAATTTGAATGTATATACTCTTTGTGGAGCTCCTATGATTGCTGTCATAGTTTCTTCATCTGGGTTTTGCTAACATAATCATTCCCATATTACCTAGAACTCCAGTTACCACCTAAAATCCTGTTCTGCTCTAGAATGGATTTTCAGTTCTCCACAAAGGTCATCAAGCATTTGTCCAAATGATTTTGAATTCCCTCTTCTATGCATTAAACTGATGGCACATGACTCCTCTGTTGATGGAATTCTTGTCTTACATGCCAATTCTTGTGGCTTTTAAGAATTTGGGCTCAATTTCCAAGGACAGTTAAGTCCTCTTGTTTCCTTATTGTGACAGCTGGATGTAACTTCCCAAGAATTATCCATTGCAAGCCTAACCTTGGGTCAGGAATGCAGTTTTGGTCTATATCCTTCTGCTGAAACAAATGCAAAATAATCCATTTGGGTTTTCTAGGATTTTCTGGTTATTAGCAAACAGGGACAATTCCTAAGAAATAAAGTTATAATTCAAAATGGTATCAGGTATACATCCCTATGTATTAAGTAAATTGCCAGCATTTAAAAACCAATTTTCCTTCAATTTCAGACATGTTTTCTTCTATCCTGGCCACATAATTTCTTGGATTTTCTTTTCTTCCTGACAGGACTCCATATTCTTATTTAATTCAAACTGTCTTATACTTGAGTTTTTTGCTCCCAATATAAACATTGCTCCCTAATATCAAGCCTGGCAAAGGTTATTAGAAAAATTTGAAAGCTGACCAGAAAACCTTTTCAGTAATTCTGATTCATTATACAAACAAAACTCTTCAGGTAATATTTTAAGGCTTTAGGGAAAGAATTCTTAATTAGAAGATGAAAAACACATTTCAGTTCCATTTTAAAGAACAAAAAATTCTTACCTAGTCCCAGACCCACAAACTCATCTGGAGCCTGATCTTTAGTTCCACTGAAAGAGCCTTCTCTGCCACGGACAGTGCCAGAAATGTAGCGTGGCTTCACTCCAGTCCCTATTAGCTGTGCCAATTCCAGCTGACTGATGCATTTCAAAATCTTAATAATAATAAACAAACAACAAATCAATATCCTGAAAAGAGCTAAAATGGATAGTAGCCATAATTTTTCAAAGGAAAATCTAAGTCCACACTATAAAAAGCTGTAACTTTTTAAGTATCTCACATTTATTACAAATAAATAAATTCTTCTCAAAGTATTTCACTATTAACTATTTAGCATCAATACATCTCAAAAAACAAAAAAATTATAAACATAACAATGAACTAATTATACCTCATGCCATGAATTTCCCAAATAGTTTCCATCTGTATGAGCCACTGTGATAAGGGTCTTTATTGTGTCAATGTTCTTTTGCTTCATTTCAGTAATACCTGAACTCACTGTGAGCAAAGTGAATCTGGCTAGAGCCTGGACATAAGCATCTCTTTCAAGCTTTGAATGAGAGAAAGAGAAACAGAGAAAGACCACTAATTATTTGAATGAAAAACCAAAACTAAAACCAAAACCAAAAAACTTGCTTCTGGACTAAGTGGATTCAAGTATTTGTGTATAGGTATGCATGTATGCACACCTTTGTTTCAGATCATATGTACATATTTGATACAGAAATAAAAGTACTGCCTAAAAAAAAAAAAAAAAAAAAAAAAAAAAAAAGACCAGAGTACCTGCTTCTATTACAGGAGAGCTATGTTCACGTACAGATTATGAAGTGACATATGTCTGAAAATACTATCTAAATGTTAAAATTTCTGACACATTTAAATAAAACATTCAGTCATCAAACTCAGAAAACATTCTTTGAAAAATTAATATTCTTTGGAAAAAGAAACTTCCATCAAACTTTATCATGACTTAAAAACATCAAGGATTGGGGCAGCTAGGTGGCACAATGAATAATGCACCAGCCCTGAAGTCAGGAGAACCTGAGTTCATATCTGATCTCAAGACACTTAACACTTCTTAGCTGGGTAACCCTGGGCAAGTCATTTAACCCCAATTGCCTCAGCAAAAAACAGAACAAAACAACAACAACAACAACAACAAAACATCAAGAATTAAAGCAAAATGAATAACAAAAAATAACGGAATAAAACTCAGTAGAAATTTTAATTTAAATTTCACTCAATTGAAGGAATTTCATAAAATCTTAATTCATTTGCAAATAAGGTAAACAAAAAGGAATTTTTGCACTGATATGCTGTCTTAATAACATAAATAACATTTTCAAACTGACTACAAAAACCAAACATAGCAAAATATTCCACATTACCTGAATGCTGAAAATGCAAGCAATTCTGATTGCACATCGTATGCCCTCCAGACAAAGAGAAGCTACTTCAGTATCATCGCAATCTTGTAAGCCCACACTGAATGCTGCCAGAAAAGGTGTCCAAGCCAACTAGAAAAAAAATATGTTCTGGAAATTCAATTTGTATGCACATCCATTACTTTTTGTTGACAACATATCAATATTCATGAAAATGTCTAAGAAACTATAAAATATATTCTGAATAAATAAAATGAAATTTTAAAATTTAGAAACTATATTGAGAAAATGAAATTCATGGCAGAATTCTGACAGGCCGTCTTTGGAAAATGAGGGGAGAAGTTTTTGAAGTTAATCTGGCCATAGAGATAGAAGGGCTGAGAAACCTCTTTTCAAGACAAATAAGTAAAAAACTTAACCATGCTTTAAATATTACTGGAAAAAAAATTAACTTCAAAAAATTATTAATTTTCCTGTGCTCTTTTAAGTGATGCCTGAGAATAAAATGGCAAAGGGGAAAGGAGATAATTTAAACTACTTCCTAGGAGCCCACAAGAAAGTTTAAAGCTTCTATAAGAAATGACCAGCAGGATGATTTCAGAGAGGCCTGGAGAGACTAGCATGAACTGATACTGAGTGAAATGAGCAGAACCAGGAGATCATTATACATGGCAACAACAAGACTATATCATGATCAATTCTGATGGACATGGCTCTCTTCAACAATGAAATGTTTCAAACTAGTTCCAATTGTTCAGTGAAGAAAGCCATATACACCCAGAGAGAGGGATATGAAATGTGGACCACAACATAACATTTTCATGCTCTCTATTCATGTTTGCTTGCATTGTGTTTCCTTTCTCTGATTTTTTTTTTCTTGTAGATACGGTTTTTCTTGCACAGCAAGATAAGTGTAAAAATATGTATACATATATT
>JAJPUD010000033.1:773833-816840 GCA_023553655.1 Myrmecobius fasciatus
CTAGTTCCAATTGTTCAGTGAAGAAAGCCATATACACCCAGAGAGAGGGATATGAAATGTGGACCACAACATAACATTTTCATGCTCTCTATTCATGTTTGCTTGCATTGTGTTTCCTTTCTCTGATTTTTTTTTCTTGTAGATACGGTTTTTCTTGCACAGCAAGATAAGTGTAAAAATATGTATACATATATTCGATTTGTCAAGTATTTTAACATAATTAACATGTAATAGACTTCCTGCCATCTAGGGGAGGGGTGGGAACTGGGGAGAAAAATTTGTAAGGGAAAGCTCTGTAACAGTCAATGTTAAAAAATTACCCATACATATGTTTTGCAAATAAAAAGCTTTAATTTAAAAAAAAAAAAGAAAAGAAAAAAGAAAGTTTAAAGCACAGATTGTGGCTTTAGTTAGTAGCAGAAGATTTTATGTAGGATAAGAATATATTTTCACTTAAGGATAATGATCAAAGGCTTCTGCAATTGCAGATATTTGTCAACCATCTATATGTTAAAGTAAAATTGCTTTTTCCTACTGAAAAAATGTTTGAAAAACATATTTCCAGGTTCCTAGGAGTTCCTAAACATGAATAGAAAAAATAATCCTAAAACCCAACTTTCCCAATTACCAACTTTTTAAAAAGTAAAAAATAATAGTTACTAGTTAACAAAGTAATAATTTAGAGGAAAAAGTCTAAGGACAGAGTCAGAAATCATAGGTAAAGCTTGGGAGCAAAGAGGACTTAGCTAAAAGGCCAAGGAAAACTGCCACACCATAAAAACAAACCAAAAATACCTTTGAGAAAACAGTATCAAGAGTCTATCCAAGGGGCAGCTAGGTGGTGCAGTGATTAGAGCACCAGCCCTGAAGTCAGGAGGACCTGAGTTCAAATCTGGTCTCAGACACTTCCTAGCTGTGTGACCCTGGGCAAGTCACTTAACCCCAATTGCCTAAACAAAAAAACAAAACAAAAAAAGAGTCTATCCAAGTTTTAGAAGGGCAGAAAAAATGTGAAAGTGAAAGAAACTAAATTCTGAATCACTAGTGTCAATCAACCAATTAGCATTAATTGTCTACTAAGCACCAGGCACTATGCCCTATAACCAACACTTCAGATCTATTCATTATTCCTATTAATCAAAGCATTTAAATTAATCCAAAGTGTATCTTATTACCAAAAAAATCACTAAAATTCTCACCTTGAACATAGGTCTCACGTGTTCCAGATGAGTTGCGCTTGTAAAAGGTGCTTGAACATGGCTTACTGCTTCCATGAGAGCTTTCGCTGTTTTGGCCATTTGTTCCATTTCCAAATTGTACAGAAGTCTCCTCTGTTTTTCACTGGCTACATCTGCAACAATTATTTTATATATGCATAGTTAATATTGCTAAATTAAAAAAAAAAGACTTTTTTTCCCAGTTACCATCTTATTTACAATGTTAACAATAATGATTACTTGTAAACAAAGTAACAGTTTAGAGGAGAGTCTGAGTACAGAGTCAGGTATAACAGGGAGCAAAGAGGATTTAGCTGAAAGGCCAGGAAAACTGCCTTCCCACACCTGTTTCTGGGGTAACAAAGAAATGTATGGTTAGGAAGACATTTCAGGATGTTTAGTTGTTTCAATATACTACCATGGCTTTCTTGCTTTCCAGTTTCTGAGTTTGATTCCATGCTTCCAGGTAATAGCAAAAGGCAAGGAGGAAATCCTATGAGAATGTTAAAGAAGAACCACAAGGAAGAAAATGAAAAAGTAGAGGCTGATTGTATTTGTGTGGAAAACACAGGCTGGAACGAGAAAAGTTAAGTAGATATACTCAAGCATGTTATAAATATATCAGTTGACAATCATCATCAACCTCAAGTAATGGCTAATGAAGTACATTTTTCTTTTGCTCACTATCTTCTAAAACCAATTTTCTAGCTCTTGAATTGAAAGTCTTAGATTACTTCCCTATTTCTATCACCTTCTATTAGATCTATTAGATAGATATAATAGATAATATCTATTATCCTTCTCTAATTATATTCCCTGGTTATCACTGTAACATTACCCCCTCATCTTTTGGAAAACATAATAAAAAGTGGCTGGAGAGTATCTTCTTTACATTTTTATCCAAACACTTAATTGTTTTTTTGTGTCCCCCCCCATTTTTTCTTTTCCTTTTTTTGGGGGCGGGGCTGGTGATGGTAGTCTCTGAATAAAATTTAAGTACTGGGATCAAATAAGCATTATTTTCTATCATTTCATGTTTGCAGAAAAAACATTTCCTAATCCCATTCTGATCCTCTTATAAGTATTAAAGTAATAAACAAGCAAATGTGAAGTTCCCTCAATATACAATGGAACAACTGTAAAAATGTCAATGTGGTGATGACAGTGCATGGAAATTGGTTCTTGGAATCAGTGGCAAGTTTATACCAAAAAACAAAACCAAAAATAAACAAAAAAGGAAGATAGTGACTGACTCAGATGTAAGGTGGAAGTTTCAACTGTTTAGTCAGCTTTTAGTCTTATGAGCACATGGAGAGATTAGAATATAAATAACTTTTGCATTTATTACTCAGTATTATTTTTTAAAGAATTGATCACAATTAAGCAAATTTTTGTCGAGAAAAAAATTTCATAGGTAGTAAAGTGAATCTTGTAACCTCTCCTGTTCCAAGTATTTTGCTGAAATGCTCTTGTTACAGGACTTAGAAATCTGGAAATCACTTTATCCTCACTCTGCAGGACATTCTCCTGCATCTTGTTCTCATACTTCTGGCTCAATGCCCATATCCAGAGGTTGCTTTGAAGAGAGACTTCACATTCCAGAAATGCCTGGTTCTCCTACATCTTAGTCCCTTTGCTAATCTCTGACATCTCACATAATCTTAGGCTGAAGAACTTGGTATTCACACCATCCTTTTCAGCATGTATCTTTTCCAGCCAATAACCTGGCTCCTTCTTACCTTTCCAAAACTCTTATTCTTTACTTCCTTATTTACCGACTTTGAGATCAAGCAACAATTGTCTCCTTGCTGTTACTCACAAATGACACTCCATCTCCTGACTACTTTCATTTGCTGTTACTCATGCCTGGAAACTCTACTTTTCTCATCTTTGCCTTTGAGCTTTCTTAAATTATCAGCTCAAGTCCCACCTTGTACAAGAAGCCTTTCCTGATCCACTTTAATCTTAAATGTCTTCCTTTGGAGACTACACCCATTTTATTCTGCATATATCTTGTTTGTACACAGTTGTTTGGATGTTGGGTCTGCCCCATTAGACTGTAAAGTCTTTGGGAAAAGGACTATTTGAGGCCTTCCTTTGTATTCCAAGTGTTAGGCACTGTGCCTGGAATCTATAAGGTGCTTACTAATGCTAGCTGATTGGCTAATTGACCTGTGCTTACATCAGGAATCAGCAAACTACTGCCAACTTGATTTTGAGCTGAGAATGATTTTTACATTTTTAATAAAATGAATATTAAAAAACCACCTCCAAACATTTTAGTTTTAGTCTGTTTTGGCTCCCTTGCCATAGTTTGACAAATCCTAGTATAGATGCTACTATTCCAAGTGTAACATATTTATAAAGTCTAGTCAACCACCATCAATTAAACTTATCTCAACTATTTCTATGTATCAGTTTCCTCCCATACCTAGCAATGCTTTGTCTGATTTGTCCCCAGTATTATGCTCTCATACAGACTGAACTTGGAGTTTTATAAACATTGTTTAATAATCTACTGTATAATGAGGTATATTGAGATAATTTATAAAACAAGAGAGGAATTATGTAGTATATATACTTAAGAAGCTTTTTCTGCACTGACAATCAACATTTGAATAATTTAAGTACTTACTCTGCTTACTTGACTTTGTAGGTATTGCTAGTTCTTTTGTTTCTTTCATTGATATCTTCTTTCCAGCTATTTCATTATAGATAGCTGAGAGATATTCTTCAGGAAGGTCTTTACTGTCATTGATACCTCTATTCATTTTAATATACTGTTCCTTTGTCATTTTATTCTTTACCTAGACATGAAAAATGCCAAAAATAAGAACAATTAACATAGGAAAATTTCATATATTTGGTAAAGTTCAAATAAAATCAATCGATTCTGAATATTTTTGTAGACATGAAAATGTCCAATCACACATGCCTAAGAATGGAAAAAACAAATTTGTGTGTGTAGATAGAAAGATTAACAGAGAGATAGATTCACCTACCTATTTATCACTTTATACTTTATGATGTGTTTTCCTCACAACAGCAAGGCAGATAGCAAAAGTTTTCTTCCCATTTTACAGATAAGGGAATTGAGGTTTAGGAAAGTAAAATAACTTGCCCTTAAGTCACCCAGCTAATGGGTATCAGAACCAATATTCAGATCCAGGACTTCTGATTTCTTCCACCATACCACACTGTTTAACTGTTAGATGAAGTATAAGACAAATCTGATGGTTTTGGAAAGACAGGTGCTACCCTATATTAGTCTGATACTAAGTAACATGAAATATGTGTAAGGGTAATGGGATAGAGAGAATTGAAAGTCCCTTGGGGAAGTTTAAGAACTTTATTCAAAATTTTTACAAATATTAAGTCAATATCACTTTTGAGAAGAATAGAAAATAGCAAAAAAGCATAATCCTTGCTCCAAAAGGAGATTATAAGCACACTGGGGGAAACAAAGATGATAATACCTGAAATTTAAGGGACAAGAAAAATATCAAAAAGACAATTGTCATTAGGTGACGGGTAAGGTATCTTGTGCAATTTTTCTTCTATGTAAAGTTACCTGAGTGAAAAGAATCTAATGCACACTTGGATAAAGTTTTGGGACCAAAGGCTATAAAATGGTAGTCTCATCAACCATACTTAGGAACCAGCCATAAACGCAGATGATTCCAATGGACAATTAATCAGGAGTCCTAGTATAAACTACATAAATTACAGGGGGAAAAACAAAATGTATAATTATCTCTGAAACAAAGAAATTAAAAGGTTGGATGCAATTAGAAGATGCCTTAATTTACAACAATAGTGAGACCAAAAAAAAAAAAATCTGTTATACTTTCTTATAAGTTTCTCTCAGAATTATTTCTAAAAATCTGACTTTAGTCAGATTACATGTAGGAACAAATTACAGAGGGATAAAAGAAAAGAAGTTTGTATGAAACTATCCAACAAAATGCAGAATGTCCAAGAAAAGTCCGGTAAACATTTGTACAAGATAAAAAACAGTGAAGAGATACACATCAAAAGAAAATTTCAAGATGTATTTTAGTTTCTTTGATATGGATGGCAAAAAGTCTCTCTGAAAATAAGGCTAAAGATAAATTTACATAAGAGTTCATGGGGGGCAGGGAGGAGGTAGCTAGGTAGGGCAGTGGATAGAGCACCAGGCCTGAAGTCAGGAGGACCTGAGTTCAAATCTGGTCTCAGACAGTTAACATTCCCTAGCTATGTGACCCTGGGCAAGTCACTTAACCCCAATTGCCTCAACAAAAACCAAACCAAACCAAACCAAACCAAAACCAAAAAACCAAAACAAACAAACAAACAAACAAAAAAAAACAACAAAAAACCAAAAAACCAAAACAAACAAAAAAAGAGTTCATATGGGGCAATCAAGCATTGAAAAACCTCTTCCCAAACTTAAAAAGTTAGAAGGATAATAATGTTCATAGAACATTTTCAGTTCAAATTCTGTTTTAACATTTGTAAAGCAATGGTTTTAGTAACTCAGGGAAAAAGTAGAGAGGAGTGCTTTCAACGGTAATTAAGGAGAAACTATAACATAAGCATGTATAATTTAAAATATTACTTAGAACAAAGGAAGAGAATAATCTAATACATTAAATTTTGAAAGATGTTCTTTACATTGTAATATAAAGAAAATTAGTAGAATGGGGAAGGGGGAAAAGTCAGAAAGATAACTTATCTTTAATGTTTTGATGAAAAACTAAACTAAGCTAAACTAAACTAAAATAACAACCTTATCTGGAAAACAAAAATAAAAGAGAAAATATCTAATGGGGGCAAAAGGATTAGGAAGAACCACAATTATTGCTAGAAATCCTTAAGTCTGGTGTAAAGTGGTCCTCTTATGCAAAACAGTGCATTTTCTTTTTGGAAATCTCAATTACTTTAGAGAATTTGAAGGACTGATACTGGAGTTAAAGGGAAAGAAAGCAAGGAATTAAAGAATGAAAAGAAGAATGTCTGCCTGTAGCCTTCATTTCTGGATCTCCAGGGACTCAAAATAAGTTTGTACTCAATACTCCAACCAAACCAGATTTACTACTGAGAGTAAATGAAGATCAAAAATAAAGTTTAATTTAAAAGCTCTCAAGTAGGTTTTAATTATATCACATAACAAGTACTCTAACTACAAAGATGTTCAGAGAAAAGGAACATTTGAAAATGAATAACTAATTTGTTATAATTCATCTAAATGTCAAATCTGAGAAAACTAAGAAAGTGGTTTACTACTATGGGGGAAAAGTACTTATGTGCAAAATGAAAATCACTGTAATGGGGAGGAAAAAATATAATACTATATATAGGATCTGAATGAAAGCCTTTAGAATATCCAAATTCAATTTTTAAAAATCACAACTTAGGTAAAAATTAAACTATTTGACAGTTTGTGAAGAAAATATAGAAACATAACTACAACAAAGCCATAGAGAAAATTCACTTGAAAACCACTTTTAATATCTTGAAAAACAAGTTGGTCAACTTTTCATGACACATTTCTACTATACATGAAAAAAAAATCATTTTATAAAGTTAGGTCTCATAATAGTTTTTAATTTTAAGTAAAAATGGAGAAAATAATGAGACTTTAATTTCTTATATATAATTTCAAACATTTAGAAAAGAGTACAAGCTAAAAAAAACAACTATTTTTTCTAATTCCCAAAGATTATACTAGTTTAAATGTTACAAATGTAGATAAAAATAGCAGTCAAAAGTGGCCACTATGTGTCTATTTCACTGACAACCTATCATACTGAAGAAAACAGTGTCATCTTCATATAAAAAGAAAAAAAGTTCCTACAACAATGACCTGTACCCTCAGTGTCGATTAATAACTTCATGTTTATAAAGCACTTCAAAGTTTCAAAGTACTTTCCGTACATTTTCTGCTAACTTCAAATGTGATTATTAAAAAAAAAAAAGTAAGGAAAAAAAAAAAAGGCTTCTAGAGATGTCAGTCAAAAAATTTCCATTAAGCACTTCTTGTATCTATGTCCAAAATGTGACAAGGCAATGGAGACTACCCTTTCAAAATTTTTATATTTTTTTAAAAAGCAAACAAAACAACCCCAAAGCACACAAAGCTATAAAACCAAAAACCAAGATTAAAAATAACAATAACTATGTAATCTTTGCCATAAAGGCATTAAGATATAAATTTTAATCTATGGATTTCACTAAAAAAGAAGAAAATAAGTAGGAGATCCATTTTAATAAGCTCATCAACATTACTTCAGGAATCAAAAAAATCTACAATCAAAAAGGCAAAACCAACTATTATAAATGCTCATTTGACAGAATGATGAAAGTATATAAATTCCTCAGAGGTCATCTCTAGACCACCTCTGAAAAGTTCAGCTTTAACTTAAAAATATCCAGTGACAAATGACTCCAATACTTATGAAATTTTTTAAAATAAATTTCAACCACTCTAATTACTGAAAGTTTTTTCTTTATATTGATCTAAAATCTGCCTTCCTCAAACATCTAGGCAAAGGGTTCCAATTTGTATCCTGTGGCCTAGTATGTGGGGTACCAAAGCCTATATATGTCCAAAGAAGCTTCTGGGAACAAATAAATCTGAAACCTAGGCATTCATGTGTACAAGTAAAAGAAAGACAATAAATAAACAAAAAAAACCACCCAAAATATTTATCTCTTCTCTCAGTTTTGAGGTGTATAAAGAAACTTGATTAAACAAAGAAATGGAGAACATTACTTTCAGATAATTGATTTGGAGAAGCTTTGAGAAAGTGAAAAAAAAAAGGTGTGGAATGTGAAGATTTTACAGATATGAGGCATAATCTTCAAGAAAAAAAATCAATGAACATAAAGTACAAGGAGACCTTAGCTTGAAAATCATTGCTATGCAAATCAAATGGCATTATTTAATGGAATATTATGACAGCCAGATGATATAATGAAGAGAGCACTGGGTCTGGAGTATTGAAAACATTAAGTTCAATCCCTCCTCAAACACTTAACTAATTATCTGTCCCATGGCAAGTTACTGAACTTCCGTCTGCCTCAGTTTTCTTATCTGTAAAATGGGGGTTATAATACCACCTATCTCCTAGTGTAATTATTAGGATAAAAATCAGACAAATTGTAAAAAGACTATATAAATGCTAACTATTATTAGTAGCTACATTTGTCCTTTATTCCATTCTCTTTCATTGTGAAAAATGAATGATTGATCTATCTAATATCTAAAATAATGTGGAAGGTCTAATGATCTTTTTTTTTTCCTTTTGGAAACCAACTACAAAGATCATAATAAGTGAGTTCCTTTTGGTATATATAAGATTCTGAACATTTCATTGACTGGTGTGTGTGTGTGTGTGTGTGTGTACACATACACAGATGTAAAACACATGGATATACTGGGTTTACTGGTTACTTAATTTAAAAAATGTGCATTTTTTTTTATCCATTTTTCCCCCCAGTGAGAATCCCAAAACAATGGATCTCCTTTTACAGATTTAGATGAGGAAATTTTGAAGTATTTTTTAGGACTTAGCAAGATTAATAAAATGTGATCTAAGACTATCTCTATCAAAAGATTTCCAATTTGACTCCAAGCAAAACATCTTCCGTGTTACTGATCAACACCTTCAGTCAGCTTTTATCTTTCTTTATGATTAGTTTGATGTTGATAGAAAATCACCTGTAAAAGCTTACTTATTACATTTTCATATTTACATTAAGAATATCTTTGTACCAAATTTTTTCTCCTCTGAAATATCTTTAAAATTGATTCTTAGGTATCTTTAAATAACTAAATCATATATATTATATAAAATTTCTTATGTATGCATTTGGCCAGGTCCAGCTATTCTATTTTAGTGCCATTTCTTCAAGTACACTGGGATTATTCACTGTATTTCTATCTGAAACTGAAGTATTTAAATGTAGCAGTTCTACTTTCAGTGATAAGAACATGTATAGAAATGCTGGCAGATCACGTCCAATTTGCTGTTATCTCTTTTCTCTGGCCCTCTTTTCACCAGTCATATGTTAAAAGAAACAAAGATTATGTCAATTCTTCTGTTACTGGGTTCGAGTCCTAGAGAGGGCAGGGACAGATTAATCCCAGTCAAATTCCCTTTACTTCTCACCTCTCAGATACCTCTCACAAGCTGCCCTGCAGCTATCTGTATACCTTGCTTCCTTCTATCTCTAGAACTATGACCAAATCAACTACGCCCAGTGTCAATATACTTCTGTATGGACTTGCCATCCTAGGAACACAACTTAATATTTCAAAATAACTAGAATACTGGTAATTATGGCTTTTATATCTGTTTGATAAAATTTATTTCACTTTTTGCCATGTTGCTCATAATGTCTATTATTTTGTGACTCTTTCTGATGAAAAATATTTACAATATATTAACATAAACTGCTGGCTAATTGACAAGTTTTTGCTTCTTTCATTTATTAATCATGAATTTTATCTTCCAATGTGCTTTCTTGGTTATCCTCCTTTTTCCACATATTTTTGCCCTGAAGTAATTAAGTATTAAATTATATGTTGCTATAGTTGTGGGAATATTGTCAAATCTATTACCTACAGTTGTTGATGCATAAGCAGAAATTATTTTTCAATATATTTATTTGTTTAGAGTCAGCATGAGTACCGCAAGATAATATGACCAAAAAAATATCCCATGAAATGATGCTTTTTGTTGCAATATATTGAATAAAACAAACTCTGCCAACTCCTTCACTTGCCTCTCAAAGAAGAACCTGGGAGGCATTCTTCCATTTAGCTACAACTTATTTATGTTCTCTGGCTCCATTTATAGTGACAATGTCCATATGGACGGGATTCAGTATCTCCAGGAGCATATCAACTCACTAGAAACAGGACAAAGACCACACATCAAAGAATATCAAAGTAATGTTTATCTAGGACTTTAAAACTGTACAATTCTTCACACCTTTTTATACTAAGAGAACCTTAGGTAAACTAAAGGTATTTTGACATCTGCCACAGTCTTTTCTACCACTCTATCGCTATTGCTGCTGAAAAAGAAGATAGCTATAGCAGACTGAAGGCCATTTTATAATTTTTTCCCCTACCGTCCTGGACAAAAACTTCATGAGCCAGTGGCCAGCCATCTGGTGGATGAAGGGCTCCAGAGTGAGGCTGGTTCTTAGACTATAGGCCATTCTATCACAGGAAAGACTGGAAAACCTTTAGAGTTTCATAGAATCTTTTGGAATTTGTGTTTGGCTGGTATAATCTTTGAAAACCCCAAATCACCTCCCACCATAATGAACCACTGTAATAAAACTTTTCAAAGGATAGAAGAAATGTTTGTCACAAAAAACCAGAAGGTTCACATCATATCAAAGAATTCAGATCAAATCCTCAAAAATAAAAACATTTTTCAAGAATTTCAACGTTTATATGAATCAGAAAATTTACTCGGGGGGGGGGGGGGAAGAGAAAGCATGGGAAATGTGATGAATTTGGGAAAGGATTCATTAAAAGCCCAATGCTGTTTCCTAATCAATTAGTATTTCTAGGGGAGAAATCTTACAAATGTAAAAAGTCTGAGAAATTTTTCATTTATGCCCTGTAAAGTTTGATCCAGGACTACAATGCAGAGAAATGCTACCAATTATATATCTATAGAAAAATCTTTTATCAGATCTCTAATGTCTTCACTCAAGGAAGAAACCATATATAAAGTGAAGAATATAAAGGAGTACTTATTAAGTCTCAGTACTTCGGGTTCATCAGAAAAATCAATATAGAAGCATTAAAAAATTGCTATGCAGTCTTTAATATACTAGCTTACTTTAAGGATAAAAATTAGATTGTTCTAAGAAAAAAGTCTAAAGAAATTCTTAAAAAGAGAGAATTAATGCAGAGGCTGTCATTCAAAGATTTCATTGCATAATAGAAACAAACCCCTAATACTATAAAATACATATTTAAAGCAAAAGGTAAAAAAAAAAGAATAAAATAAAAAACTAAATTTAATAATCTTTTTCTTTTCACAAACAAGCACCACTTTTGAAAATGGAATATATTATGGCTAAACCATTATCACTGTACTATCATCATCATGATCAGTATCAGAGAAAATAAATCACAGAATCACAAAGCAGCAAAACTATATTAAATTTCTATAGCATTTACTATTTTTTAATGTAAAAATATTTTTATATGTTATGGCAAATGAGTGGCAGAAATGTAAAAACAATCTCAAATGCCTTCAGGTGTAATATTCAATTTAGAATAAATCTCAATTTATACTTTTTACAAACTATTTTTGAATCAATCACAAGTGCTTAAATTCACTACAGACTTTTTTGGATGAGAATAACTAAAGAGAACAATCAGGAGTACAATGAGGAAAATCATTTTAAAACAAATTGGTTCAGTAGTTTGGACAAAAATGTAAACATTAAGAAAGAGAGCCATAAATGTTAAATACTTATGGGTAAATTCCAGTTCTCATCCTCTGAACCAAAGACAAACTGGAATAGAACAGATCAGAATAAGAATTAAACAGAGTAGTGATTTAAGCAGCTAATTTAAATAAGTCAAAATTTCATAGGATTACATTCAAAACTCCTCCTTTTATTCTAAAATAATTACTGGAAAACTAACTTAGAAAAACAATATACCTGTGGGCTATGAAGATCTGTTGTCAACATGATAATTGAGTAAGCCAAAACATAGGCAGTATCTGCACTAGCAAAAAGGGTTTGTCTGAAAAATAATGAAGAACCACATTACAAATTTTAGTTGATTTTATAATTTTATGTAATTATGAATCATCTCATCTTACTTACCCTTGGTTACATTCTAAGTATCTTGCAGCAAACTTTTCCATTAACCGATCAATTTTCTGAGCCTCTCCTGGAAGACGAAATCCCTCCAAAAACATGCGGAGGGCTGAAACAAAGTCCTTTCCTGAAAAGTCATGTTGGTCCACATATGCATACATAACCTCTTTGTTAAATTTATCATTATCTCCCAGGAATTCACCCACCTGAGTCTAAAATAACAAACAAAATTAGAAGTTGACATACTAAAAACATGACATTTGCAAGTCATTTATAATATTTACATGCATATTTATAATAAAAGAAACACAAGCCTCACAAACTATTACAGTCAAGCATGAAAACAACTGCTAATCATATTTGCCCTCCTATCCCTTCAAAAAAAATTAACTGATAATTCCAAAATATCTAGGGAAATATTTTCAGGTTAAAAATCAAAATGATTAACTATATTTGGGTTATTTTTGGATTAAACATATTTAATTGCAAAGGCTGGCATTTAAAGCAGATAGAAAATACTAAGTAAAATTAATTTAAAACAAAGCTTCCTAAAACAAGCCAGAATGAAATAAAAAGTTCTTACTGAATCTAATCGTTCCTCTTGATGTAAAAATTGGGCAATATCTTCAGGTGAAGAACCAAGCATCCCTTGCTCCTGCAGATATTGTATTCCTCTCTTTGGTTTCTTATTAAATCTGGATGATGTTAACAGTAATATAAACATGAAAAACAGAACTTTATGTATGCTCTGAAAAAATCTTGTTACAGCAAATTACTTTTCTAAAGGAACCCAAGCAACACAGCAACTACATCACAATGTCCAATAGTAATCATATAAAAAAATTTTATCATATCCTATCATTTTTATTCCTTTTGTGATAACTAGCCTCAAAATGTTACACCAAAACCACAAGTGGCACCTTATACCCAGACAATCATTACAATTAATAAGGAAGGGGCAGCTAGGTGGCGCAGTGGATAGAGCACCAGCCCTTTAGTCAGGAAGACCTGAGTTCAAATCTGGCCTCAGACACTTAACGTGTCCTAGCTGTGTGACCTTGGCTAAGTCACTTAACCCCAACTGCCTCAGCCAAAAAAAAAAAAAAATAATAAGGAAAATGTACTGAAGAGTTTTTCTCTATATGCTAAAGACTACTTTCTGGTCTGTATCAATAGGGAAACAATGTTGTTTGCCAGTATCCAAAAATGAATATTTACAATTTACAATAGTGCTTTTAGAATAAAGTTTCCCTTGCCATTTAATTAATCTATATTACATTAATTTCACATAGTTATTGTCCTTTTTTTTTTTTTTAACAGGGTATGGCTTAAAAAGAAAAGTCACTGAATTTATAGGAAGTATTTTATCAACATGTTATTGTAGGTTACTGATGCTGGATCATTTCAGTCATGTCTGACTTTTCATAACCCCATTTGGGGTTTTATTGGTAAAAATACTGCAGTGGTTTTTGCTCTTTCCTTTTTCAGTTCATTTTAAAGAAGATGAAGGAACTGAGGTAAAAAATTTTAAATGACTGGTCCAGGGTAATATAAGAGTCTGAGGCTGGATTTGAACTCAGATCTTCTTGATTACAGACTCAGCTCTCTATGTGCTGTGATAATTAGCTGCCCTACTATAGGTTACCAAATTTGTTTCCTGAAAAAAATGTGGAAGATTTTGCTTTTCTATTTTACTAGGTCAAATTTACAAACTTTTCTTTACAAAAATATTTTCTTAATACTAGCTACTAAAAAAAAAAAAAGTAAATTTATATAATAAGAACCATGCCCCAACTGATAAAATAATCAAAAGATATGACCTGTGCCCAAAAGAATTCATGCATATCCTTTGACCTAATAACACCACTATTAGGAATGAAAACTAAAAGAGATAAAAAAAAAAAGAAGAAAGGAAAATGATCTATATCTACAAAAAATATTCAAACCAGTTCTCTTCTCAGGACAAAAAAAAAAAATGGAAATTGAGAGGATGCCCATCAATTGGGGAATAACTCAATCAAGTATGGTATGTGTTTGTGATGCAATATTATTGTTCCATGAGAAATGACAAGCAGGATGTTTTCAGGAAAAAAATCCTGGAAAGTCCTCCATGAACTCAAGCAAAGTGATATGTATTATATACAAAGTAATAGCAATGTCCTAGGACGACTAGCTGTAAATCACTTTGTTATTCTCAGTAGTACAATGATTCATGACTACTCTGAAAAACTTATAAGAAATACTATTCATACCCAGAGAAGAAACTGATTATGTCTGAATACAGATTGAAGCATTCTTTCTCTCTCAATCTCTCTTAAAAAAACAAACAAACAAACAAAAAAACCCAAAAAACCCCAAAAAAACCACCTTTAATTTTCTTGAGAGTTTTTATTTTCATTTGAGTGGGAAATCTGTTTTCTTCCACAACATGACTTCTATGGAAATGTTTTGCAAAACTTCACATGTAGTTTCTTAATAGTGGGAGGGAGAGTAAAGGAGAAAACCTAGGACTCAAAAATTTTAAAAATAAATTTTAAAAAAAGTTTTAAATGTAACTGGGAAAAATATAAAAGAAATAAATCAAATATTAAAAAATGCTAGACCATTTAAAAAGAAACTTCCGGGATTAAAATAAAAGGTAGCATATATCATTATTTTAGAGGCATAATGCAAGGGATTTGTTATTATCATCATTTAAGTAATTTTTTTTTTCTATTTCCTCAATTACAACTAAAAAAACAATTTTTAACATTTTTTAAAAAGTTTTGAGTTCCAAATTTTATCCCCCCTTCCCTTCCTCCTTTCTTACTTTTTGCTATAGGTTTGCAATCATGTAAAATTTTTCCATATTAGTCATTTTCTATGCCAGGGATTTTAAATAGAGTCTAGTTTAGCCCCTAGAATACCTTCCTTTCCCAATATAACTGCCTTCTTCCTTTATTACAAACCATGAACACACCTGGATATAGTATTAGCTGATAAAAGTTTTTTGGTAGACAATATTTTACTTGAAGTTGTACTTTAACAGGGTTTTCTAAACTATAAATACTGAAATGAATTAAGAAATAGCATTCTTATTTTTGCATTTTCTCCAAAGCTTGGAACTCTAGAGAAAACAGGGGAAATAATCATTTCTGAAATCTGCCAGTTTGAATTCTGTGACTTTTCTACAAAAATAGGATTAGACCCTTAGCGTACTTTAGCTCTGCTATCTCTCACACTAACTAAAAACCTTAGATGAAGAAATAATCCTATAATAATTTTCTCAAATTATTCTATCAACCCATGAAGAATGGTAATTTAAAATTCTGTAAAGGAAAAGTTTAGTTTTACAGTATGAACATAAACTTACATGAAACTATACCAGAAAGATGTTTAATAATGAGTAAAAACAAAACTCTTGGAAAATTTTGGGCTTACCCTACCTTTATAAAAAACAAAACAAAACAAACAACAACAACAAAAAAAACAAAAACAAAAATAAAATGTCCCATTCTCCAAAAGACATTGTAAATTCTACCCAGGAAAAAGCTGAAAATATCTATGTTAAATAAAAATGTGAGTTGTTTTTAGACCTGTAATCAAAATCACTAAGAGTTGGTTCTAAAACAATGTACTGTGAAGCAAAGGGCATTTGGTAAACAAAGTATGTGACTGGGACAGGCAGAGGTACATGATGGATAGCTATTGAAAAATGGCATACAGCAGAAAAAAAAGGGGTGGAAAATCTGAAAAAAAAAAATCAGATATGTGTAAACAGATGTAAAGCAACTTGGTGGGCTCAAATGGCAGAGAGAGTAGAGACTGGAACAACATAGGCAAGACTGAAGAGAAAAGACTAGATTACTTTAGGGTAAAGTCAGGTATACATACTAGCTTGGCTGATGTGGGAGCTGGCCATAAGGTCAATTTATTAAAATTTTTTTAAAAACTAGAAATCAAAAAGGTGCACTTATGACCCAAGTAGGGAGGAATCTTAAGGCCTATTTTTGGAAAGCAAGCAACAGATAACACCTGGAAAGTACTCTTACATGCTTTAAAAGTGAGCCTTCACCTGCATTCATGGTAATATGTTTCAATATTTAGTTACATGAACTAAACTAACTGAAAAATGTGAAAATGTACTAATGATAATCACAAAGTATATAAAGTTTGTATTCCATAACTCATTCAAATATAATTAGTTGGAGTATGTTAGAGAAGACACAGGAAACGAGCTAGAGAAATTAAGAAGAGGGAAGGTGAGATCATTCAACACATGCAGACGATCAACATGTTTTCAGATTAAATTAGACACTTACAAATCTATTCCTTGTTCTATGATTTCTTTCTGTTGTTTTAGGACTTCAAATTGTTCTGGATTGTCAGTGCCAGACATCTGTGTACTGTAGCTGCCAATTCCTGAGGATGCTGTAGAATCCAGAGAATTTAAGCTTCCATATCTGTTAATTGTCTCAGAGTGTTTGGTTTCATTTGTCTCTTGCTCTGTGGGTTTTTCCTGACCTACAAAAATGAATAGCAAAACAGAATCTGATAAAAATATGCTATGAAAAACTTTGAACTATGTTACTATTTTTCAAAAATCCTAATCACATAAGTCACAGGATGTTAAAGCTAAAAGGGTCCATTTACAGTTAATACTCCACAAGGAACTGAAGAGACTGGCCCAAGGTCACACAGCTTGTTAACCAGATGGTATCTGCTTGTTACAGCATTCGCATATCACTATCATAATTCTTATACTTCAAGTAATCAAAATTTTGTGAAAAGCCATTCCAAGGAAGAAATTACAAGTATGCTCCATTTGAGAACATATAAAATATAATAGAAAAATAAAAAAAAATTTAAAGACAAATTGTTATTTTATAAAAACATTATTTGCCTTATAAAACTTTTTCACAAGAATTACTTAAAATAGCAAACTTTCCTACTGACCTTAAAGGAGTCATTTGTTAAGATATGTGCAATTTACATGAGCAAAATCTGAAACATGTTAATCCTCAACAGATCAACAATTCTTCTGCCTTCTGCTTTGTGCTGATGAGCTTAGTGACTGTAATCCACACAGGAAGGAGACACTCTTTGAACAAGTGGATGTGGATCTGAACTGAAACACTCATATTCTTTTGACTCTCAACTTCTAATGACTGGCTTGAACTTAGTTAATATTATTACCACTATAATTATTTGGGGTGGGGGAAGGAGAAGAAGGCACTCCTAGACATGCAAAATTTTTGAAAAGGACTACAGAGATCAAATGGTCAATGTTTGTAAGTTTGAATCTCCTTATATAATTTTCTGTGTTTGCCTAGCCTAAAATTGAACACCTGGCGATAACATTATCCCATTACATTTGGAAACAGCTCTAATTACTTGGAAGTTCCTCTACATACTGAACTGAAATCTGCCTCCTTATAATTTCTACCCATTGTTTGAAATCATGTGTCCCCAGATAACTAATCAAAATAAATCTAATTCCTCTTCTGTATGACAGACATGCACACAAATATGTCTTTGCAAGTCTTCTCTTTTCCAGGCTGGATTATCTCTTTAGATGTCCTTCAACTGACAGAAATCATCCTGTTCAATGTCTCCTACACTAGAGCTTTTTAAACTTTTTCCTCATAATCCCTTTTTGTCTGGGACATTTTTATATTACCCCAGATATTCAGATGTATATAAATCAAACATTTACTAATAATAAATCAAAGGGCAGCTAGGTGGCACAGTGGATAGAGCACCAGCCCTGAAGTCAGGAGATCCTGAGCTCAAATTTGACTCAGACACTTAACACTTCCTAGCTGTGTGACCCTGGGCAAGTCATTTAACCTCAATTGCCTTAGCAAAAAACTAATAATAAACCATAATTTCTTGACCCATACATTCAGTTATGAAACCTCATATGGGGTCATGACCCACAGTTCAAGAAGCTAGGTTCTATACAAATTCCAGATTGTCAATATCCCTCTTTAAGTGTGACATTCAAAAAAAGTACAGTATTCCTGAAGTGATCTGACCAAGATAAAGTATAATAAGTAATAACTGTCATGTTCTAAGTCTAAACAATATACTTCTTTTGATGTAGTCTAAGATTAAATTATCTTTCTGGCTGCCACATGGCACTGTAAGAAAATACAATTCATATTTTTATGTATTGTGTTTCTTAAAGAAGGGATATATCTTTTTCCCAAAAGAAGTTTCCATAAATCTTGGTAATTTGTTTTGCTTATATCATAATATTCACATTGGCATTACTACACAAGCCAATGACTGCAGAGTTTTTAATCTAAATAAAGTTCATTGGTCCACCCAAAGGAACAAATTACCAATATTTTAAGTTATTAAAATAACTTAAAATGTCCAAGGTACTACAATGATTTTCCTAAGCTACTAAAAATGTCTCCATATTAACAAGGTAATCAAAAGTATGAATCTAAGGACAATTTACAACGAATGTTTAGATAATTAGTTAGAAGACGTGTAATTTTTAAGTAAATGATCGATCACACAAAGAAGTAATTCAAGTAAGTGTTTTTCTTAACAAGGTGAAAAACACAGTTCCATTGAAGTGAATTACTGGCAATACCAACTATCGAGCAAATATTACTCAAAATACAAAAACATAATTACTTAAAATGTCACCTTACCAAGCGTTGTCTGAGAATTTGGATTCACGTATTGATCTTTACTCCATTCAACCATACACTTCAAAATAGACACCAAACATTCTAAACCCTTTTTCCTCAGGCTTAATTCCTATTAAAAAAAAAAGGTCAAACAAAAAATTCTCTTAAAACAAAAAGCTATTTTAAAAAATGAAAAGATAGAGACATTATTTGTTTGATGTAGTTAAAATCTGTAAATATTTTCAAAGTTCCTACCTGAACATTACTCATCCCAAGTTCTTGACTACCCCGTCCTTGGGCTATTTTTGATAAATCATTGACTAGTCTTTCAAATATATTTGCTGCATTTAAATCACAGTCATAGTTTACATAAATGTCCACTACACTCTGAGCATCTGTAAAAGCATAACAGTGTTAATTTTAAAAAGAAAATTCTCAAACATATTAACTTATTTGTAATTATTGGTAACATTTAAGAATTCTTTTTAATACCTGCACAAATCCTTGTTAACGTCTGAATAACCATCCATTTGTGGTCAAATGAGCTGGTAGAGGTTTCCAATATATATAAGAAAATTTCTTTAAAAAATACCTAACAAATAAGATAAACATTTAGGAATGTATCATAGCCATTTCCTTGAAAAGGAATCATTTCTTTAAAACAATGTTTTTGCTATTTATATTCTACATTCTAAGCCTAAATAAACAGTATTGGATAAGTACAGTTAGCATGTAATGTAATCTCAGACATGCAAAAGAAAATCAGGATTACCACCTGTGATCATTAGATTTCTATAGCCTCTAAGACACACTTCAGAAAAAAAATAAATAAAAAGATAAACAAAGGATCCTTAAAGAAGCATATTCCTTTAAAATAGGGCTAACAAAGTAAGGTCCAAGAAATGAACATAGGTGAAATGATAAAGGAAGATAGGCAGGGTGCTAAGAATACATAAAATAAACATTTAAAATAGAGATACTTGGAATAATCAATTAGAAAGCATTTATTAAGCACCTGGTACCTAGTGCCAGGCACTATGCTAGGTGCTGGGAATATAAAGATTAAAATGAAACAGTCTCTGTCCTCAAGGAAGGAACTTATACTCTATTGGAAGAAACAACATGTTCATATGTAAGTGAATATAAAATATCTATAAAGTAAACATAAGGTGATTTTATACAGCACTATGCAGATGAGAGGATCAAGAAAGATTTTATATTAAGTAGTACCTGACTTCAGCTTTGAAGAAAGGGAAGGATGCGAAGAAATGATGGTTAGGAGGAACCAGGAATGGGGGGATATGGATGGACATGGAAGATAGAATGTCATGTGTGAATAACAGTAAGAAGTCCAATTTGAATGGATTGTAGAGTACATAATACCAAGTAACATGTAATATGCCTGGAAAGATGATTTGGAGCTAAGTACTGAAGGGCTTCAAAAGTCAGACAAAAGTCTGTATTTGATCCCACAAATAATAAGAGGCCACTGCAAGTGGAGTAAGAGAGCAAAATAAACCTGGGTTTTAGGAATGTTGCTTTGGCACCTGTGTGGAGAATGGTTTAAAAAGAAAAGTGATTTGAGGAAGAGAGAACAAAATGAGAGGTTATTATAATAGGCCAGGTGAGCAATGATGAAGGTTTGAACACTAGGGTGGTAGTCATGTGTGTGAACACAAAGATATATTTGTGAGAAACACTACGATAGAAAAAGACTAAGTAGGATAAATAGGATGAGGAAGACTGAGGAGTTATGGATGTCTCTGAAGTTGCAGAAAAATCAAAAGTCCCAGAGAGCAATGAAAAGAGAGAGTATGCTTAGGAAGGCACCACCAAAAAATTCTTGAAAAATATGCTCTTAATGCTTACTTAAGTGATCAACTATTAGGTCGTTACTTATCTGTTCATCAAAAAACCCCCCAAAACAAAAAAACACAAAAGCCAAAGCACATGCATATAATGAATTAAACAGACAACTGAACAACAGAACAAAAAAATCATTCATGTACACTGATATTAGACTTTTTTTTTAATTAAACAGAAAACAGGGATCTTGATTTTGAGACAACATACAAGTACTACACCTTGACACCAGACAGCAACATAAGTGTTATTCCTAAAGCACAGGTGTGACCAAGTTATTCTCCTATTTGATAAATTCAAGTAGTTCTCTATTACCTCTAGGGTCAAACTCTTCTTTTTGGCACTGTAAGAGCATCACAATTTGGTTCTAACCTAATTTACCTTTGGTTCCAACTATCTCTAGATGCACTTCATAGTCTAGTCAAACCACCCACCTTTGTTGTTTCTTAAATACAAAACTTCCATCTCCCTCACCATGACTTTGCAAGACTATCTCCCATGTCTACAATGCACCATATCCTCATCTCTGCTTAAGAATACTCAACTGCTTGTAAAGCTCAGCTCTAAGGCTGTTCCCTACATGAAGCCTTTCCTGAATTGTTCCCTGTCATTTACTAATGTCTTACCCCCAAATTACATATGCGCTGATTTTGTATGCACCTTATAAATACTTATGTATGTGCACATATGCATATTTTCTTGAATGCTAGAATGAAAGCTCTGTGAAGTCATGAACTTTTTTTGTAATTTTTTTTTTTTTGGGTAAATGAATTCTAAATGAAAACTATGATACAACCTGGCAAAAGCATGCACTTAATAAATGCTTGTTGACTGAATAAAAGTCAAGTAAGCTAGAAGAAATTTCTATTAAAGCAATCAAAGTTCTCTTTTAGAAAAATGAGATAGGGGGCAGCTAGGTGGCACAGTGGTTAGAGCACCAGCCCTGAAGTCAGGAGGACCTGAGTTCAAATCTGGTCCCAGACTGTGTGACCCTGGGCAAGTCACTTAACCCCAATTGCCTCAGCAAAAAGCAAAAAAAAAAAAAAAAAAAGTAAGAAAAATGAGATAGATCTAATTGTTTTGAAAATGCAAATGTTACAATATGATTAATCTAGCAGGAACAAATCTGAGTATAACCTATTCACATATGATCTAGTTTGATTCAGATAAAACACTGACCAACACTTCACATTAACTTCCAAGTTGCAACCCTTCTGATGCTCATCTCCACAAACTCTTGGGTGTTTTTTAAGGTAAAGTGCTATATTTATTGTATATTTTCCGGTTGAAGTAGGAGTTGTGGGTAGAGAGGGGCTATTTTACACATGCACTTCTGTCCTTCCTCCTTCTACCTTGAATGCAGCCAGGACCCTTGTCCTTGACTTAAAATTTGGCTATATGAAACTGGCTATAGGTCAAGCAGCATCCTAATACTGCAGGATAACATCATTATTTATTATATTTCTTATAGATTTTAACATGTGTTCCTAGTTCTTATATTTTTTTAATGTATCCTTGACAAAGTTTCTGTGTTATATTCCAATCTCATTTTATTCATAAGCCATGTGGTTTTTATGGAGCAATTCTGCATAGCTCACTGATTTTTAGGAATGCCTATGTCATATTATAGCACAACTGTTTGTTTTTGTGAAAATAAATTAAGAACTGTTACATTAGACATTCTAGCAAATCTTAAAATTTTTTAATAAAAGACAAATTGGAAAGATTTTCTGAGTTTATAACTTCATCTATGAAAAAAATTTAAACGCATCCTTGATATTATTTTTCCATGCTATCTTGTATAAAAACTATGTGTGTTAAAGGTAGAGAACGAGAAGAGAAGAACAAATGAGTGAACCTAAACTAGTTTTGTAAACAATTTAAAAAATTACTAGGGCAGATAGCATAATTAAGTTTTTTCTCACAAGACAAACAAATTTACTATCTATAGTTCAAAGCTGAAAATTGTATTTAAGGACCAATCATAAAGGTCATATAGACAATAACATGTGTATGGATGTATATATATACATCCACACACACACATGAGTGACTATATATATGCACATATCTATATATAAACATATATACACATAAAGTTTCTGTCAATAAGTTTTTTTTTTTTTTTGGCTGAAGCAATTGGGGTTAAGTGACTTGTCCAGGGTCATCTAGGAAGTGTTAAGTGTCTGAGACCAGATTTGAACTCAGGTCCTCCTGACTGGGGCTGGTGCTCTATCCATTGCACCACCTAGCTGCCCCAATAAGTATATTTTTTAAAAAAAATAATGTTGCTAAAAATGAACAATCATCATGTGGTTGTTTACATTATGCACTCCTGATACACAGTATGTATGTTAGCAAACAGAAACATACCTCAATCTGCATCTTCAGATGTGTCTTGAAATTTGACAATAAGGTAAGAAATATAGAAAGAGAAAGCTCAAAAACCTCTGGAACAGATGAAACTCCATTTTTAGAGAGTGCAACACATAGATACTGCTTAATAGCATTAATGAACATCTCATTGGTCCTGAAAACAGGTCCTGCATTCTGTAGAATGGACAGAAGTAACTGCAGTGAAAGGATCTTGGATCGCAATTCATGAGACCTGAAATGTAAAGCAAAATGCACAAATATGTGACAAAACTGATCACAACTCTTCTGTCATGCTTGTTGAATTGGAATAGTTTCTTCTATAGTTATTTCCTGGTTCCACACAGTTATACAAATTTTCAAAATGGGAAAAAAAAAAACAAATGTTAAGTGTCATTCTATCTAAAAAGAAAAAAAGATTTAAAGGACATATCCTATTATATCCTATCAAATTAATTATGAAAGCATACAATGAAAACATGTTACTATATGAAAATGATTTTCTCAAGCTGAATGTTAAGTATTATACAAAGCAGCTGTATGCTTTGCTAAGTAAGCTATGCAGCCCTCAGGAGATTAAATATTTTAAATTTTTCTTTAAATTAGCAAGCATCTGTTTATCGATCTGCAACTCACTCTACCAACCTTCCTCCCTTAAGTAAAAAAAAAAAATACACACACTCCCAAGCAAAGAAAAAATACACTCCAAAATACATCAATACATAAGCTATATATAGAACAATAATTCTTGCATTAGCTATATTTGAAATTTAGGTCTCTCTATGAAATTCAAATTCTTTATCTCTCTATTAGGACAGGAGTATTATGTTTGATTTTCATTCTTCTGGACTCATGATTTATCACTGAATTGATAGGAGAGTTCAAAGACCTTGGTATAGCATTGTTGGGATAGCAACCATGATATAGATTGTTCTCTTAGTTTTCCTTGTTTTTCTCTATAGCAGTTCATACAAATCTTGTAAAGTTCCTCTAAAATTGTCCATTTCATTACTTAATATGGCAAAATTAATACTCCACTAGATTTGTGTGTGAAAATTTGTGTAGTTAATTTCCAAAAGGATGACATTCCCTAAATTTCCAATTTTTGGTTACCCCCAAAGGAAGTGTTACAGTATAAATATTGCTATACATATAAATAAATCTCTTTTCTTAGATTTCTTTAGGGGTACCTTCTTAGTAGTGGTATAGATAGGTCAGCAGGTCCAGTTTGGTAATTTTCTGGAGATGGTTTTAAATTATTAGTTAGGTCAATCCTATAAACCTCCTTCATTTGCCATTTTCCTTTTAATAACTAAATTTATATCGCACCTACCCTATAACAAGCACTATGTTAAATGCTTTTACAAATATTATCTCAATAGATTCTCACAATAGACCTGGGAGGTAGGTGCTATTATTATTAGGTCTGAGGTTGGATTTGAACTCAAATTTTCTTGAACCCAGGCTTAGTATTCTATCTACTGCACTCACTACCTATCTGCCTCAGACGTTAACTCCTAGTAATTTTCCCTTTCCTCCTGAACTTGGTAACTCCTATTTTACTGAGAAAAGAGGTCTATTTGCCATGAGTTCCTTCTCCGCCTCCCTCACTCCTTTTCTTCACTCTTTCCATTCTCTTTTGGTTTAAGATAGTTTGGATATAGACATGAGTCTTCTGGTGAATCCATCAACCCATCTGTCCTGTACTCTACCAATCCAGTTATACTGATTTATTTCCTCTTTTTTTTCATACATGTGGCTCTGCTTTTTTTTTTTTAATGGCTATCTCTCATACCCAGAAAAATCACTCCTCACCTCTACCTCTGGCTTCTCTGGCATTCTTCAAGGCTTATGTTACTAGGAGGCCTTTCCTAGGCAAAACTCCGCACTTTCTCAATACTAGATTCTTCCCTCTAATATGTCCTTTTGTTTACAATGTATGTCTCTTCTATGTACACAGTATACTGCTCTCCACTAGAATATAAGTTCATGGATGGCAGAGGCCATGTTTTTGCCTTTCTTCATACTTCAAAGCTTAGCACAGTGCCTGGGGTATAATAATGGCTCAATAAATTCTTACTAACTGAATCCCTAATAAATTAAAAAAAAAGCCTCATGCCATGAAAATGTGGGACCTATGATCATAGCTCTGTCTATAATTTCACAAAAACTTTTAAACAATAGAAATTCTCAGTAAAAGGCATTTTTAAAGGTTGATTGTATCATAAAGAATGCTAGATAAAAGTTAGAGACATAAGTTAAGAGTTCAATTTTAAACCCCATAGATCAAGAACCACTTTAAGCAAACTATCTTGCTTTGGAATTCCCAAAATTCAAGTTTAAAACCTTAAAGTGGTTATCAGCAAACTCCAAATGGGATAATAAATAGTACCTGATATACAAATCCTCAAAGTATAGAGGCTTCACCTGACACAAATCAAAACATCTGAGTTTCTTTAGAATATCACAATACAGTATTAAAAGTGTAAAGTTGGAAACATTAAATTCTGAATGCAATTATAAAATTCATAAAACTATCATAAAGAGTTTTTAACCAATCACATTTTAGTTACCTAGATGGCACCCATATGAATGTCTAAACTGCACAAATCAGATAGTTTTTCTCTCTAAAAGGAGAATTTTAAAGGACAGAGATTCCATGATTCCTTTAATGTAAGTTCACACTAATATTCAAAGAATTTTCACCTTTACTCAGTCAAAATCCCTCCAATTTCCTGTCTCTCTTTCTCTTATTAGGATAACCAATGAGACGGATTATGTAAAAAATTGCTGAAGATGACAAGTAAAAGTTTTCCGTAATCAAAGCTAAATAACCATAACAAATTATAAAAGGTATTCCAATTCTTAACACTAAAATGCACATTTATACTATTATATTTGTCATTTGAATATGTTAGCATTTGAAGTAATCTTTTTAAATTTTCTATATATTTAAACTATTTGAAAAATTAGTTTCCATTTTATAGAAAACTATGTGTGAGGAAAAACAATACCTAGTCCTATTGTCATGAAATTGTACCACTATCCCTGTGAATAATATTTCCCTCTTGAAGTATACACCTATTTTTTCAAAAAATGAGATGATTTTTTTAAAATCAGAAACTAGAAGCAGAATTTTAAGTCATGTTCTATAAGATTTGGCAGCATTTAAAATTAATGCAAATTAAATTAAATTAAAATGCAAATTAGAAATGCAATTAAAAAAATAAAGTTTAATCTAATAACTGGTTGTCCTTTGTTGAAGAGAATCAAAATGACATCATTAAGTTGGGGTCAAGATGTCAAATATGTCTGACTGGCTGATCAGACCAATACAAGCTTGAAAAGCTACACCACAGGTCAGGCACAAATAGTCCATATGAACATGTGGAGAGAAGATATCTTTATCTAACATTTCTTCTTAGCTACTACAATTGTGCACTGTTTACAGAACACAATGCCTTCTTTGAGATGAGCACACCATGCTAGACAGTCCTGTGCCAGCATCACTCATGAATCACAAGTGATACAGAGTTCTTCTAACCTTTGCGTGAATGACTGCTATGTGTGAATTCTCCCTAAGTATTTTAGACAAACTATGTTTGGCATTCAAGCAATGTGGTCAGCCTATTGGAGTTGCCATCTCTTAAGTAAGAGTTTGAATATTTGGCATTTCAGTCCTTCCAGGTGATCTTTCTGAGACAATTCAAATGGAAGAGATTCAGTTTCCTGGCATGGCACTGGTATACTGTCCAGATGTCACAGGCATACAGAAATAAGATCAGCACAATGGTTCTGTAAATTCAATTTTCTCCCAGTTTCCTGCTAAGCCTACCAAACATTAAGTTAGCCCTGGCAGTACATGAGTCAACCTCATCATCCATCCCTGAAAAGTATATTGCTAAGGTCAGTGAACTTATCTAAAACATTCAAAATTTTTCCATTTGCAATAGCTAATGGTTCCATGTATGGAACTACTGTTTGGTGGAGAATCAGTTTTCTTCATGTTAATTGTTACACCAAAATTAGCACAAACAGCAGAGAACTGATCCATACTTTCTTGCATCTCAGCCTCAGAGGTTGCATTAAATGTATAATTTCCTGCAAACAATAAATCATGTACCAACTCCCCTTCCACTTTAGTCTTGACTTCTAGCCTTTTCAAATTAAATAATTTACTATCGGTGTCATAGCTGACCTTGATGCCATTCTCACCCTCATTAACAATACTGCTAAAACATCAAGCTAAGAAGCATAGGAAGAAGCATATAGCCCTGCTTCACTTCAATGGTGACTGGGAAAGCACAAGAGCATTGTCCATTATTCAGAACCTATGCAATCATGTTGTGATAAAATTTCCATATAATATTAATAGACTTCTTTGGGCAACCAAATTTTGCCATGATTTTTCCACAAATCCTCATAACTGACAATGTCAAAGACCTTGGTTAGATTGATCAACATTGTGTACAGATCTCTGTCCTGCTCCTGAGTTCAAGTTCAATATTCTACCCACTGTCACTTAGCTGCTTCAATTGGACAATGATGAATTCAATATGCCTACAAAGCATACAGATGAAGATGCACTCTAGGAATGACAGGGATGATAAGCACAGTGCTTATCAGAGATAAAATGGGGCAATGTAAATTTGGGAATCATCTGCATAGAGCTGATCATTGAACCAACAGAAGCTTATGAGATCACTAAGAGAGAATAATTTTAAAAAGAGAGCCAAGGACAGAGCTCTGGGGAATGCTCAGGCAAGATACAAATAATGACACAGCAAAGGGGACTGAAAAGCATCTATCAGACAAATAGGAAAAGATGTATGACAGAAAACATGTATCACATAAAAACCAAGAAGAGGAGATAAGCCAAAAGAGGGGGAGAAGGAATTCCTTCTTCTTTTACATCATTCAGATGTTTTCTGATACCACCTCTTTCTTTACTCCCATGACATGAAAATAATTTGTCTTTTTCCTTGCCTACGCAAACTCCTTGCATAAACAATCTCAATCCATACAACCTCTCTAGCAAACTGTTATCTTTATTATTATTATCTTGTCTACTGGCTGCTTCCTACTGCCTACAAATACGACCATGTGTCCCCCCCATATACTTAAAGTCCCCTCAATCAATCCATTCCAATTAGCTATCATCCCTTATCTCTTTTCTTTTCCTTTTGTAGCTAAACTCCTTGGGAAAGCCATCTGAGTGTTTTTATTTCCTTTCTTCTCTTCTCAGTCTTAACTCTTTAAAAGTTTAACTTTTTGACCCTCATCATTCAACCCAAACTACTCCTCCAAAGTTAGTAATGATTTCTTAATTGCCAAATCTAACAGCCTTCTCTCAATCTTTACCCTTCCTGACCTCTTTTCAGTCCACTGTCAATCACTTTTTTCTTCTTCTGGAAACTTCAGGTTTTGATGATAGTGTCCTCTCCTGATAATCCTTCTATCTGACAATTCCTTCTCAGTCTCCTTTGCTGGATTTTTATCCATGTTGTCCCAGATACTTTTTTGTTCTCCCTCTGTATTATTTCACTCGGTGACCATATCAATATTTATTTCTACATAGACAACTCTGAGATCTACTTGTACAGCCCTAACCTCTTTCCTCACTTCCAGTCTTGCATTTCCAATTGCAGTTTCGACAGCTAAAAAACTGAATGTCCCATAGAAATCTTAAATTAAACATTTCCAAAACTCAACTCTTTATATATTCTTCTAAAACTTTCCTTCCAAACTTTCCTATTACTGTCAAGGATAGCATCATCTTAGGCACCTAGGTTTACAATCTAATTATCATCCTTCACTCCACTGCAACTACTCTGGTGAAGACCTTTTATCACCTCACAAGGGGTGATAAAATAGAATAACCAGTTGGATGGAATCCCTAACTAAGGTATCTTCCTACTCTAACTCACTCTGTCCACTGAGCTGTCAAACTGGTCTTGCTGAAAAACCCAAATCTGACCCATGTGACCCACCTATTCAACCAACTCTTGCTCCAGGATCAAATATAAAATCCTGTTTGTATTTCAAAGCCCTTCACAACTTGAATTTTCTACCTTCCAAGTTTTCTTACAATTTACTCCCCCCCTCTCCATAGATGTTGGAATCCAGTAGAGATTTGATATTCTTTACACTATCTTTTAACTCTGAGCATTTTCAGTGACTATAATCCATGACTGAAACAGAAACTCTTCATCTTTATCTTGGTCTCTTAGATGCCTATCCTTGTTCAAGTCTCACCTAAAGTCCCACTATCTACAATAAGCCTTTCCTCGTCCTTCTATTCTTACTATTTTAATTTTGAGATTATCCGAAATTATCCTGTACATTTTTTTTTTTAATTTTGTCTCCCTCATAAGACAATGAGCTTACTGGGAACAAGAACTGCTTTTGGCACTTCTCTGTATCCCCAGTACCTACCACAATATCTGGTACATAAACAGGCCCTTAATAGATTCTAGCTGATCTACTGGGCATCACTGTCAAAAAGGGGAGAAGGGTCAAAGAAGGATGAGTACAGAAAATGGCATATTGTATTGGCAAGTAGGATACTGTTGTTGACTTTGAAGATAGCAATTTCAGTCCAGTTTCAGGGATAAAAATCTGATTGCAAAGAGTTAAGAAGTGAATGGAATATGAAAACAGAGCATAGTCAGTTTTTTCAAGGAATATGGCAGTGGAATGGATAAGAGATAAAGGGGAAGATGGCTTGAGGGGATGGAAAAGTCAAATAGACAGTAGAGAGGGAGTCAGTGGATACAGAATGACTAAAAATTAAAGAAAATGGTCAAAGGGATGATTTATACTCCTCAGTACTTTGGAAAGAAAAATGATCAAGGGATTGCCCTTGGCAAAGAGGATTAGCTCTTCCTTAAAGGTGGGAGCAAAGAAAGAAAAAACAGGAATGACAATGGGAAAATTTGACATGAGAAGTGATGGGAGTTACCCTTAGCTTTCTCTGTAATTTATGAAGTAAAGCTCACTACAGTCAGAAAGTGGAGGAGGTAGGTGCCCTAGGTGGGATTGGAGAAGATAATGTTTAGAACAAATGGTATGACAAACCAAGTACAGAATCTATCAAGGAAGTGTAGCAGTGAGGTCCTAGGTAAGATTACCTAATTTAAATAAATCTGTGATGGGCCTAGTTACAACAGTTATGTGACTTTCTTTTTATTTTTTTAATTTATTCTTTTTATTTTCTCCAGTTACATGTAAAAATATTTTTTGGGGTTATATATATACACATTCATATTTTACATATTTCCAAATGGATCATGTTGGGAGAGAAAAATTAAAAGGGAAAAAAACACATGGAAAAAAAAGGTGAAAATAGTATTTGTTGATCTACATCCAGTTTCCACAGTTTTCTCTCTGGATGTGGATGGTGTTTTCATCCAAAGTTTATTGGGATTTCTTTGGATCACTGAACCGCTGAAAAGAACCAAGTTTATTATAGTTGATCATCATATAACCCTTCTGTTGTGTACAATGTTTTCCTGGTTTTGCTTGCTTCACTTAGTACCAATTCATGTAAATCTTTCCAGACCTTTCTAAAATCAGTCTGTTCATTTTTTAAAAAATAAAACAATATTCCATTACTTTTATATATCATAACTTACAGAGTCATTCCCCAACTAATGGGCATCTATTCACCTTCCAATTCCTTGCCACCACAAAAAGGGTTACTATGAACATTTTTGCATATGTGGGTCCTTTTCCTTCTTTTATGTTTTCTTTGGGATACAGACCCAGCAATGGCACTGCTGGATCAAATGCGTGCAGTTTTATAGCCTTTTGGGCACATTTCCATATTGTTCTCCAGAATATTTAAGAGTTGACAACTCCACCAACAACGCATCAGTGTTCCAGTTTTCCCACATCCCCTCCAATATTTATCATTAAATTTCCCTGTCATTTTAGCCAATCTGAAAGGTGTGAAGTGGTACCTCAAAAGAGAATTATGTGACTTTCTAGCATTATTAAGAACAGAAGAAGAAGAGAGGTAAATGGGCTTATATTTAAAAAAGATTAAGCAGTAACAGAACAAGGAACCAAAAAGTTAGTAGGTAGTGGAATCATAGATTTAGATACCTAGAAGAGACCTCAGAAGTCATTTTCTATAGAAAAAAATTACTAGATGGAATCAGACAACCTGGATTCATAACTTGCTCTTTTATTTGCTGCCTATATAACCTTGGCCAATTACAGACATCTGTAGAATGAGGAGGTTAAACAAACTGTCCTTAAATGTATGATCTTACACTCTTAAATTGTGATCCAGCTCACTCAGTTTTTACAGGGAAAGAAGAAATTGCGGTTATATACTTCAGAGTATTTAAATAAATTGTTTAAGCCAGGCAGATAAGTGGCATGGCAGGATTTCAAAATAAGATACATTTCAAATTCAGGTCTCTTCTCAATTATCAGAAGTCAGAGAGCAACAACTGGGTAAACACAGTATCATTTATACTTGAGTTTTCAGAATCTAACCTTAATTTTTTGAAGTTTATTTTCCTTATTCCACATCATCTTTAGGGGACAGAAAACTATGTTTGCTGAGGCTTCTTTTTCTTCTAATTAAATTTAGCCTCAATGAAAACAAAATAAGATCTTGCAGTTTAAGTACTCTAAATAAATTTAAAATGTAGGAAAACATCATTATTAAATTAAGAAAATAGCTAGTGACTTACTTTGGGTCTGGTGGTCCATCTGACAGTGGTTTCATTGACAGTTTACATAATGACCTGAATACTAGAAAGGCATCCTTTTGTAAAATGTGGGAAAACTTAGCACCAGGTGAAGGTCCTGAAGAATTTCCAGATTCCTAAGTAAGGTAACATTTCATTAAAAAAACAAAGTATAATATAGACACATACAATCTTTTAAAGGCTAGTGTGATTTTACTTCATCACCAATATAAAGAAAATACTGTTCTACCAGAAGATCCTTAAACATTTTAAGGTTTTTTCCCTTACATACTAAATAAATAACTAGAGCTACTGATTTCCATTCTCTTCACAGTCTTCAAGTCTTTCCACTTGACTTTACCACTTAACAAACATCAGGTAGGTTATCTCATCCATTCCCAGAACTTATATTGTATTTTAGTCTATTTGCATTTTTCCAATTTTTACCTAATCTTGGGCAAGTGTGAAACTGGCAGCCGGGAATGATCATTTCTTTCTTTATGCATTTATTAAAGCTAATTTCTAGGAAGAACTCTTTAAGGAGATAGTGGACAAAGGACTAAGAGGACCAATCATCATTATATAATGAAAATAATCTATGTGCCTGGAGGTAGGGAGTTTTAGACTATGGTCCCTTTTCCAGCCTTATGGGTTTTATCTAATAATCTGTGATGAGGACACTTTCCCCAAAGAGCTCATATTTTATAATTTAGATGATTTGACAGATTGGTTGATAACACATCACAGAAGCTGATAGATCAAATTCATATTAAATGGCAAAAACTTTAAATTAATATTCATAAAACAACATGGAAAGAATATTAATAAAATAATTAAAACCTTTTATTTATATTAAATGGCAAAAATCCCTCAAATGACAATTGTCAGGCTTCATTTAATTTGATTCAATAAGCATCTGTTAAGTCCCTACTATGTGTAATAGACTATGTTAAGAACTAGAGGAGGAAAAAAAAAAAAAAGAAGCAGTCCTTGCTTATGAGAAACTTAGAATCTATTAAAGATTATTTCTATAGGCATTGTTCAACATTAGAATTATGATTTCAAAAGATCAGGGTAATTCTTCAATTTATACCTGAGTATCATTGGAAGAGACAGACAATCTGTCATCAGGTAAGGATGGTGTATATGCAACAGAAATTGGAGTCCCTGGAATCCCATTTGCTTGGATATTTTCACTATCACTACCATCCTCTAAAGTTCCAGTGGTGCCATCTGCACTTGTATTTTCAGCAGTCCCTTCTCCCATATCTAAGAAGTCAAAATGAACAAAAATGTATAAAATATAATTGAACTTAAAAACTATTTAAAGAGCATTTAAATGGTAGTAAAACTATTAAATAAATGATAGTTGCTATACAATCAAAAAAGGTTCTGCAATAGATTTTGATGTGATTTTTAGGGAAAAAAACTGGCAAAAAAGATTATCTTTAACTATTATTTAAACTAGTTCTAGAAATTAATATTATTTTACAGACAAATGGTTTTAGAAAGTTAACCCGGATTTATCATGGAAATATCTATCATAACTAAGTTACAAATAGATTCATTTTGAGAAATACAAATATCAAGAGAAATAAATGTTAGGAAAAGCAAAGGTAATTCATACATTTTGTAAGTGGCTTTATTGAAAACTTTGTTTTGATAACTGAAAGTAACTAATATCAGGTAATTTAGCAAATGAATATTTTCAGTAGTATTTTTGAACAATCCTTTACTTAGAAATGACTCATAGAGAGGTATTAGCAGGCAACTCTTTAAGCCTAACTAACCCCAAACAATCATTATTCCCCACACCAAAAGCAGAAGTTCCTTTTCAAATATAAATCAAAGCAGTATGAGGGCTACATCATTCCTAACCCTGAAAACTAAGGGGGTCACTCAGTGCAAAACTGGCTCCTAAGGCAGCAGTCAGAAGTATTATTATAATTAGAGTAGGAACTCTGAAGGTACATTTCAAAGAAATAGTATTATAAACAAACACAGTTAAAGGAAGCCTACTATTGAACCTTATTTTTCAGGAATACTACTCACTCAATAAAGCTAATCTGACAGGTATCCTAAAATTAAATACAGTTGTGTGTACTAGTCTATGAATTTATTAATCATTCACAATATTATTTTCATTGAAATATGCATTCAGGTTAGAACATAGTGAAACATGCGTATAATCTCTGCTAATGCAGAAACTGAATCTAATCCTTTGTCCAACATCAGGAATTCTATGTTAAAATAGGGCTAAAGCCCATTTGGGTTTTTTTTTTTTCTTTAAACTATCTGGCATCAATACAGTGAATTACCAGACAAACCAGCCTTGGTCAGAAACCAAAAAAGTTAAAAGATTGTGCTGAATGGTCACTAAATTTTCAATCAGGGTAAAACAATCTCCAAAGGGACTATATCCAAAGATATAGTCTCAAAGAAAAAAAGGGGGGAAAAAAAGAAAAATTAAGAGTCTCAAATAGTCATCTTAAAGGTACATGTGTACCTGGTGCATCAACTACATGAACTGAAAGATACCATGGACAAGGTATCTAAATGACCTGGGTTTAAATCCCACCTCTGACACTTAACAGCTATAAGATCATGGGCAAGTCACTTAACCTTTCTGAGCCTCAGTTTCCTCATTTGCAAAATGAGGAAACAATAGTACCTACCTCACAGGGTACTAGGATTTTCAACTGAAATATTATTAAATGAAGTGTTATTAAAGGTTATTAAAGTGTTATTAGCAAATCTTAAAGTACTATAGAAATATCAGTTATCATTACTACTATATCTTGATCCTTAATGATAATTAACAAAAGCAAAATAAACCAAGTTCCTATCTCCTAAGAAGAATATCTTACATGAATGATTCCTAATTAATTATGTGATTGCCAGGAATGTTTCTAGTATCTTTAACAGAGACAGTGAAATTCTTAAAACCAAAAAATAACTCGCTCAATTTCAAAAGTTATTATTGAACATCTAAGAGGAGAAAGTGTCAACTTAAAAAAAAAAAATCACCAATTGAAAATGGTCAAGAATCATGGCCTTATATAAATTATTAACATGTAAGAATCACCGAACGGGTGTTGCCTTGGACAAACTGAGAGCTGGGAAGCACTTTTGCTTAATAAGGCCAAGGTCTCCCACTGCATTTGGGGCCATCTCCAGACGTTCTGACCTATGTTGTGTCACTGGACTCAGATGACTCTGGAGGAGAGAGTGAGGCTGATGACTTTGCACAGTTCTGCCTCACTTAAATCCAATTCCCTTGCAAGTCAAGACATCACCCTCCTGGTGTCATTGGTCCTCTTCAAGAATGAAGGACAAACAACAACAACATGTAAGAGGAGAAAAGGATGGAATATTCAAAGTGTAACTCATTTCTCCTTAATGGATGAATGATTATCACCAGAACATAAAATTAGAATATTTTAATTTTTACATTGTTATAATTACAAAAATACTTCTTTCTAATCAAATGAAGTTCCACACATAAACTTACATATAAGCTAGTTTAAAGTACAATACCTCCAACAACTATGTTCACCATTTCTTGTACAATACTCTGCACAATATCTTGCGCCTTATCTTCATAGTCATTGTTTTCTCCATCATATAATCCATCACTTTTAGATAATGCTTTAAAATAAAGAAATTCAAAAAATATTACTATAAATATTACAATTTGATTTTCAGAGTTGTTATATATTAGAAAGCATTTTTTATATGGTAGCAATACTTTTTAAGAGATACAACCTAAAACAGCAAAACAATAAATCAGCACACACCAAAAAAATGTAGCTAATAAATAATAATGGAAAGAACACTAACTTCAAATGATAATTTGAAATTAAAATTATGGACCTCAAAATCTTAAATTTTTTCCCCCTGTTTAATTTGTTACAGCAAAGTTCAATACCTAAGACAGAATGAAGTTTCTTGATAAATATTAGCTAAATAATTTAAGTGATTTAGTTTATATCCATCACTGTAGGGGAATTTTCCCTAAACTAAATAATAATTTAATTTTATCCTTGTAAGAATCAAAACATTTTAAAAATAATTGGTATGTAACTTGTTTTCTTTAGAATACAGGGGACAATTTTTAACCTTTTCTGGATGACAAGCTGGTAATTTACAACAATGATTATTATACTGGACTGATGCCCAAGAAGACTTTTGAGGTATATTGTATTATTAGTTCTTAACACTAAATGACTTTAATATTTAGTCAATCTACTGCCTCTTATGTCAGCTTCCCTCACATATCAGCTATAATTATCCCATATGCAAATTCCAACAGTCCTTTTTTCTCTTCCATTAAACATAAATTAATGTTTAATTTATCTAATTACTGTCTACAGTAACCAAGAATGAAATGATGCTAGCCAGAGGAAAGCAGATAACTAAATTTTAAAAACTTACTCTATATCCAATTCCAAATTAATAAGCCTTAGGAGAGCAGGTTTTTCACTTAGTTTCCTCACCATTTGAGGTCTTTTTTTCCTGCCATATTCCAGGTGGCTGAAGTTGCCAAGTGAGAAATTAATATTATTTTACAGAAAAGGTCATTGGCCACAAATATGGCTAAAAAATTATGGTCAATTATTGATGAGGTAAAAATGAAATATTCACTTTGCAGACTAAAATAGAAAACATTACCTTTCAAATCCTGACTGATATCATCTTCTCTAAATATTGTAGGGATTAAATGAATTTTACATCCTCAAGATAGTCATGTTTTCTATCACTCTGTATCCCATACTGCCCCCTTGCAAATAAGAAGGGTACAATAAATATTTCCTCAATTAATTAAAATTGCATGCAGAATCCAGATGTAATAAAGGCTGGTCTTTCAAATCAATGGGTGGAATAATACAGTTCATTCTCAAAATGTGGTTGGAATATAGAAGAGGTTGATTAGGAACAAACCAAGAAAGTCATACATTGTATATAATGCTATTTGCTATTTAGCTTTATGTAGTGTGAATTTCCAGAACAATCATATTTAACTATAATCATTTTCAATAAGCTATAAAAATTATTTTGATATGTCATATTGAAATAATTATGCTACTGCTCTTTCCCATTGACTCATAGAAAAAATTAAGAATACACAGTTGATAGCATAACTTTCTGGGGTCAGGACCAGTGATTTCATTAGAATAATAGATTCTCATGCTCCTTCCCTCCATAGCAGACCTTACAACTATGCTTCAATTTAGTTAGGGAGGGTAGATGAAAGGAGGATGGGGGAATTGAGGAATTAAGTAATTCTTCCAAGGTTACAGAGTTAGTATTTGCATACAACTTGAAATCAGTTTTGCTTGACTTTCTCAAAGAGAGTAGTCAAGCTATGTAGCCACTCCACACTATTTCTATGCCAGATAACATGGCAACTCTCTAGTCACGACACAACACTACTTCTATGTCACATAATATGGAAGAAAAAGTGATCTTTGAACTATAGGACTAGGTAGCATTTGCTAAGGGCCACTGTTTAAAATCAGGCTGAAGCTATAGAAAGCAATAGTATAAAAGCTGATCTATTCAAGCATATGGGTCAAAGTGTCAATGTCTATAGAGAAAAAATAGAATCAATAATATACTAAGTAGACCCTATTCATGCAAAGAAAACACACTTGATCTGATTCAAAAATAGAAAGATAAGTTTCAAGAATAAAAGGGGAAATTGTCTTTAAGTAGGGTAGCTCCATTAGTGGAATAAAGAAAAAATTCAAAAATAACTGAGTCTCATCATATGTCTGCAATTAGTATTTTCCTGATTTTTGTATTTTTTTTCTCAATGTGCTCTTTACATTTCCCTTGAAAGGAGTGATTTATGACAACTGTACTCATTTCTCAGAAATGCTTGGCAAAAGTTACTATTGTTTGGCTACTTGCAGTGAACCTACTCCAGCACAGTAAAAGTTTCACACAACCTACTAAGTATTTGCAGGTTTTTTTTTAGAGATGCAAAAGCCTTTAGGAATTATTACCTACACATCCTTGCTTAGGATAAAATTTGCCTTATTTTGTATTTAATACCATATTAACATTTTATTTATTTCCAATATTTCTTCACCATTTCCAAATGTGAGAAATGTTTCTATTTATGAATCTCATAGCTCTAACCCTTCCCCAGAGGCTTTCCTCAAATTCCCTTTCACAAGATTACTTTCTGCAGCAGTAGCCTGATCAGCTTCAGTTTGTTCATTCTCTGCACTGGAAATGTCAGATCCATTTTCTGGCTCTGTATCATCATGAAGGCTCTTATCTACATCATTTGTGTGGGGGTCAAGGTCTCCTTCATGTTCTTGAGGCAAAGTATCAACAGTCTCAGGTGGCAGATGTCTCAGCTGAGGTGATTCAGGCTCATGATGGCTTACAGGGGATTGCAATAGATGATGATGTTGACGATGTCTTTCTTTTTCCATTTGTTTGGCTTCCTGTAGCTGGAAACAAGTATGATAAATTGCCATGCACTGTCTGAAGTACTGTTTATTTTCTCAAAATTCTAAATAATTTGAAGTTAACAAGATGATAAATTTCTATCTTGGCTCACAAATTGTAAACTAAAATTAGATGACTATCACCAAAAGACTTAAAACACGTCAGAAGAATAACTGAATTCATGTTCTGATTAGATTTCTTTTCCTTAAATTTCAATCAAATATAGACTACTTAACAGTGAAGTAAGTGGAAAGAAACCTAGACTTAAAATTAGAAGATTTGGGTTTGAGTCCCAGAACTAAAATTTATTGTCTATGCAACACTGGGCAAATCATCATCTCCTTGAGCCTGTTTCTAAAGGAAAAAATGAGAGAGTTTCTTAGATAATTTCTAAGAACTAGTTCTTGCTATAATATACACATAATTAAGAATTTGGGAGGGACCCTGGTTGGCCAACCTACTTAAAACTAGTACCCAAAACAGAATTCCCTTCACAAACATTCCCAATAATGTTATCATCTAATCTCCACTTGAATACAAATATGAAAAGGGAATCCTCTACCTCTCACAGCAGTCCAATACACTTTTGAATAGTTTTAAAGGATAAAAGGATAAGTAGTTTTTCTCCACAACTTTAAATCTACTACTCTGCAACTTCCATAGAACTGCTACTAGCTTGTCTCTCTCTTCTGAATCAAATATAGATTGTATTTCCCAAATGTGATACCCAGAACAGATGTTGTCTAACTAGGAAAGAGAAAGAGTATAACACAACTATTACCTTTTCTGAAACTGTACACTAGGCCTCTTTTAATGCAACCTAGGATAGCATTAATTCTTTTGCTGACCTATCACAGCTAACATACTGAATTTATAATCCTCTAAAATTTCCATGTGTTTTTCACAGGACTGATAGTCTTGCCATGCCTCTCTATCCTGTACTACTAAAGCATTTTGCTTGTTTCTTTTGTTTTGAAACTTAGGCATATTACCTGTTTTTCCCCCTCTTTTTTTTTTCCTTTTTGATCTGACTTTTATTCTGCAGCATGATAATGTGGAAATAAGATTGCAAATGTTTAACCTATATTGGATTATTTGCTGTTTAGGGGAGAGGGGAGGTGAGAAGGGAGGGAGAAAAATATGGAACACAATGTTTTATAAGGGTGAATGTTGAAAACTATCTTTGCATGTATTTTGAAAAACAAAAAGCTATTATTAAAAAAAAGAAAAGAAAAGAGAAACTTAAGCATAACTCTTGGTGGAACTATGAATTAGTTGAGCCATTTTTGGAAAGCAATTTGAAACTATAATGTAATAGGTATTAAATTGTGTGTACACTCTGATCTGGTGATAGCACTATTAGCTCTATACTCTAAAGAGATCAAAGAAAGAGTAAAGGGATCCATATGTACAAAAATATTTATATCATTTGTGGTTGCAAAGAATTGAAAACTAAGAAGAAGCCCAAGAACTGGGGAATGGCTGAATGTATGAATTTCATGGAATACTACTATACTGTGAGAAAAGAAGGAAATGATTTCAGAAAAAAACTGGTAAGATTTGTATTAACTGATGCAGAAAGAAGTGAGGAGAACCAGGAGAATAATTTATACAATAAAACAGTATTGACTTAACAACCAACTCTGAAACATTTAGCAACTTTAATAAATACAATGATCAACCACAATTCCAAGAGTCATAATCAAACATACTTTCTATCTCCAGAAATGGAAATGATGGATTCAGAGCATGGGAAACATAGGCTCATCTCTTTCCATGCTACTTTAAAATTTAGTTTATTTGTTTTGTTTTATTTTTTGCCCAATTAATATTGAAATTCATTTTGCATGACTTCATATTTACAGTGGGCTTCTCAATGGTGATGGTGAGAATTTGGAAATGGAAATAAAAGTAGAGGGGGAAAAATGACTTGATCTTATCTTTCTTAGAGAAGAAATTACCCCTTAGAGCAAGAGGAGGGGATTTTCAATCTTTTTTTGTGTCGTGGACCTTTTTAAGTCTGGCAAAGCCTATGGACTCCTCAGAGTAATATTTAAAAATTTTTTTAAAATAAAATATATACTATTACAAAGAAAACAACAACAAAAATAAACCTAATTAAAGAACTTTAAATTTAACCTTATTTAATTTTAATTCATCAAGTTAGTCTTTTTGGATTCTGTTATCTAATTAATCAATCAATAAACATTTATCCTCTACTAATCTCCAAATCTGGTCTTTTCTTAATCTCTAATGACCTGTTTTTTCATTTGACACTGACCACCTATTCTTTCTGGATATTCTCCTCTTTCTAGGTTTTGGGGACATTACTTTTGTCTAGTTCTCCTCATATCCATCTGAGCATTAGTTAGTCTTTTTTTATTGGCACACCAACCATATCACCCCACCTAACTTCAGGTGTTCACAAACCTTCCAGTTTCTCTCTTCCTCTCCCTCAACATTTTTAATAACTTCAGTTCCTGTAGATTTCACTATTATCTCTTTGCAAATGACACTGAGCTGTACACCTCTGTATATATGTGCACACAGACACACACAAGCCCTAATCTTTGTCCTGAGTTTCAGTCATGTCAATGACTATTGGATATTTCAAAATGGACATTCCATAGACATCATAAACTTAATATGGTCAAAACTGAACTCATTACTTCCAATCCTCCCCTCTTTAAAACTTTTCTATTTCTGTGAAAGGCACTACAACCATTCCGGCATCTACAATCCCTTTTCTTTCTCATTCCCTATATGAAATCAATTGTTAAATCTTGATTTCTACCTTCATATTATCTCTTGAATCTGACTCTTTTTTTCCATTCATATAGTCATCACCTTAATTCAAAGTCATCACTTCTACATCCCAGTTTTGTCACTGACAAATATGAGAAGCATATCTCCTATGGCTTCATCTAAATCACTGATAAAAATGTTGAAAAGCATATATCAAAGTATATATCCCTAAGACACTGTACTGGAGGCTTTCTCCAAGCTCATATCAACCCACTGCTGGGTACATTTTGAAACCATAGTCATTCAACCAATTCTGAGTTGCTTTGATTGTATTTTGAAAAAATTTCTTTTTTTTAATTAGGAATTTAATAATCATAAAATTAACATTTTCATATATAAATGGGCAAAGAAATACAAGTTTGTATGTATTTTTAAATATGTATATTAATAACATGAGATAATATCGATATGCTTCCATATTTTTTCTCCCAATCTTCCATTTGCTCTCTTCTGTGTATTTTTAAAGTATTTCACTGGAAAAAGCTTATTTTCTTTTTCTTTTTTTTTTGTTGAGGGGCTGGAAGAGCATCAATATTACTCTTCTACTCTCCTCCCTCTAACTTTCTACCCCTTACAACTCTACCATCTCAAATAGAGGTTCTTCTTTTAACAAAACAAATTCATACAATGGCTATGTTTTTAAATATATTTATTCTGGATTTCTAGTTATCACCTATCTGCCAAAAGAGATCACATTTCATCATCACTCTTCTGAAGTCATAATTAATAATGGCCTGACTATACTATTATTTAGCTCAATATCTCTCTGTCCTTAAAGACAGCATGAGATATTTTGTCAAAGGCTTTCATGGAATCCAACTATATCATATCTACACCATTTTCTTGATTTGTCAATCTAGTTAGCTTCCCAAACACAAAAGTTAAATAAGGGTTGATTGACCCTGTTCTCTAGGAATCCATGCTGACTTTTACTAACTGCTACTTAGTATTAAAAATTTCGTGAATTATTGATTTCATTTTATTCTATATGTTTACATTAACTTAAAACACCCTAATTCAGAATGTGTGCAACCTATGCAACTTAGCTGTATACCTGATACTAGAAATTTGTATCTTTTCACAAGTAGAATATCATGGGAATCCTCTTATGTACAACAGAATTAGATATTTAATAAACACAATACTGAAATAACTATTCACTAGAACATAAGGTATTTGGAATAAGAAATCATACTCAGAAAAATTAGAAATATATATTTGAGAACTTAAGCAGATTAAATTTTATCAATTTTATGTAAATTCCATCTGTAAATTTAAAATCCAGCACATACAATTACTAAAAAATATTAATAGTAATGGTAAACCATATCATTATACTCTGTGTACAGCGTTTCATACTCTCCACTGTTTTCAACTATTTGATTTCATTCAACTTAAACATAAAAGTTAATCTACAAAGACAGACATGCTGCCAGTATCACACAAACATAATGGAAAAAAAAATTTTAAAGCATAAAGAATTGTGTTAAGCAAACTACTGTGGTTTTTAAATGGCATATGTAGGTATCATACTCTAATAAATTTGGAGCAATTGGAACTCATTAAAAATGACTTTTTTCCATAAAAAACAAAATTTTCTAGACCAATGGTCCACTAAAAATTAAATATAAAGCCTAATTCAACAAGGCTTGTGCTTCCAAATTTTAGGCAAAAATGTAAATTTTCTTACTAAGAAGTTGTGCCAACAAATACATATTTATTAATTTTCTGTTTAAAAGACTTCATTTACTGTTAAGAATATTAGATAATAAATAATATCTTTGCCTTATAGTTTTGACCAATATGTAAGTTAACTCTGTCCCTTACTTCTTTATTTCCTCCCTCCTGTTTCTATTTGTTAAACTGACCATTACTCAAATATACATTTATCATTTATTTTGCTTTAGAGGTTTCTGTATACTGTTCTTAAAATTAATATTCCTGTGAATGAATGGAATACCTTCTATTTTTTTCTTCCTATATTACTAATTCAAGACTGCTTCACTGACTATCTCTTCCCCAACCCACATAAGGTTTCCCAAAATCACTCGCTCTCTCTCACTCTCTCACACACACACACACACACACACACACACACACACACACACACACAC
>JAJPUD010000033.1:816850-836149 GCA_023553655.1 Myrmecobius fasciatus
CACACACACACACACACACACACACACACACACACACACACACACACGTCTTTATAATTCTTCCATGTTACATGCACTATAAAAATTGAAAAATGTTTTAAAGTGGTTTAAAGTATATCTAAAATAAAATGTTCCACTAATTTTAGATGAAACCACTACAAAAATGTATTTTTTTTTTTTTTTGGAAAGGCAGCATAAGTAGTAAAAACACAGAACTTGTAGTCTTGGATCTAACATTAAATTATCTGTGTAACTACGGACAAGTAATTTTTTTTTCTCTGAAAGAAAATGTTTCTTCATCTTTTAAAATGAAGGATACCTAACTCACAAGCTATCTTAATGTGAGTTATTAATGGCTCAAATTTTATAATAATTTTCAAGAATCAAAGAGTGGCTCTTTTACAATAAAAACAGCAAAGATAAAAGTGCCAATATTAAGAATAATGGCTAATCTATACCGAGATTTTCTACTTGTGAAAAGATAAAAATTTCTAGTATCAGGTATACAGCTAAGTTGTATGGATCACAACATAGCATTTTCACTCTTTTTGTTGTTGTTGTTTGCTTGCATTTTGTTTCCTTTCTCATTTTTTTTTCTTTTTGATCTAATTTTTCTTGTGCAGCAAGATAATTGTATAAATATGTATACATATATTGGATTTAACATATTTTAACATATATTAGATTACTTGCCATCAAGGGAAGAGGGTGGAGTGAAAGAGGGAAAAATTTGGAACACAAGGCTTTGCAAGAGGCAATGTTGAAAATTATCCATGCATGTTTTGAAAATAAAAAGCTTTAATTAAAAAAAAAAAATAAAGAACAATGGCTAGCATTTACAGAATGCACTGAAATTCACAAAATACTTTCTATGTGTTTTTTCACTTTAACTTCACAACAACCATGTGATACCCATATTCACTTGTTCAGGGACGTCAAAGTTAACCATTACTATGAGGAATATAAAATAAAATTCCCATTTTATTAGCAGCTCAATAGAAAACAAGATTGATCTAAAGTTATGAGTTAGTCAACCATTAAATTATATATGAGATTATCTCTACAGATATATGTGAAACTAATAAAGAACTTGTACACATAATTTTTATTTATTGTATTTTCAATCCTTTATTTGGCATATGGATCATATTATATATTTATAAAACTAACAATAATAAATTTCAATACTTACTGCTTGGTTTTCCATACGTGCAAATATTACATTTAACATTTGAGTAAGAGTAGCTTTGGCTGTTGTCTGATTGATTAGATTTTTGCTTGCTAGATATATATTGTAACATGTTCTCACAGCTTGCAACACAGTTCCTTCATGAATTTCTATATGCTGTGATGTTACTGCAGTAAGCAAAGCCTTAAAAAAAAAAAAAGGATATTGTTAAAACAATGTTTTTCTTTATCTGAAGTTAATACTTTTAACATGTTAAAATATTGCAATAGATCTGCTTTTGAAAAGTAGGAAGAAATCAATTATGGTCTAGTGAATATGGGGAATGTTCAATAAAATAATCATTAGCCTATTTTACTCAATATATATATATTAGCCTTTTTTAAATAAAGTTATACATACTGTTTTCAAGGACAAGGACTGCTTGCCTCATAAATCTTCCTCTTCCAACAGTATAATACTTTGAACTCTGAAGTAAAGATACATCCTATGAAGTAATGAGGAAGGACTGCAAAAACTGAAGAGTTCATAAAACATAACTGTTTTTAAAGAATGAGAAACTTTATAAGAAAGCAATAACTATGAATTAAGACTTTTCCTGCACACATCTTAACCACCACAGTGTTAGACAATATGATGTGAGATATTGATTTAATTACTAATGGCAAGAGGAGCTTAAAGAAAAGAGTGACAAGATCCACAAGGCTTCATTTTCCTTATACTACCCCTCAAAAAGAAGTTCAATAATTATATGTATAATATGACAAGGATATATTGCCCTTTAACACTATGACTGGCCTTCTTGAGGCACTTGCAGGCTTGTGTTATGATTGTGAGGCTGTTTTTTCCCCTCCTAGCCCGTAAGTTCCTTGAGTACACATATAGGCACAGTGCCTAGCACACTTTAAACACTTAAAAAATGCTTGGCCATTTTCTAGAGTGCCTACATTGGTGTCATGTTCATAAGTGTTTAACAAATTATCTGATAAATTGAACTACACTGATTAACTGCATAGATTTAGATATATCACAGACAAAAATCATATCAGGAAAAAAATTAATGACCTACAGTAAATATGTAAGTCTTTTCCACATGTGTTAATTGTATTCACAGCAAAATGATATACTGGAGAAAAATACTTAAATAGCAATCAGAATACTTGGGTACTACTCCTTGACTTGTCATTAATTGTTCATGTCAGTGAATCACAGCTTATAAACTAGTAAACAGGGTTATGTCTGATCATCAAGATCATTAAGATCAAATGAGATGCCAAAGAATCTGATACATGTGAAAACTATGAAACACTTCCAATATAAACTAATATATTTAATTTAAATTTCATCATTTGTCTATTAAATATCTTTTATATTTTTTTTTATGATTTGTTTGCTCCACATTTTAAGCTGATAGAGAAATGGCTCAGGTCTCAATCACCCTATCAATACACAGTATATTATATAATCAAGTATATAAGACAAAATACATACTTCTGGTGTAAAAAATTCGCCTTGATGCAATAAAGAAAGAATACTGGCAAAAATTAATTTTTCTTAGTAGCAATTAGATGAGTATGCTTTGTCTTGGAATCTGTGAACTTAAAATTTTTTTAAAAAAATAATTGTAATTTACCAGCCCTGAAGTCAGGAGGACCTGAGTTCAAATCTGGCCTCAAGACACTTCATACTTTCTAGATGTGTGACCCTAGGCAAATCACTTAACCCCAAATGCCTTGGCGAAAAAAAAAAAATTAATTTAATATAATTGATTCCTTTTGTAATCCTTATTTATTCTATCTCATGCATTAAAAAAAAATGAGTTTCACCAGACTTCCAAAGAGGTCATCCATTACACAAACTTAAAAATGCATGAGTTAGATAAATAATTACAATGGCTCTCAAAAGACTAGAAACTCTGCTAATAAGAAATATTCAGGGTTTAAACTGAGCAACATATATGTGCCAAATGTACTTGGTTTATATAACAGATGCAGAAGATCATTTACAGATACATTTTCCTAAAATCTACATTATTTCTGTAGAAAGTTATTTCTGTAAAGCAATATAATTTCCCCCCAACAGTTTAGTTGAACCCTTCTGAGAAGGAACAGATTTTAGAGGAAGAATGTAAAAATTATCTAGAAGCCAAGCTAAGTTCCCCTTGAAGATCTGTTGATAATATGTTAACTCCCCACCCCCACCCCCACACTGGCTAAAATTAAATTGGGAGTGCTTCTGTTGTATTTTTTTTTTTTTTTTTGTAATTCTCAAGACACCTCTCCACTGTTAACAGCTTATCCCAGGAAATTTTTAGATGTCTACATATCCATTTATTAAGCATTTATCTATTAGTTACAAATGTGCAAGTTATTAAACTAAAATAGTTCATTATTCTAGATTTCTAAATGTAGATACTTTTTCTTAATATAACTGCAGCTAGTCCCCAATCTTGCTAAAGGATTGCAAAACGATTGTCTATAAAACAGTTGCTTCGGAGCTGGAATTTATTTCCAAAGAACCTCTATTATACACTGCTGATTGCATTTCAAGGCTAGTCTATAAGAGATCATTTAGTCCAGAATATAAAAAGTGAGAACACTGGACTTAAGAGTTAGAAGAATCAAGTTTGGCTCCTGACTCTCTTACTTGCTGTGTGATTCTGGGCAAGTCACTTAACCTCTTTTTGTTTCAATCTGATCATCTACAAAATAGGGATAATATGTCTATATGATATGTTATCCCAAGTGGCTGAAAGAGGTTTAAAAAAATATCTATCATTTTAATCTTTTTCAACCTAAATTAGTAATTATATAGGCTCACGGAAGGTCTAGTATGGAGTATCCTACCACAGATCCTTTCAATACTAAGATGTTAAAGAGACTTTTCCCCAGGGTCATAGGGAAAGCATTTCTACGTCAGAATCTGGATTTCAACCCAAGACTGTCTCTTGTTGATTAAAAGAAATCATTTGATTTTGTGAAGTATTTTAGATTTCTTTCAAAGTTTTGTCTAAAAAAAAAAAAGTATTACATTTCCCCCCAATTACATATAAAGACAATTTTTAATATTCATTTTTATTTTCAGTTCCAAATTTTCTCTTTTCATCACCTTTTCCCTCCCTAAAAAAATAAGCAATTTAATAAAGGTTATATATGTGAAATCATGTAAAACATAATTCCATATTAGTCATATTGTTAAAAAAAAAATCAAGCAGAAAACACCCACACCCACACCCACCCCTAAAAAAAAAGTATGATCCAATCTGCATCCAGACTCCATTAGTTCTTTCTCTGTATGTGAACAGCATGAGTCCTTTAGAACTGTCTTCAATCAATGTGCTGAGAATAGCCAAGTCATTCACAATGGATCATACCACAATGTTGCTGTTAATGTATACAGCGTTCTCCTAGTTCTGCTCACTTCATTTTCCACTAATTTGTATAAATCTTTATCGTTTTTTCTGAAATCAGCCTGCTCTTCAATTCTCCTAACACAACAGTATTCTATTATAATTATATACCACACCAGTCATTTCTCCGATTGATGATAGACGTCCCTTCAATTGCCAATTCTTTGCCACCACTAAAAGAGCTGTTACAAATATTTTTGTACATAGAAATCCATTACATTAAAAATATATATATCTTGTGGAAAACAAACCTTAAGGGGTATTATTGCTGCATCAAAGGGTATACATGCACAGCTTGATTGCTCTTGGAGCAATAGTTCCATAGTACTCTCCTTAACAGCTGAACCAGTACATAACTCCAACAGTGCATCAGACATCCCAATTTTCTCATATCCTCTCCAATATTTATCATTTTCTTTGTCTGTCATACTAGCCAATTTGATAGGTGCTCAGTAGTATTTACAAAGCAGTTTTAATTTGTGTTTTTCTAAGCAATAGTAACAGAGCATTTTTTCCATGACTATAGATAATTTTAATTTCTTTGTCTGAAAACTGCCTATGCATATCTTTTGACTATTTATCAACTGGAGAATGACTTGTATTCTTATAAATTTGATTCAATTGTCTATATATTTGAGAAATGAGGCCTTTATCAGATACTTGGAAATTATAAAAATTGTTTCCCAGCTTGCTTCCCTTCTAATCTTGTTTGCATTGGTTTTGTTTGGGCAAAAACTTTTAAATTTAATATAATCAAAATTACACATTTTATATCTTGCAATGTTCTGATCTCTTGCTAGATTACAAATTCTTCCCTTTTCCATAGATCTGACAGGCAAACTTCCTTGTTCTCCTAATCTGCTTATACAATCACCCTTTATTGTCTAAATCAGATGCTCATTTTGACTTTATCTTGCTATAAAGCATAAGGTAATGGTTTAAACCTAGTTTGTGTCATATTGTTGTCTAGTTTTCCCAATAGTTTCTGTCAAATAGTTAGTTCTTATTCCAAAAACTGGGGTCTTTGGGGTTATCAAATACTTCACTACAACAGTCATTTACTACTCTGTCTTGCATACCTAATTCAATCCATTTTTTTCCACCACTCTATATTCTTCACCAGGTAATTTTAATGATTACTGCTTTGTAATATACTTTGAGAAATGGTACAGATAGGCCACCTTCCCTCAATTGATAATGATCCTTTGTTCTTCCAAATGAAGTTTGTTATTATTTTTTTCTAGCTCTATAAAATAATTCTTTTGGTAGTTGTGATTGGTATGGTACTGAATAAGTAAATTAATTTAGACAGAATTGTCATTTTTCTTTTTCCTCCCAATGCAGTAATCTTCAAATACAAGAATTAACTTTTCAGTTGATTTTAGGCAGTTACCTTTATTATTTGCAACTGGACCCCCTCGTCTGTTTGAGGACCTTGGAAACAGGCACATATTGTCTCAATAATTCTATCAATTAATTTTTTGCCAGGAGTAGTATTATCTGGAGCATTGCCAGTTAAGTGTCCATAAGCAATAAGTTTCTAGAAAAGGAAAAAAGATAATTATCAGTCCTCAATAAGGAGTTAAGATACTTATTAATTATACATACATATCTTCATTATTAGCAATCATTTATTCATCTTCAAGATGCTATGTGCTGGAAGGATCTAATGGAACATTTCAGCTATAAGCAAAGATCACCTATAATTTAGCTGATACATCCTAGGGAAATGCCTGAAGCAACCAGAAGTTAAATGATTCTTCTAGCTTCGCATAATAAGTAAGCATAAGAGGGAGGATGTTTTGAGATACTCTGGCAAAAGATAATATTATTTATAAAATTGTTTTATCTTCACCATGGTATTTCTACCTACTGAAATGTCAATATATTTTGAAAGAAGTATTTCTACTGTTAGTACCATATCCAAGTTTCTTCATTTGTGGGAATTACAATAAACAATGCCTGAAGCTTAGCAAAAGATACTATGAAAACTTGGATCTGGAACAGAAGAACAAGGAACAAATTTTGGTTTGCCTATTTAAATTGAAACCCATCATAACTTAAAGAATTTAATTGATCTAAATTTGGACTGAGCATTTTCTAAAAGACTGGTTTCTACACAATGGCCATAGAATAGCACATGTCCCCAGTTAATCATTCATTTCAGGGGCCTAGACATCTGATTTTTTCACTGTGTGCATAAACTTGCTCTACCAATACAGATCTGCATCTTACATTCTTATGGAGTTGCCTGGAGCACTGAAAGATGATGCCAGACTAACACCCTTCTTAAAAACAAACAAACAAACAAGTTTCAGATATAATACACCTTCACAAAAATCATTACTATCTTTGAGTAAAAGATGTGTTTTGACCTTCACAAATATTCAGTTTCTTATTATGATTCATTGCTGTGTTGAAAAGGTTGAGTCAGTACTTATTAGAGATATCAAGATTTTGTCTTATTTCAGTTAATCAATGGGCTATTTATAGTTATAAATGGAATTTTGTTGTTGTTTTGAAAATGTGCTAACTGTCCTCTATAGCAAATTAAAGCAGGATGAATCAACAGTTGTGGTTGGTGTTTTGAATACACAATTAAAATTGATAGACTCTAGATAACACTATTTTATACAGACCTGTAAACAATCTAGTGATGTACTAACTATCCGGGGACATTTGGACTGGCAAGCCAGCTCAAATGGTAGAAAGTATTTATCTGCTTCAATAAAACTAGTCTTCGATTTCACTGGAGGAAGAGTACTTGAACCAGCTTTTGCTTCTCCATGAGGGGGACTAAACAAACAAACAAACAAAAAAAGAAAAAAAAATTCTGATTAGAACTGATTAGGTTAAGTATTAGAAACTCATATATATCTGAAATAGTGATCATCTACCACTTTACAGATAGGTAACATAGGTACAGGGAAGTTAAATAACAAGATCATATAATAAGTAGAACCATATTCCTGCTTTCCTGTTAAGTATTCTTTCCAAAATTCAAATTTTTCTTAAGTATAAGATGATTCTCTTACATTTAAGCAGCTCAATGTCAAAATGCTTTAAAAATGATTACTTGATATATGTTAATATATCAAAATAAATTTGCCCTCAGATAAATTGGTAAGCCTTTGAGAAACTGTAACATTGCCAGATATAGACCACTAATAGCAGAGAAATTTAATATATTGTCTAAGTATGAGTCACTCAAACACTTTGAAGGGAAAAAAAAATTAAAATGTGACTTTAAAAAGTGAAAAAATGAGCTTATATAGAGTTAATTAAGTCTATTACTGGCAATGTTTTCAAAAGTGCTTACAATTATGTTTTTTTAAGACAATCATATAACTGCTATAGACATGACATATAGGAACTGTCCTAGCTTAAGTCATGCTAACATAAAATAGCTAATAATTTAGCTAAGTTTTACATAAAGTATCAAATTAGTTTACTAAAGTGAAAAAAACACTAACCTTTGTTTTTCAGTTTCAGCTTTTATTTCCTCTGCAAAAAACAAACAAAACAAAACAAAAAAACCAAACTTGTTAGATTTATGTACATGTCTAAAGTTAACAGATCGGAAAAACTAAATTCTTACAAAAGATGGATTGTAGCTTAGTCATACAAATATCAACTTTTGTGATTCAATTTGAGATAAGTACATAACTAAAATGTAGACTGCTTAGGATATTATACACAATTATGCATATTGTAAATTTTAAAATATTGCTAAAATTGCTTTTTAAGCAATTTTTTAAAAATTAAAAAATTTTTTTAAAAAAAGTACTTCAGAAAATTGAATGAAATTTGAGTTTTCTAGCTCTAAAAATAAGATTATTAGCACCTTTAAAATGCTAAATAAATACCATAACTCTTTCGTATTCTTTTCACAGAGCACAGTGGGCATACAGTACATTAAAAAGCAAAGCATCTAAGCTTGGGAGGGTCTTGGTGATAAAGAATTTTTTTAAAGATTAGAAACAGGGGGCAGCTAGGTGGCGCAGTGGATAGAGCACCAGCCCTGAAGTCAGGAGGACCTGGGTTCAAATCTGGCCTCAGACACTTAACATTCCCTAGCTGTGTGACCCCGGGCAAGTCACTTAACCCCATTTGCCTCAGCAAAAAAAAATAAAAATAAAAATAAAGATTAGAAACAGGCTCACCTGTATTCTGATTGATAAATCAGTGCAAGGATATCATAGTGTTGATATTTAAAACGTGCTTATTGAAATGTTAGTGACTGAACAAGCAACAATTCTATTCAATAAGGTAAAGCTCAGAAACATGACATTTTAAAAAACATATCACTTGGGGCAGCTAGGTGGCAGAGTGGATAGAACACCAGTCCTGAAGACTTGGCTTAACACTTCCTAACTATGTGACCCTGGCAAGTCACTTAACCCCAATTGCCTTAAAAAAAAAAAAAAAAAAAAAAGATCATTTGCAACCACAAAAATAGATTAAGTGAATAAAATCAAATGTTTAAAAAAATGTTCAAAAACATCAATATAATTGCTATTGATTTTTTAAGCACTGTATATAATACATAGATAAACATTATTTGAAGTTGCTTTCTCTTACAAAGTTTTCTTAAAATTAACTAGTTTTTTTATGATGGAAAAGGATTTGTGGAGAGTATTTTTCCTTTACAATTTTAAATTCAGCAAACATATATTAAGCAATTGCCATATCTAAGACATTGTGCCAGGTGCATGGGTTTGTTTTGTTACAGGTTTTTTGTGGGGATGCAAAGTACCAAGACTTTGAAAGAGATATGAATGATATTACTTACCAATCAAGAAAAAAAAATGATTCAAATGGATTAACAATAGGAATTCTTATAAAAATTGAATCCAACACCCACACCTTTCTTATACACATATATTTATATACCATGCACAAATTGCAATAACCTTTCAAAAGAAAGAAAAAGGTTAGAGTTTTCAAAGTGCAAATCAAGAATCCAATGCAGAAAACAGAAACAAGTAATCACAGCATTCTAATTTGCTTCCACTCTACACTTGCTTGAACATTCAAGAACATTTTCTTTCTTTTTTTCTTTCTTTCCTTCTTTATTTTGTTTTTGCTTTTTGCTGAGGCAATTGAGATTAAGTGACTTGCCCAGGGTCACACAGCTAGGGAACGTTAAGTGTCTGAGACCAGATTTGAACTCAGATCCTCTTGACTTCAGGGCTGGTGCTCTATCCACTTTGCCACCTAGCTGCCCAAGAATATTTTCTCTAAAGATTCATATACAGCATATTAGAAAAGTCTAAAGAAATAAATGAAGAAAGCACAAATTAACAGTTTTCCATCTCATGAGAAAAAGAAGATGCTTTATATTTTATATAAAATTATGATTTTATGTGAAATGGCAAATTATGATAATGTCTTATTTTGGGGCATTCTTCCTGCTAAACAGTGCAAAATATGTTCCAATAACAGTAATGGTTAATAAATATGGTCAGAGTATTTAGGTATTACTTAGGGAAAAGGTGAGAGAGGGAATAAGAGACCAACAAAGGAGTGGCAATAGCAGAATGAAAAAAATCAGAGTAGTGTTTCTATAGTCAGAAATCAGAGATAAGGATATAATGATCAAAGTGGCTGTAATTACACAAAACTTGGGTACTGAGACAAAGCTAAAAACAGCAGTCCTTTAGTACATTGGGACAAGCATTGACTTTGATCAGTATTTAATTCACTGGAATGATAAATAATATATGTTCTTAATGTTCAATTATTTCAATCATGTCTGACTCTTTGAGATCCCATTTTAATTTTCCTGGCAAAAATATTATAATGGTTTCCCATTTCCTTCCTCTATGAGGAAATTGAGGCAAGCAGGTTAAGTGACTTGCTCAGGGTCACACACCTGCTAAATTCCAAAGGCCACATTTGAAAAAGTGTCTTCCTGAGTCCAAGTCTAGAGTGCTATCGGCTTCATCACCTAGATGTTTCAAATGCCCCCATTATTACTATGGTATTATAATCCTTAAAACTTTTATTAAACAAGACTGAGGATATTTTATCTAATGATAGAGATAAACAGCTTTCATTTAAATGTCATCTAACCTGCATTATTTAATCTGAACTTCAGAACACCCTAGTAAAATAGTAAGTAATAGAGTTAAACTCACCATTCTAGGGCCACAGAAACATTTGCAAAATGAGATAAAAACTTTCAATATACTTCTCACTTATATTTAAGTTTGTCCACTTTATAGACAAATTTTGCTTTTATGCATATTGTCTTATCCCCTTTTAGAATGTGGGCTCCTTCCTAGAAAGGAAATACTTTTTTGTCTTTGTTGCCCCACTGCTTAAACTCCCATTGTTGCTCTGCACAGACTGGGTAATGAATTTCAGGAAAGGTGAAAATTAGTATCAGATTTCTATTTTCATGGGGAAAAAAAAGAAATAAGCATCTTAAGAACCACAGACATTTCAATAAAATAAGATATTATGCTTAATAACAATTTTACTTTTAGATTTGAAACATTGATATTTAATATATTCATATACTTAAAATTCTCTTAAGGTTATAAATGAACAGTTCAACTTGCTATATAAAAGGAAAAGATGTTTCTCTTTTACAATAGTCTTTTGTCTCATAACAATATTTAAAAATCAAATATATCATGTACAAAATAATATTTTAAACAAATGATTCTATAAAGATGAAAATGATTAAAGATCTACTGCTAACAGCTGTTAATAAACTCATAATTGTATTCCATAGTTAGTCCCATCCATTATAACAGGTGATTGTTAAGGACTCTTGTGTGTCATGGACCCTTCTAATAATACAGTGAAGTGACAATATAATGAACTATTGGACTTTTTCTGAGAATAATGTTTTAAGTAATTGAAGGAAATGCTAAATTTTAGTTAAGAGGTTAGTGAAAATAAATATGCAATTTTCCTCCCATGCTTGAATTCTTTCCTTTCTTAATTCTGCTTTCTGGCTTCCTTCAAGTCCAGGAAAAATCCAACCTTCTCCCAAAAGACTTTAATTCCTTCCCTTTGAGATAATTTCTAATTTATCCTTTATTTTTCTCATTTGAACAAAGTTTTTACATGTTCTTTTCCCCATTAAATTTATTATGTACCTATATGTTTGTGTACTTATTATATTATTATATTATATTATATAATTATATAATTGTATTATATATGTATAATATATTTGTATAATGTATATATAATATAATATAATGTATAATATAATTATATAATTATATTATATATTATTATAACTTCCATTTAAATGGATAATGGCTTCATTTTTAAAATTTGCATTTCAAAGAGATGAATAAAGATCCCAGGTCCTTGGGAGCTGGGTAAGTCATCAGAAGGAGGCTTGAAGCTACTTGGGCAAGGCAAGCAGGTGCGCCTTTTGTTGTTAAGTGAGTCTTTTGTTCCTTATTGAATTCCTGGCATTGACAAAATTATCATGGTCCCACAGTTATCCAATCACGAGGCCAAGGTATGATGTCAACAAACTCCTGAAGTTATTTTTCTCCTATGAAGGAACTTAACAAGTACCTCTCTTCTTTGCTTAATTGCTTCTAGAGTTACTCTGCTTAATAGGTGGCACAATGGCTAGTTCATTAGAAACAATCTTTCTTTCCTTCTGGAAATTAGTTTTCTGTTGGCAGCATTATACATCTTTGCCTCTTGATCTGGAGATGGTGTAAGCCTACAAATTCTTTTGAGACACCTTGAAACGCTGGTCTGAAACTCCAATATATTTTTGGGGTCCAACCTTCAAACCCCAACATTTAGAGGCCTGTACAGGGAGAGTCCTGAAATCCCAAAATATTTTTCTGAGTTCAGCACTTCTGTACCCCCATACTTGATCACATTAACAGCTAAACTGGTGTATGGAACAAACTAGGATTTAAACAACACCAAGGCTCATACTCAGGCATCAGTTTTTCTAGACCACTGGTTCCTGGTCTTATGACTCAGAATGAACAACTGAATAGGAAGGGGAAGGGAAAGGATCCCTGACCATAAAGCAGCTTCTTCCAATGGGTCCTAGCCTGAGCTTGATCCATCCTGAAGCTAGGTAAAATGAAAATGGTATAATTATAATCCCAACAGGCAAGCACTAAAGGAACAGCTCACTAGGACTTGAGTGCCTTCCTCAACTTTTGGCTAGACCAAAGTACTACCTTACCAGCCAGGTGTCCATATTCTCTCACACTTCACCTAGAGAATTTTTCCCCCTTTTTTCTTTATTAAAGCTTTTTATTTTTCAAAACATACGCATGGACAATTTTTCAACATTAGCCCTTGCAAAATCTTGTGTTCCAATTTCCCCCCTTTCCCCTACCCCCTCCCCTAGATGGCAAGTAGTCATATATATATATATGTGTGTGTGTATATATATATATATATTATTTGCAAAACATATGTATGAGTAATTTTTCAACACTGACCCTTACAAAGCTTTCTGTTACAAATTTTCCCCCCTCTTCCCCACCCCTTCCCTAGATGGCAGGAAGTCTACTATATGTTAATTATGTTAAAATACCTGACAAATCGAATGTGTATACATATTTTTACAGTTATCTTGCTGTGCAAGAAAAGTCAGTCCAATATATGTTAAACATGGTAGAAATATGTTAAATTCAATATAAGCATACATATTTATACAATTATCTTGCTGCACCAAAAAATCCAAATCAAACCAGAAAAAAAGGGGGGGGGAAATAAAATGCAAGCAAGCAACAAAAACTGAAAATGCTATGTTGTGAACCACATTCAGTTCCCACAGTCCTCTCTCTGGATATAGATGGCTCTCTTCATCACCAAACCACTGGAAATGGTCTGAATCATTTATTTCTTGAAGAGAGCCATGTCCATCAGAATTGATCGTCCTATAGTCTTCTTGATGCTGTGTATAATGATCTCCTGGTTCTGCTCATTTCACTTAAGATCAGTTCATGTAGGTCTCTCCAGATCTCTCTGAAATCATCTTGTTGGTCGTTTCTTACAGAACATTAATGTTCCATTACATTCATATACCATAATTTATTCAGGCATTCTCCAACTGATGGGCATCCATTCAGTTTCTAGTTTCTTGCTATTACAAAAGGGCTGCCACAAACATTTTTGCACATGTGGGTCCCTTTCCCTCCTTTAAGATCTCTTTGGGATAAAAGCCCAGTAGAAACACTGCTGGGTCAAAGTTAGGTAAGCACAGTTTGATAACTTTTGGGGCATAGTTCCATATTGCTCTCCAGAATGGCTGGATCTGTTCACAACTCCACCAATAATGTATTAGTGTAGCAGTTTTCCCACATCCTCTCCAATATTCATCATTATCTTTTCCTGTTACCTTAGCCAATCTGAGAGGTGTGTAGTGTTATCTCGGTGTTGTCTTAATTTGCATTTCTCTGATCAACAGTGATTTAGGGCACCTTTTCATATGATTAGAAATATTTTCAAATTCTTCATCTGAAAATTGCACCTAGAGAAGTTTACAGGACTTAATTAAAGCCATTCTTATCCCTGACCCCCTCTCTTCATTATCTCACCAGAAGAAAAGTTCTCTTTTCTGGGTCTAAGTATTGCCCCACTGCCATTTTCTTCTTTAAAGAAGTACTTGTGTTAACAGACCTCTAATTTCTCATCCTGGAACTTCAGGCTAGTTTTTCCATCATTCCTATCTGCTAACCACTAACCTAGTTGGTCAATGCTTGGATTTTCATGGCCCAGAGTGAGTGTAATTAACAATCGTGTCGATTCTGGCCAAAAACTCTGAGGATTTTCCCCTCCGAAAATGATTTTTCTTTTCTTTTTTGAATAAGCAAATGAGGCCATCTTTTGCTTCATTTCTTATCCAACCTTAAATCACTGAATGGGTATTGCTTCAGACAAATGGAACTGGGAAAAACCTTACAACAATTATATATTTCTTGAAACAGAGGTCTGAAAAAAAACCAGGTATTGGTAAAAACCAATGGGATTCAAATGAAGCTACTTGACCATGCTTTTAAATCCAAATCATTCTGGCACTGAGCCAGACCAATAATGGTCCCAAACCAAATCTCAGTTAGTCACTTAGGTTTTGTTGGCTTAGAGTGGTTGTAAATAGCAATTACTTAAATTCTGACCAGAAACCCTAAGGGTCTTCTCCTCCCACATTAAATTTTTTTTTGAGTAGGTACTTAAATCTATTTCTAATCTAGCCTTAATCACTGAATTGATGTTGCCTCAGAAAAACTGGGACTAGTTAAAGACTTTAACTTAAAAAGGCCAAGATCTCCCACTGTATCCAGTCCTCCTGATCTAAATCTTACCACTGGATCCAAATAGTTATGGAGGAGTGAGGTTGGTGATTTTGCACAGCCCAGACTCACAAATCCAATTCACTTACAAATTAAGATGTTGTCACTTTCCTGATATCACTGGTCCTCTTCAAAAACAAAGGACAAATTACCACTACCACCAAAGTATTCCAGGTCATTTATGAATACTTTCACTTCCACCCTCTTCTTCCCTTTCTTTTCTCAGATCCATTGCTTGCTGATTCTAAGAAAACAGAAACTAAAAGATACCTTAAGGAACAGTCAACATTTGGAGAGGCTGTGAAAAGACTGACATACTAATGCCTTCACTGTTGATGGAGCTGTGATAATATAAAGTACTTCAGAATTATGAAAATAAAAATTAAGCTAAACATATTCACATACTTTGATCCAAAGACTCTGTTGAAAGTACATATTTCAAGGTGCTCAATGACAAAAAAGGCCTATATAAACCAAAATATTTATAGCAGTTTGGTGAGTGTATTGGGGGGGGGTTGCCAAGAATTAGAAACAAATTACATGTCCATCAACTAAGAAAAGGTTAATTTAATTGTGCAAATAATGTAATAGAATATGCTATGAAATACAAAAAAAAAAAAAAAAAACCCCCCATTACTTTTAAGAAGCATGGAAAGATTTATATGAACTGATGCAAAGTGACATAAATGCAGAGCCAAGAAAACAATGTACACAGTAATTGCAATTGAAAAAAAAAACCATCATAAAAATAACAAAAATTTGGTATTGCAAAAGTACAAGTAGCAGCATATCCCCAAAGAAGATATGTGAGGAGATATCTACTATTCTTTTGAAAAGATGAGGAGGCAGGGATTATAAGTGTAGAAAATTCATATAATGAACTTTACAATAAACTAATTTAGAAATACAAGATGGAAGAAATTAAAGCCTCCTTTTCTTTGTTAAATTTTTCCCCTTACACATCTTTTTTATACAACTTTAAGCATGTTCTTCTAAAATCTTTCCTGAATTTTGTTCCTAGTAGGCTATGGGGGAAAAAGTGCTTTGGGGCAATCAATCCATAATCTGGAAAGTGAATTTTCTTTGGATTTTATTTTTGAAAAACTCAAGGAAAAAGACCCAAGGATGCACTTGTCTATAGGAGATTATATATTTCTAGTCCAATCCCTTCATTCTACAAATTAGAAAACTGACAGTGATAGAGCTAAGATTTGAACCCAGGTCTTTTGATTCCAAAGTCAGTTTTCTCTTACTGCATTATGCCATTTTAACTTTTTAATTAAAAATGTCCCCAATTATTAAGTACTTATTGTTTTCTTCTCACCTCCCCAGTCCTAGCAGGAAAATTTAAGTTTAAACAAAATTCTTATAAATCATCATAATCAAGCAAAACAAATCAACATATTACATGCCATTTTACTTTGATTTGATGAAGCAGAAAGCTGCAAGTCAGCAGGCTGAAAACAAACCATCAAGTGGGAGCAAAGCTTTTTTTTGGAAGGGTGAAGGTATTTGGACTTTTAAATATCATTAATATAGGGAAACACCTGGTTTGGAAACTCCCCAGACTATGAAGATATGCCAAATGACAACTAACCTATAATTTACAAGTTTATAAAGTTGAGGTACTGAGAAACTGATTGACTTGCTCATTGTCACAAAATCACTGTGTAAAATTCAGAACTTGAACCCAGGTGTTTTTGAATCTTACTTCAAGCTGCCTCACTCTAAAATCATACTACCTAAGAGGAAGGCAAACACAAAAAAATTAGTGGCATTTTATTATTTTCACGCATTCACAGAATAATGAAACCAAGATTTAGTTAATGGCAGAACCTAACTAGAATAATCAACATAAATTTAATAAGCAGTTAGCAAATACCAATATGTATGCAGCAGATACAAAGGTAAAAGTGAAAATATCCCTGCCCTCAAGGAGCTTACATTTTCTAGGAGGAAATAACAGGTACAAAATATACAAACATACACATGAATCCAAGTGTACATATACATATGTGTGCATGGATGTGCCAAATATGTAGAAAGTAATTGGGGATGTGGAAGGAATCATCTACAGGTAAAGGGAATCATCTACAAAATAAAGGTAAATATGATAGAACTTGAGGGGAGCTTAACTAGATCTCCTAATTTCCAGTCTGCTTCTCTTTCACACCTTCCTCAATTAGAGATAACAGAAATTGAGCTAAGAAATTTATTGATAAATAATCTTATCAACCAATTTTAATGAATACTTTAAATCTAAGAATGATTTTATACTTTGTTAATAATGTGAATGTGGGGGTAGCTAGATGGCACAGTAGAGAGAGCACCAGTCCTGAAGTCAGAAAGACCTAAGTTCAAATCTGGCCTCAGAACTTAACACTTCTTAGCTGTGTGACCCTGGGCAAATCACCCAAATTGCCTAAGCAAATAACAATAATAATTTGAATGTGAAAGAATGCTTTCAAAATTTTTTTAAAAGCAGTTTTGCTAAATAAACAATTTCAAGACCAGATTTATAATACTAATTTGCTTAGCAACCTGTTGTATGCCTCCCCAAACTGTTTTTCTTTCCATTAGGAGCTCAAAGTAAAATTTAATGTAGCCTAGCTAGTCTAGGCCAAAGTTACTATAAATTTTAAATTAATGCATTTTTACCAGGTGACATAACCAATTAGCATCAATTTGAGCAACCTGTCAACCTGGTATTTTAATGAACAGCTGTATTGATATTGATACATGGGACAAAATAAAACAAATGCAAAATAAACATTCAAAAATATCTACCATGCACATGACACTATATTATTACTTAAAAAATGATATTAAAACTGTTTCAAAAAACCTAACATAACTATGGGGTTTAAGTTTGTCCAGGAAGTCAAAACAGAACTTATTAAATAACTTTTTAAAAAACCTACCAGAATATGTGAACCTATAGAGAAAAGTAAAGTTTATTCTACCTTCAAGGAGAAAGGATACAAATTAAAAACATAATATTGAAGGGGATCAATTAAGAAAACTTGGAGAAATAAGAACCTCTGAAGATTAGTGAAAAAGTGAAAAGGGAACCAGGTATGAGGAATGGAATGAGCAATTGCAAAGTAGTAGGAATGGACAGCAGAAGAATTTATAGGAAGAGTATGGAAACTTGTATGAAAAGGCCACTTTAATATACACTAAAAATAACCACTTTTAAGGTCTAGGTCAAGAACTTTGACTACATTTTCTCCTTTTGTCTCCAAAAAGGTACCCTAAAAGGTATAATGTATAATCTATATGTATATATATAATCTAATGTATAATCTATAATGTTACTATTTCACAAATTATTTTTATAATTAAAAAATGTGTATATATATGTATATGTGTGTGTATGTACATATGTACACTGACCCAGAGAAGAAGACATAAATAAAGTGGTTATAGGAGGGCCTTCAATATCAAGAGGCTGGGAATCATTCTTATGTCAGGGACTGGCATACTTTTTCTGTTAAAGACTAGATATCAAATAATTTAAGCTCTGTGGACCAAATAGCAAAATTGAGGATGTTATGCATAAATTTATGTAACAAGAGAAAAAATTACCATGAATTTTGTATTAATAAAACTCAAAACAACTGTGTAATCAATTTTTTTTCAATAATACAAGTCTGCTGATGAAAATATTGGCATTTCTTTTTAGTATTCCCTATCATCAAAACTGACTGCAAATGTTCACCTGTTAATGCAATGAAATTTTTCATATATCACCTCTGAAAATGTCTTCACATAGTTAAGTGCTGCCAAATACTCATGTCAATTGAGTAGTACAGGAATTTATTTGAGCATATTCATCACTTGAAAGGCATTTATAAAATTCCATTAGATTCTTCTCAATAGTTGCCGTGTAGCATGACAGTGTAGATTAATCACTTCCAAATGAAGATTAGGTAAAAGCTCCTCAATTGAACAGTTAAATAAATGGATTTTAAAATATGGATATTTCCTTCACACTTGTATCAAGATCAGAAAAACATTGCTAGAAATGTAGTTTTAACTTAGAAAACTATTATCTTTTGTTGATATTTGTGAAAATGGAGATTTGGCTTTTTGTTTAAAACTTTTGCAATGGAAAGTTTATAAAGCAGCTGGGCGTTACATGCGATTCAAATGTTAGTTACTGATTTGATTATTTTTGCCTTGTAATTTTAAGTTGGATTCATTAATAAACAACATTAAATCAGCAAAAGCTAATTTCAAAAGTCATTCAGCATTCAATGACATTGGTAATGGGAATCCTCATACAGAGAATTTTTTTTTTAATTTTTTTTTATAAAGCTTTTTATTTACAAAACATATGAGTGACCTTTCAACATGACCTTTGCAAAAAAACTTTTTTTCCCCAAGCTTTTCCTTTCCTT
>JAJPUD010000033.1:848359-901815 GCA_023553655.1 Myrmecobius fasciatus
GAGAATTGACTCAAATATATAAGAATTCAAGCCATTCTCCAATTAACAAATGGTCAAAAGATATGAACAGACAATTTTCAGACAAAGAAATTGAAACTATTTCCGGTCACATGAAAAGGTGCTCCAAGTCACTATTGATCAGAGAAATGCAAATTAAGACAACTCTGAGATACCACTACACACCTGTCAGATTGGCTAAAATGACAGGAAATGATAATGATAGCTGTTGGAGGGGATGTGGGAAAACTGGGACACTGATACATTGTTGGTGGAACTGTGAACGGATCCAACCATTCTGGAGAGCAATTTGGAGCTATGCTCAAAAAGTTATCAAACAGTGCATACCCTTTGACCCAGCAGTGTTTCTACTGGGCCTATATCCCAAAGAGATTTTAAAGGAGGGAAAGGGACCCACATGTGCAAAAATGTTTGTGGCAGCCCTTTTTGTAGTGGCAAGAAACTGGAAATTGAAAGGATGCCCATCAATTGGAGAATGGCTGAATAAATTATGGTATATGAATGTTATGGAATATTATTGTTCTGTAAGAAATGACCAACAGGAGGATTTTAGAGAGGATTGGAGAGACTTGCATGAACTGATGCTGAGTGAAATCAGCAGAACCAGGAGAACATTATACACAACAAGACTATACGATGATCAACTTTGATGGACATGGTTCTCCTCAACAATGATGTGATTCAAACCAGTTGTGCTGCGATGAAGATAGTCATATACATCCAGAGAGAGGCCTGTGGAACTGAGAGTGAACCACAACACAGCATTTTAACGTTTTCTGTGAATATTTCCATGCATTCTGTTTTCCTTCTTAGGTTGTTTTTTTTCTTCTTCTCTTTCTAGATCTGATGTTTCTTGTGCAGTAAGATAACTGTGTAGATATGTATACATGTACTGTATTTGTCATATAATTTATCCTATCTAGCATGTATTAGATTACCTGTCATCTAGGGGTGGGGGATGGGGGGAAGGAAAGGAAAAGCTTGGGAAAAAAAAAGTTTTTTTGCAAAGGTCAATGTTGAAAGGTCACTCATATGTTTTGCAAATAAAAAGCTTTATTAAAAAAAAAAGAAAAAAAAGAGACATGTATCCAATTTAAATATCTTCTATAACACATGGAACACAAATATTCAAATTGCTGTTACATGCAAAAAAAAAAAGTGCCTATTAAATGACCAATTGAAATCTTGGTCAAGTAAACTTACAACCAAAAAAGATAGCATAGTATAATGGAAAGAACACGACTTAGATGCAGAAGATGTAGATTTTCATTCAGCTTCAGATTTTATTGGTTGTATATTCAATACTTTTTATTCTGTAAACCCCTATGAACAGTATTTTTTGTTTAACCTTATATTCTTCTAAATTTATTCATTAAAAGCTTACAATAACTACAATACTTTCCCCACCAAATAAAATTTAAATAGCTATAATCATAATGCAGACTGTTATTCTATTTATAACTATTAAAACTCAAAACATAAAACTAATTATAATACAATTACATTATTTTAAGCAGGATAGATTGTAAGAATTAAAAGTAAAGCAATAAAAACTTATATGCTTATTATTTGCAAGAATTCAGATTAAATTTCTGTATTTTATTGAATATGTGTGTATGAAAATTAATGAAATTACTTATAACCTTTAAGATATCTAACAATCATATGTAAATTTAATTCTGATATCAGACTTTTAAATTTGAACACATGCTACTTTGCTCAGTATGGTACATATTGAGTTTAATTCTGCCTTCTGATTTAAAAGAATAATAAAGTAAAAATGCTCACTCTTACAAATTTGTGGTAGAAAATGGGAAGAGACTTTTAAAAACTATTTTGTTGAAAGATGGAATTGATCATTTTTTCTTTTTAGTTACCTAATCCATCAGTGAAAATGAACAGCTAGTTATGACATATTTACTTTTCTACTGCCTAATGACAAGCTTTTTCAATGACAAATGTACTTTAAGTTTAACTGCACATACTGCTTTGCTTTTGAACAATGTTATATGCAAAATAGTCTTTGTGAGGACTGAATCTCTTCAGATATTCTTTTCTTATACCACAGGCATATCAATCTACTTTCATAGAAACTACTGAATGACAGATTAGTGTTGCCAGCAGTTCATTTGAAAATTAGCAGATGAAGGAACAGTATTCTAAACAGAGGATAAGTTCATATCAGAAAATAGCTTTAATACAAATGGAAATATAAAATCTGTTTCTGCAGAATGTTTTTAATAGATTCAGGATGGCTCATAATGTACATGCCCAGTGACGATGGGTTTCAAACAACCCAACAATAAGAATACAAACATTTGAAACATCTTGATGACATGATCACAGCTAATAAGGTATGACTAAAGGTAATAGAGGGGAATGAAGGAGATACTTGGGTGCAGTATACAGAACACAAATGAGGATATGTACATGTATCTGACGTGAAAATTGTATTGCCTTCAAATGTAGAGTTCTTATGGAAGTTTATAAACAACCTGATGACACTGAGAAACTGAAGCAACTTGGTATGTTTTGTCTAGATGTGATCACTATGAAAATCAAAATCACTACATATATGGCCACTGGCATTTTGAATTGCTACAGGAAACAAATTTATGTTTCAAATATGCATTTATTATCAACAGAAAAATATATTTGAAACATAACCAGGCAATTATTTACTGCTTAAATTCCATTAAATAATTTTTAGTGTAAACCCCTTGAATCATTATCCTTTAAATGAGAACTGCCAATTTACATCAGAGTTGTAAGGTAAATATTTTATAAACCTTAAAGCATTACAAAATAGGAACTATTACCACAGTATAATGAAAATATTAATACTTTTAATTACCCAACACTAGATTATTTGTAAAATGCTAAACCTAGTAATCAACAAAGAAATCATAATCTATTAATGACTTTGTTATGCTTTATTTCCTACGATCTAAATTGGAAACTAATTTCAAATCTACCTCAGCCTCTAGCAAGCTTCTATGTTAGACATATGGAGATAATTAAACAAGTTTTACTATCACCTAAAAAAGAAATGAAAACTGAACCTTTCATTTCATGAATACCTGAAATCCCCAGAGGCAGGACTTTAACCAGGACCAAAACCCACATTCAATTGATCTAATTAATAAGTAATTCCATTTTAGTAATACTGTATAAACTTTCATTCAAATCTGCTCTCTCTATATCCTAGGCTGAACAGTTGGTGAAGGGAGCCCTCATCCTCAATCTCAGTAACATAATATATTTCCTTTACTTTCTAATTAATTGTAAAAGTCAATGTTACGGAGTAGCTAGGTGGCCCAATGGATAGAGCACCAGCCCTGAAGTCAGGAAGTCCTGAGTTCAAATCTGACCTCAGACACTTAATATTTCCTAGCTGTGTGACCTTGGGCAAGTCATTTAACCCTAACTGCCTCAGCAAAAAAGTAAAAAAAAAAAAAATCAATGTTACTTCTGTTATTTAACTACCTTAAGATCATATAGACAGTATTTTATACTACTTAAAGATGTCTTTTAAAAACATGATATTGTTAAGACAGGTTTCTAAATGATTACATTGCACTTAATATATCACTGATGTACATAATTCAACTAAAAGCAAAAACAGATTTAATGTTTAGTATAATGAATTTTATTTATTTCTCTCTATTAATCCATTTCTCAAGTTAAAAAAAGAAAAAAAAATCTCAAAAGTAGAAAGAGTTAGAACTCATGTTTTCTATTTAGAAATGTTTTTCTGAATTAATGCTGGGAATAAGTAAATAGATTTGAAAGCTAAAGGAGAAACATGGGAGGGAAAAATAAAGGGGAGAAAAGGAAATGAAAAGATGTTTTTGGTAGATGGTAAAAAGAAAAAAGGAAAGAGTAAGTAGATCATACTTTATTAACTGGATCATAAGCATAAACTTTTGACTTCACTATCTAGGAATATTTTAATTTTCTTATGTTATCTTTTTTTTTTCTCTTTGAGAAAGATTGCCTTATTGAAAGGGATAACTCATGGTAAAATACTTTGGGAATTTAACTTGTTGAATCAACAGAGCCTTTATATTATGGAGCTTGAATCAAGGCTGAAGTGTGAGGGGCCTTATTCACAGAACATTCCATTAGCTATGCATAAAAAGAAAGCAAACAAAGCTCCTTATTTGTTATTACTGGAAGATTCTCTTACTATTGTAAAAGATGGAAAACTACAATATTAACAATAGGCCTCACATGGTACAAGCCTCTTGAGGGAGAATGGGGGAAAAAAAAAAGGAGGCATCCATTTTTAATAAAACAAATTAGATTTTAAGTATAATCCTTAAGGACACAGTAACACATTTGATTTCTAAAAAGCACAAAAACATAACAGCCAGTTTTCCCAAAATATAACACTTTTCTATGCAGCATTTAAGAAGCCTCTGACATATTACTTATGCATATAAGAGAAAAATAATATATCCCATCAAACAGACAAGTTTTAAAAGTAACCAACTTTTATCAAACACGATTTTGGAAAAAGAAAAACAAGTAAATATTAAATTACTTCATAAATTTTACAAGGGAAAATATAACTCAAGAAACACACCTGAAGACAGTTTTTGTTGTACAACAATGGGTTTCCTGTAAAATATTATGTAGTGTATTTGTCTGTACTAGTGGAGTCATCATCAAATAGAAATCAAGGCCATTAAACCTTACATAAGGATCCCCGTGGGACACATACTAACTTAGTTTTTAAATGTATTATCTATGCTTTATTGTACTTTTTATCAAATATTTCTCAAATTCATTTTAATCTTGTTTGGGCCACACCTGACAGAGTAGTAGGCTGCATGCTGCCTGTGGGACACATGTTTTGACTTCTCTGGCCTTAGATACATACTGGCCTTCTGCTAGAAAAACATGCTTGCCGTAAATTTTTCTTTTCAAAAAAACAAAAAAAGTCATAAAACAGAATAATTTTGGTATACAGATATGAATATTTTTATTCTGAAGCATTTATATTGGATACAAACAGGATCCAACATCTCAATCACTTATATGTTGCATAAAGAAGTAGAAATGTCACAAAAGAAAAAAGAAGACTGGCTGATCTAGAAATAGTACTCAGAGGAGTGGTCCATATTATAGACCAACACAACTTTGAGAATTTAAGGAATAGAAACTAACGTATCTGAAAAAAATCGGGATGTCAAAAGTTTAGGGAAAAAAACTTGGAACTGTGCTATTGGTAAAAAACAAAAACAAAAACAAAAAAACCCAAATGAACAATTATCAACCATATAGTTAGTTTCTCACCTTCAACAAATGGCTCTTGTGCAAAAAAATAAAATAAAGATTCATAGAAATGGGGGGCAACTAGGTGGTGCAGTGGATAGAGCACCAGCCCTGAAGTCAGGAGGACCTGAGTTCAAATATGGTCTCAGACACTTAACATTCCCTAGCTGTGTGACCCTGGGCAAGTCACTTAACCCCAATTGCCTCAGCAAAAAGCAAAAAAAAAAAAAAAAAGATTCATGGAAATGCTGCTTAAGCCAGGAAATAACTTGAGCCTGTGAATGAAGTTAGTCAGTCAAGAAACATTTATTAAGCATCTACTATGTTCCAGTCACTGGACTAGGCATATCAAGAATGGCAAATACTAATTTCTGCTCTCAAGGAGCAAATAGTCTAATGGGAAGACAATATACCGAGAGTTATGTATCATCAAGCTATACACAGAGGATATTGGAAATAATCAACAGAGGGAAGGCACTAGAATTAAGGAGGATTCAAGAACGGTTTTCTATACAAAATGGAATTTGAGCTGGGAACTGAAGGAAGACAGCGAAGTCAAAAGGCAAAGAATGAAGAAAGAAAGCATTCTAAGAATTGAGGACAACCAGACTAAAGATGGAGTGTCTTTTTCAAAAAACAGCAAAGAAGCCAGTGCCATGGGATCCCAGGGTATTGGGAATGAAGGGATAGTAAAGTGTAAGAAGACTGAAAATATGTGCAAGAGAAGGAAGAGCTAAGGGCTTTCAATGCCAAACAGAAATCTGATATCACATTTGGTGCTGGAATTGATAAAGAGACACTGGGATTTACTGAGGGGAGAGAAGTGACAGTCAAAACTACAAATTACAAAGATCACTTTGGCAGCTGAATGGAAGATGGACTGGGGTACAGACAAAATAAGAAGGGACTAGATCAAACTACCTACCATCTTTGGAAGAGGGGAGAAGGGGAAGGGAGAGAGAAAACTTTGGAACTCAAAACCTTATAAAAATAAATGCTAAAAATTGTCTTGTCATATATATAAGGGGAACAATACTATTATATTAAAATAGGGAGGGCTCCCAGCAGGCTATTGCAATAGTATGGGTATAAGGTAATGAGGGTCTATAAAGGTGAAGGCAGTAGCATAGTAGAGAAGAGTGCATATGATAAGAGGTAGTACAAAGGTCAAATGAACAGGTTTGGCAACAGATTGGATGTAGGGAATGAGAAAGTGTGAAGAGTTGCAGATAACAAATAGCTTGTGAGCCTGGCTGACTAGGAGGATGATGGTATCCTAGACAATAATAGGGAAGTTAAGAAAAGAGAAAGGTTCAAGAAGAAAAGATGATTATTTCATAATGTTGAATTTAAGATGTTACAGGACATTCAGTTCAAGATATCAGAAAGGCAAGTGGGAATGAAAGACTGGAGAGATTATCCAAAAGTGGTTAGGACTGGATTAGCTGATCTGAGAAGCATCTATATAGAGATAATTATTAAATACATGGCAGTTGATGTGATCACCAAGTAAAATATCAAGACAGAGCCTGCAGGACATCCATAGTTAGCAGATAGGAAGGAAGAGAACAAGGAGATAGTATCCTAAAAACTCAGAAAAAAAGAGATTATCAAGAAGGGGGTAATCCAGTGTCAAAGGCTGCAGAGAAGACAAGAAGGTTGAGGATTGAGAAAAGGCTGCTGGATTTTGTAATGAAGAAGTCATTAACTTTTTAGAAAACAGCTTTGGTTTAATATGGTAAATAAGCAAACGGTAGATAAAGAGATAAAGAGAATGAGAAGAAAGAAGAAGTATTTTTTACTGATGGCCTTCTCAAGAAGTTAAGCACAAAAGGCAGAAGAGAGCTGGGACAATATAGATAGTGGAGATGAATAGATTATGTCAAGGTTTTTTGAGGTTGGGGGAGACATGGAGACAATGGAATGTTTGTGAGCAGAAGAAAACCAGCTAACAGACAGAGATGTTGAAAATAAGAGGTGGGAATGACAGAGGGGTAAATCTACTGGAGAATAAGATAAGAATCGAGATCATCTGTGCAAAAAGCAGCTTTGGCCTTGGCATGGAGATCACCTTTTCATGTGAGACAGGGGTGAAGGTGAAGAAAACAGCAGAAGATAAAAGGTGATATTAGATGAAAAGGAAAAAAGATGGAGTTCACAACAAATGTTCTAAATTTTTTCAATAAAATATGAAGTACCTAAGAGAGAAGAGGGAATGGAAGCCATGGGAGGCTCCAGGAGAAATAAAAAAGTTTGGAAGAGCCACTGTGGTAAGGAGGATGTTAATTTGGGAGTTGCAAAAGGATTGCCTAGGAGCAATGAGGTCTAGTTGAGGTTATGTAATTTAAATTTGTAGTGGATTAAAATTGTAGTGGACTCAGGGCAGGATAGTTTTGTGACTTTCTTCATCTTCATTCATCAGCACATGTATAAGAGAGAAGGCATGGAAACTGGGAGTAATCCAAGGCAGAGACTTTGTAAGACAAGTCTGACAACACGATAAGACAAAGAGAAGAAAGAGAAGAGGGCCCTGAGTAGGATGTAAATGGTATACCTACTCTATGGAGACACAGCATAAATGAAGATACAGCAAAAGTTATTGAGAAAGAGCATTTAGACCAGCAGAAAGAAAACTAAAATAAAATTGTCACAAAAATCCAGAAGGGAGGGAGTATCTGGGAAAAGAATTTGTTCAGCAGTGTCAAATATGGCATATGAAAAAAAAAAAGCTGGAGAAAAGGCGATAATATTTGGCAATTAAGAAATCATTTGTAACTCTGGAGAGAGTATTTTCAATTGAATGATAAGACTGCAAACCAGATTGCAGAGGGCTTAGAATTGAATCAGAGGAAAGGAAACAGGAGCATATGGGATTTTTCAATTTTAGCTGAGAAGAGAAAAATATAGGATGATAGCTACTAGAGATAGTTATAGTAAGATCAAGTGAAAGTTTTCTAATGATAGAGGAAACAAGTGTGTTTGTAAATAGGAAAGAAAAAAAGACTTATGATTAAAGAGAGAATGGGGATCATAATGGCGGCAATCTGCTGGAGAGATTATTAGAGGCAATGGGATCAAGAGTATGATGTAGAGGCCCTGTCCTTGTCAAAGAGGACCACATCTTCATCAGAGACTAGAGTGAAAGAGATAATGGGGGCTATTGTGAGCTATGAAGATGAGAGAGAGGGAATTCTCAGAAAATAGCCTCAATTTGGTCTCTTTTTCAGTGTATCTTTCATACAGGTGCCATAACAATTTTCCTAAAGCAGTCCTACTGTATCACTTCTTTGTTCAAGAAACTTCAGTGTCTTTTCAATATTTTCAAATTAGACATTTCTTCCTTTCATATTCTAATTAAATTGGTCTCCTTGCTCTTCTTACATAACACTCCATTCCCTGCCTCTGTGCCTATATATGTAGATTATTTACCACTAGAATGTGACCCTTCCTCATCTGTTTCTTTGAACCCTTATTCCTCTTCAAGCTTTAGCCCAAGTGTCACCTGTTTCAAAAGAGCTTGCCTGATTCCTCCAGTTGTTATTCCTCAAAATAATTTTGTATTTGTGTGTGTAAATAAGCACAGTGCTTACACTTAATAGACTTTTAAAATATTTACTGATTGACTGAATAAGACTTGCATCTTCCAGAAGACTTTTATCTAGTCTTAGATTTAAATTTAGATCTAAATTGATACTTAATAAATTCTTTTAGAGTCCATTTCCCTCTGCCCAGTCCCAATTTTTTATAACTTTTTTTTAGGTCCTACATTCTACATACCTTATTTTTCTTTTCCATCTCTGGGTTTCTGAATGGTGAGAGTTCAAAATATAGATCTACCATGTTGCTAACATTTTTCTACTATGCCACTGAGTAGGTACTATACCTCTTTCCCCCAAAACTACCATTCCTAGAAAACTATCAAACAACTTCCCTAACTCCATCATTCCTCTAACTTCCCAGACCAAGTCAACCCTCATTTGTCACTATTACTCTGTATGTGCTTCATTCCCTCTTTAGACCACAAGGTCCCTGAGGACAGGAGCTTTTTTTTTTTTTTTTTAAATATATATATATATATATACATATATATATATCCCCAATTCTTAGAGTAATGCTAGATACAAAGTAATACCTTAACGGATAGGTTTTTTCCATTTCTTTCTCATTAATTCCTCAAAGGTAATTTTCATTTTGTCAGAAGAGTTATTTAAAAATCTCTTTACATAGTTAGTTATAGCTTGGTACAAAAGTTACAAAATATTTTACAGGTGCAATTAATTTTCAGACTTATAGAAATACATACAGTAATAGTTCTTTTTATCTGGAAAACATCCATAATGTGAAAATAAAGCACACAAAAAAAAGCCTCTCAGTTAAAATAGAGGTCCCATATGCAGTAAAACTTGCCCCTTTTTTTCATAAGAAAGTGTCATGATTCCTCACTCAGAACTTGCTTTGTGTACAATTCAGAAATTTTTTTGTTTTCTTGGGATAAAGATTAGACCTGTGATTTCACTGGTATAAGGAACTCGTAGGTGATGAAATTCCCTCTATCAATGCAGACTGGCACTTTCTTAGCCTCTAATAGGCTTAGAGTTTTGTTTAAAGCACTAGAAAATGAAGTCATTTTCCCAGAATCACACAGTCATTATGTCTCAGTGGCAGCACTTAAACCTCGGTCTTTCTGACTTGGAGGTAAGTTCTCTATCCACCAAGCCATTCTGGTTTCCCAACAAATCCATAGGGAAAAAAGAACATGCAAGAAGTCAAAACTGGGGAAGACAGAAAAATATGAAAAATAGACATGAGAACCTGAAAAATACAGTATTTATTTCATGTAGACCAACTAGATCTATAATATATCTCTATAGGCCCAGAGGGTTTCACTGAATTACAGCATAATGACATTGAATTCTAATAGTTACCAGGAAAAGGTTATGTTAAGTTACCTTAATATTGAGGAGCTATGATTCCTTTTTCCACCAACCTGGATTCTACAATTTTGTAGGTGGTCTTTGAAAATTGCTATGCCCCTGCAGCTAACCTGATGATGAATTCTTCTAAACTTGACAGGCTGGTACTTGAAAAACATGGTTGCTTACCAGTCCCATACCCGAAGCCTTTCCAGCCTGATAGTATCTAAAAGGACCTGTGCTCTGTTGGCATAGTCTGGAGAATTTAAAGTCATTTCCATACCATAATGAAGCATTAAAGTAGAATTTTAGTAGAAGTATATGTTCAATCATGAAAAAAAAAAATACAAGGAAGTAGATAATATATTCTGGAGTAATTTCCATCGAAAAATGGTTAAAATATAAGTTTGGGATGACCCTTAACTGTCCTGAAAAGTCAGCTGGCTGGGTCAACTTATTTCCAAAAATTGATTATATCTTCGTTTTTGCTAGTAAGTACCTTTAAGTAAGCATTCCAATCATACCATGAATAACATTTTAATCTTATTTTAATAACTTTTCAAATTTTGTAACAAGTTTAAGTGAGTTAAATATAATAAAGGCTTAACAAATGCTACTCAACCTTTCTTAATTTCTTTTCTTAGCAACTTAGACTTGGTATTTAATGCAAACCCAAAGAGAGAGATATTTAATTCTTGACACATTTTTGTCTTTTAGAGAAAGTGATAAACAAAATTTGCTAATAATTTAAGGACACCACTGTTGACCAGGAGCAGACTGTGGATTAGAGTTTGGTTTTGGTGAATACAGTAAGCAGCCTTTGTAGTTTCTGCATTTAAAATGTTTTTGAGATGTATGTGCTTGAATTGAGGAAAAGCTTTACAGTAATACCATCTCTGCTTCTTTTCTATAGCCATTACACTAATAATTTATAAGTGGAGCAAAGAAAATGATGTTGCTAGCATAAACTGAATCTGATTCATGCATATCATTATTTGACTGGATGTGTTATCAATATAAGTTCTCCTTCAGCCATGTAGATAACTCATACTCTTTCATCTTAAGCAACTCATCCTTGTTCCCCTCTAAGTACTTCATAGATAGTCATGTTGGTGACCTTCCATTGGATCCCCTGAAATTCTGAGGATACCAATGTGGTACACAGGCTCTTCTTCATTATTTCTTCACATGACTGGCTTCCTTCATCTTATTATGTATCTTTTCGATGACATCTTTTACATTGCTTTGGGTGAGCAATTTTGAGTTGAGAATGTGTTGCAGCCTCCTCATGATCTACTTTATTTTAAGTTTCTGAAGGCAATAGTATGGTGTGGCTTATAGCCAGCTATATACAGCATCACCAGGAGAATATTAAAAATAAATAAATAAAAAGAACAGTACTTTTTCTTGAGGATCATTAAAAGTACTGCACAAGTTTCCAAAGCAAACAGACACTGTCCTCCTTCCTGTTCAAGTCTATGTATAGCACACTGACCAGGATATATTTACTGATGGATACGCTTTACAAATTACCATCTAATTGCATATAAATAGTCTGGACAATAGGTGTTCTTTCTCCTCTTGATTTTACTTTTGTTGACAGTTAAAACTGAACTCCTAAATGATTATGGATCTCAGCAACTAGGTGTCAGTCACTAGAACACAGGTCAGGAAAAGTGAGAAAGGCCTGAGTCAAATACTGCTTCAGATATTTATTATATGTATAATCCTGATCATGTCACTTAATCTCTAAGGTTCAGTTTCCACATATATAAAATGAGAAAGAGGAAGGAAAGCATATTTTATAACTAAGTTAAAGCATAGATGTAGAATTTAGCATAGATCATCAGGAAATAAAAAAGTTGCTTTTTGATGTGCATTCAGAATATCTTTTGCTGTAAGTCAATTCTGAATATTACAATAATTCTATAACTCATATATTTTCTTGTAGAAATTCATTATAAAAAGAAAATAAAATCATTAGATTAAGATACCTTAATATTCTAAAGTTCAATGTCATCAGAAATGTTTTGTTCATTATTATACTGTAATCAAGGCAATAGTATGGACTGATTCCATAGTATCATCAAAAATTATTTTAAAAAAAGCAAAAACCTTATTGAATCCAGGTTTACAATTAATTTAACTATAACCCATCTTATGTAAAAAGCATTCCATAATTATGTTGACAATACCCTAACCTACAAAAATGTTAAAGCACATACAAAAAGCTGAACTAAAAAAAAAAAAAAGTAAATATATAATAGTTTTGTTTCATTGGCAATTACTGTAACATTTTCCTGTCATAAATTCTTTCCACTTTATAAGGGATATGGTCCCCTTCCCACCCCCACCCCCCCCAAATAATTACCCAATATTTTTTCTTGCTTAGAACTCTCCCCAGAGGCACTTTTCTAAATAGAACATGCTTGGTCCTGTCTGGGGGCAAGGGGGAGAAGGGTTAGATGAAAGAAAGAGCCAATCAGCCACCTGTCCCACTCCACTTTATTTCTATCTGTTCTCTTTCATAAATGGTGTTGCAAGACTTCGGTTTCCCAGTCCTGCACAACCAATCTCATAAGGACACACTGCAGATTCCAAATCCAAAAAGTTTAAAGGAAAAGAAAACCTTAAAATAAATACTACCTTACTAACTAAAATTATTAGAGAATCCACCTTGTTGAATCCCTCTCTTCCTCCAAGACAGAGCTCAAGCACCATCTTACTCTACATGAAGTCTTTTCTAATCCCTTCATTTGCTAATACCCTCCTTTTGAAATACCTTTTATTTAACTATTTCATATTTATTCTCTTTATATATTTAATGTTTCTATTTTTACATGTCCTTATGTCTCCCCCAATAGAACTTGAATTCTTTGCAAAGTAGGAATTTTTTCATTTATTCTATTTGTGTTTGCTAGGACCTAGCATACTTTCTGGCCCACAGTAGATGCTCAATAAATGCTTATTAATTGGTTGGTGATAAAAACTAACATTTATAAAAGGCTTCATGGTTTGCAGAGTGCCTTTCAAATATTTCATTTTAACTATAAAACAATCCTGGGAATTTGCTATTATTTTACAGATGAGGAAACTGAGTGACTTGCTCAGGGTTATCCTGTTAAGTTTCTGAGGTCACATTAGAATTCAGGTCTTCCTGTCTCCAAATCCAGCACTCTATAGGTGATTAAAGTATCAAGAACCTGGCATCTGAAATCAGTGGGACTGGGTTTGCATTTCTGTCTCTCTTAGTTAAATCTGGACTCCACTCAGTTCTCTGGGCTTCTTTCTCCATTCAGTACTTGCAACCCTTTACTTTAATTGGTCAATTTCTCCCAGAACCTACATTTTGTTTAATTTTATTTTTTTTATTAAAACTTTTTATTTGCAAAACATATGTATGGGTAATTCTTCAACATTAATCCTTACAAAGTTTTGTTACAAAATTTTTCCCCCACTCCCCATCCCTTCCCTAGATGGCAGGATATCCCCTATATGTTAATTATGTTAAAATACTTGACAAATCGAATATATGTATACATATTTCCACACATCATTTTTATGCAAGAAAAATCGTATCTACAAGAAAAAAAAATCTGAGAAAGGAAACACAATGCAAGCAAACATCGATAGAGAGCATGAAAATATTATGTTGTGGTCCACATTTCACATCCCTCTCTCTGGGTGTATATGGCTTTCTTCACTGAACAATTGGAACTGGTTTGAAACATTTCATTGTTGAAGAGAGCCATGTCCATCAGAATTGATCATCATATAGTATTGTTGTTGCCTTGCATAATGATCTCCTCAGAACCTACAGTTTAAGTAAACTGCCCAAGACAGCCACTTTTACTCCTTCAGTCATCTCTCAGGCTCAGCTCCTGTATCTCTAGACTTCTTTCTCCACTATGCCCCCATGTCAGTTTCTTTTTTCTACTTTCCTTTCTCAGTTTTCTTTTATATGTGGTCTTCCCCCCATTAAAATATAAGCTCCCTTCCAAGGCAATCCCAATAGACTTTGGATATAAAATGCCAGCTGCATTCAGAAAAAGAACTATGGACTGAATGTAAATCAACACATGCTATGTTCATTTCTTTTTTTTTTCCCCTCTTCCATGGTTTTTCCCTTTTGTTCTAATTTTTCTCTCCTAACATGATTCATAAAGCAATGTGTATTAAAAATAAATTAATTTAAGAAAATATAAGCTCCTTGAGGGCAGATACTGTAATTTTTTTTTAATATTGTATTCCCTGTGCCTGATACATAGTAAGTGCTTATTAACTGGTTATTCCTTTGACTTTACTTGTCTGGACTTCTGTTTGCTCATTCATAAAATGAAGGGTGTTCAATAATCTCCTATGTCTGTCTATTACTTCTCTGGCATTTAAAGCACTTCATGATTTGATTGGCACAGTGCTTATATATTTAATAAATACCTTATCTTTCCATCCTTATAATCACTCTTCATATATTCTATGGTACAGCCAAATTGGCTGGTTCCTCACACATGAAATATTATATCTTGTCTCCATGCCTTTGAATAAGCAGTTGCCTAGAATTCTCTTTTGTACCTCCTTAATTAGAATGCTTAATTTCTTTCAAAGCTCAATCTACAACTATATGAGAACTTTGCTACTTCCACTCCAGTACTAAGTGCTTCTATTCCAACAAAATTATTTCATATTTATTGTATACATTTTAGACATATATATTATCTTCCTCCTAGAGAATATATATATATTCCTTGAGGATAGGGACAGTCTCATATTTGGTTTTGGACCCTAGGTGCTTTACACAGTGCTTGGCATGTAACAGACACTTAACATGTTTACTGATCCAGAGACTATATGATTTCGGCGACTCCTGCTACTATACCTATAAATTGTAACCAAGATTTTCCTTCCCAAACCTCATGGCCAGACTGAAGCTTTGATTAAAATGGCCTTTTATTCTTTAAAGACAAACAAACAAACAAAACCCCAGCTAAAAAAAAAAAAGTTCTAGAGTAGATCTGGGTTACAATTAACTTTGCTTCTGATGATTGTGTACTTCTGGGTGATTCACCATTTGTTTGATTAATGGAGGTTGCCAAGGGTAGTAACTAACAGATCATGGCTCAGATGCTCATTTAACTTCTCTTCTACTCCCTTCTCCCCAATCAGGTTCCTTTTTTAGAGAAGAAAAATTAAAGGAAAGACAGGGAATCATGTAAATAAATATAGCGTGTCTCCATTTTTAGGCACACTGTAACTTTAAGTAACTACACTATCACATTCTATATATATGGAAAATAAGTCAGCAAAATCATTTTGGAAAAGCATTTTAGAAAGTATTGCAATAATTCAAATCTGTATAACACTTTTCTCACACCAGCTCTTTAAGAAAAATATAACCAGTATTATAATTCCATTTTTACAGGTTAAAGAAACCAGAGGCATTGCCTGTGTTTATATAGCTAATAAATGTTAAAAAAGGATTTGAATCAAGGGCTTTCCCTCTAAATCTACTGCCCCTTCTACTATATCAACCAGCTTAAATACAGATTTTTTTCCTTTCAATCTCATTTTTGCTTCCTTTCTATCTTGTTTTGAGAATAAAATCTCCCCTTCAATTGCTATTCTTATGTACCACACTTCTCTCTAAAAACTTTTTTAGGTACCTCTTCCTCCCTAATACATAACTGAATGATTTTATTCTCTTTCAATGTTAGTACCTCCTTCCAACGTCACCACACTCCAAAACTTGTTACTGTAACTTCACCCCATCTTCACATAAAACTTATTACTGAATATGAGGGAAGACTGTGACAAACCTACAGATTTTTTTGCATATAATAGGTATTAAATAAATTTTTTTTTATTAAAAAAAAAAAAAAACAACTTAAAAGTCTAAGGAGAGACTCATTCTTCCCCCCCACCCCATGCTCTCCTACCTTTCCATGAAGGGAAACAATGCCACCTTCAAGCCCAAAGTAGCAGTACTCCTAAATTATGACACTAAAAATAGCTCTGCTGCTGCCTCATCTGCCAGCAGATGGCCAGACTATTTTTAATTCGGGCTTTTAGGGAGCAGGAATGGATTAAGCGGAGTTCAATGGCCAAGGTTCATCCTCTGGCTCAAGGATGAAGAGAGGAAAGTTGTAGGGGAGTAGGGCGCCACCAGAGGGCAACATGCATGCACTCTAAGCAGTTTTGGATTTCAATAGAAGTTTACATGAAAAGTTAAAAGTAGATTTCTAGTATTTTATATTTTAAAGAATAAGTTTCCTGATACCAAAGAATCAAACAAACAATATGACTTTCAATAACACTGTAGGAACTTGGTTTCTTCCTTTCTTTTTTAACATAAGATTCAAGGTTTCTAAACCTTGACATATCAGAAACAGGCTAGATTTTTTTTAAACTTGTAAACTCATTTTCAAGCCTAGATTTATGTGTTTTTCCTAAAAGTTTTATACTTTAAGAAATGTCTAATTTTACTAAGAATAGATGTATTTTATTTTAATAAGTTATTGAAATGTTATTTAGTTGTATATTCTATAGTTTGCAGAATGAATTTTGAATGTCTTTACTTTTCACTTAATCTTTACCTAAAAATTTAGCAAAGCAGTTTCTCTACAGTCTAATTCTTCAAATTATTGCTATATATGATTTAATTTACTAAAATATTTCCTAATGTGGAAAATCTGAAATCCAAATGATTAAATCAGTTAAAAATGTTTAATTCCATCAAACTTTAACAAAATCTCTGAAAACTTTCATACTAATACCAAAATAATTATAATTTCATCTCTACTTTCTGATTTTATGACTATGCCTATCAAAACCCAAATGCAATTTTTATATTACTAAAACTATTCGTATATACACACACCACACATCCTTTAAAAAAGGGTGTGTCAATAAATGGCTAACTTAGATATGGAAGAAAAAGTTTATATCCTCAGATCCAAAATATTTTAAGCTTTTCAAGTGCCATCTATTTAAGGATCAAAAAGAAAAAACTGAACATGCAACCACAAATTAGCATTGTTTATTTTAATAATTTGCAAAGTTAATTTTGCAACATCCTGACAATTGACAGCAAAATATCACTTCCCATTTGCTTATTTTAAACAAGCTAAATCCGTTGGAGGCTTACTTTTTACAATGTTTTTTTTCAAAGGTCTGTCATCCCATGTATATATTTTCTAACAAGCTCCCCTTTTTCTTCTCATCAATTTTACTTAAATCCACTTCTAATAACACAAAGCATAAACATTTGGTTTTTATCTGTTACTAACATTTCCAACTTTAATCAATTTAATATAAGAATCTCCCACCCTCTGCCTCCTAGTTTCGGTTGCTTTCACTCCCAGCAATTCCAGTCCTAGTATTCTAGATGTAGGTATTGTTTAGATTTGTACCAGCTCTGGGGCTTCATTACACTGGCTTTCTTTCTTCCACTAGGAATCAGAATTCAAGCTTGGGATCAGTGGCCACAGAAAGCACATGGGGCCGATAAGTGTCATTGTCTTTTTCATTCCCACCTCTTCTGGCTACTTAACATCCGAAGCCTTCCCAACATACACATACATACAAACAGTTAACGGGAAAAAAACAAAACAAAAAAAACAAAAAAAACCAACCACCACCACCTTCAGTCTACTTCCAGGTCAGCACCACCGGTGACAACGCTACTACATCTTCCCAGTAGTATTGCAGGCAGGGAAATGTCAGGACTGCATCAACAAGGGGAACAACTTCGGTACGGTACACCCTCCCAGTCAAATCTCCCCCCAGACAATAAACTTAAATGCCATGACAATAGAGAGTCCTTTCCATACCCGAGGTTGACCTCCATTACAAGGCTAATAAAGCAGCGCTCATCTTCTGCTTCATCACAAAGGGTGGTATCCAGCCCTCATGGCACTCGGCTCCATCCAACCAAAAACACAAGTAACACACAAATCCCTATTTTCAGGCAGCCTCGTCCACTCCTCCCTCCCTCACACCCCGGGCGTCGGGGCAGCAATTCCTGGATGCACTTTGGCTCCCCCTCCCCCACTTAGCCCCTCATCCAGCCGAGTTGTCAACTCTAACGAGGAAGCAGAAAGAACGGGGAAAGGATATTCAGCAGGCAGTCGGGGTCAGCTGGCGGTCGGGCGGCTCGGGGGTCTCCACACACATTCACGCACACACCCCTTCAGGTGTGTCCCCCTTCTCCCTGCTCACCTAAGGCCACCTCGCAGGCTTTGCGCAGCTGAGAGTGATGCGCCTTCTTCACTTCCTTATCGGCCAAAATCTTCTCCAGGGCCCGGGTCAGAAACATGTTCTTCGTCTTCTTCCCTTCATACATGGACGCGGAAGAAGGAATCGGCGGTGGAAGCTGCGGCTCCGGACCCGCGGCCGGAGGAGGAGGAAGAAAGAGCAGCAGGACTAGGAGGGTGGGGGCAGGGAAGGCGAGCAGGGCAGGAGCAGGAAGGGGCGGAGGGAGAAGGGGCAGAGCCGGAGGGTCGGGTCGGGGTGGGGTGGGGTGCGGTGTGGGGAGAGCTGGCTCCCGGCGGCCCCGCTTTAGCACCCAGGGCCTCAGGCGCCGCCGCCGCTGCGGCTTCCTTGTGGGGAGGAGGAGGCGGCTGACGGCCAAAGCCCGACGCGGGGCGCTGAAAGGCCCGGGCTTGAGGTGAGGGACACCGGCCACTCAAAGGCTCGGCCTTGGTGGGGTCTCCCTGGCTACTGTGGAGATCCGAGCCCGCTGCTGCCGCTGCCGCTGCCGCGGACCCGCCTCCATCACCACCGACCCGTCCTGGCCGCCATGTTGGGAGGAAACGACGCGTCACGCAGCGGCTGAACGGAACGGCTACAGAGGAGGTAGCCGCGGCGGCGGCGCTGCCCAGCCCCAAAGCAGCCGCGGTGGCAGCGGCGGCGGCGGTAGGAGCTGGAAACTGAGGGGTGCGGGGGCAGTCCGAGCTGCAGAACTACGGTGGCTCAGCAGGGACTCATCGCCCCTCCCAGCACGCGTTCCGGGGCTGGGAGGAGGTGTGCTGAGTTTGTTGCTAACCTGCGAGCCGGCCCCGCGGATGGCTGGTGCTGAGTCTTCTCTGTCTCTCACAGTGATTCACTTGCTCGGACTTCCTCCCCGGGAAAAAGAACCGGGGGGCCACATCACGGCCACTTTCCTTGGCCGCCTGTTCAGCCCCACTGCAGCCTGAGCCACTCCGCACATGGAGCAGTTATCCCCACATCCACTGCTGGGGGAGCGCCACTCATGGCCATGGTCCCCCCAGCTGCACCTCTTTTCATACACATCCCCTTTCCAGGGTCTGAACATCTCAGCGGGGGTGCGTCCTTCGCAAGGGCAAAATAAATCAAATTAACATGAATTCAGGGAAACTAGTTCCCCTCCTCCCGGCTTTTCAATCCGCGGGATGAAACGTGGCTGTGGAAATCCAACCCCTGAGACTGTAGGGTCCCCTCCAACTGCAATCTTAAGTTTGACGAAAGCTTGAGTTGCCGCCGGGGAGGAGCCCCTTTACAATTTTGTGATTATGGGCCCTTTAATAGAGGAGAAAGTCGTTCCAGAGATTTTTAAGGCAATGTCAAAATCACGGCATTTTGCTTGGGAGCAGGAACTCAAGTGAAACAGCACCTTGTGGAAGGAAATTAGAATATTCTTCACCATCAGGAGTTGATAGAAACTACAAACTAAAATCAGAATCCAACCTATTTACAACGTTACTTTCTGGGAAATGAATTCTAAAGAATATCATAGGGAAAATATACACAAGCAACTTGCATGGTAATTACTGGCTGGAGTCTTCCTTGAAGTCCCATGCTGCTGCTGGTCTATTAACCCAAGGCTCCCTATTATTAGGAAGTCACTCCATTCCATTCCTTTTTTTTTATTCCACTCCAGTGAATTTGTCAACTTTGTGGATTGATTTCTGTCTTAAATCTCTCATTCATACAAACTCAAGATGATTCAGGTATAGCCCTGGAGGAATTAGATCATTAAAGCCTATATAGTAACGGGATATGGGGTGAGGGGATGGGATTTAAAAAATTAAAAAGTTGAAGGTCATCTAGAATTAGACAAGAATAATGTTCTAGAAAACATTCGCTATACATAATGCTAAGGATAAAAACTATAGAGGCATAAAATTGAATGGAAAAGGGAATAGTGAAAATGTGTGCCACAAAATACATAAGCAATAACAGATTGTTTAGCTAAATAATGATTTTTTTTTTTTACAACATAAAATGGACAAATCTGAGTGAAACAATGTTTAAGTAATTTTGGGGAATAATTTTGTGCATGTATTTGGTGAAAAAAATTGTCAAAGATGACATGATGTGCTCATTCAGCTAGAGTAAATGAGAAAACCTTCCAAGATGATTTTTTTAGATTATTCTGTTATTGTTAAGTTCCACAAATGAGTTAATAAATAAGTACCTGTCTCTCTAGGTTCCTCAAGTGCTACAAAACGACTGCCTCCAAGGTTGGAAGTAACAATATTGGAAGTAACAGTATTGATCTCTGATATCAAATTAAATATATTGTTTATTTTGAGATACAATAATTAATATATTCTCTTTCAGAGTGTTTTTTGTTTTTTTTTAATTCTACTCCATCTGTTTAAGATACATGATCCTGGTATCTACTTATATTTGAATAGTGTTTTAAAAATATGCAGATATGAAATCACCATTTTCTATTTTTCAAATTTTTCTTGCTTTTGTTATTTTGATTAGCCTTTTTGTTACTACCTATTTTTGGCTTTCAGCATTTTCACCCTTTTATCATTAAATTATATCTTCATTTCTCCTTTCGGTGATGTACATATGTAGCCTCAGGTTTTCTTTTTTATTCCCCTTCCCTCTCCATCTTTTTTTTGTCCCTACTGCTCAAGAATATGTATGTTGCAAAAAGGAATATTCAGGCTTGATGTAAGGGAAAAGCTGTAACAATTATAACTATTTCACAGTGAAACGGGTTCCTGTTATAGAGAATAGGTTCCCTTTTTACTATAGATCTTCATGCAAAGGCTGGATCAACTTCCAGACTCATGACTATGTCCTAAGGGCACCTGCAACTAAGCTTGTGAATTCTTTCTCTTAAAACTTGCCCCTCTTCCTAACTTCTGTAAGATAGATTCTATCTCCACATCTCTTAAATTTCCTTTCTTCCTTCTTTTTTTTCTTCTCAGTTTTTTCTTTCTTCCTCCCTTTTTCTTTTTTTCATCTTTCTCGTTTATTCTCCCTCCCTTCCTTTTCTCCCTCCATCCTTACATTTCTTCCCTCTTTTCTTCCTTTCCTTCTCTCCCTTCTTTCTTCAGCTTATTCTTCAATTTTTCTTTCTTTTCATCCCCCAGTTGATAAATGGTCAAAGAATAATAAACAGGCAATTATCAGATGAAGACATCAAAGCGAAAGTTAACACGGAAAAAAATTATCTAAATCATTTGATTAGAGAAATGCAAATTAAAACAATTCTGAGGTACCTATTAAATTGGCTAGTATGACAAAAAGAAAATGACAAATGTTGGAGGTAATTTGGAAAAATTGGGACAATAATGCATTGTTGGTGGAGTTGTGAAGTGAATCAATTATTCTGGAGAACAATTTGGAACTGTGCCCAAGAGGCTATAAAACTGTAAACACTTTGACCAGAAGTACCCCTACTAGGTCTATATCCCAAGGAGATCTTAAAAAAAGTGAGGAAAGGACCTACATATAAATATTATATATACATGTATATATACATATATATATATATACACACACATATCTAGATATAAAATATATAGCAGCTCTTTTTGTGTCGACAAAGAATTGGAAATTGAGGGGATACCTATCAATTGGGTAATGACTAAACAAGTTGTGATGTATGAATGTAATGGAATACTGTTGTGCTATAAGAAATAACAAGCAAGCAGATTTCAGAAAAACAGAGGAAAATTCACATGACTTGGAGCAAAGTAAAATGAATAGTACACTGCAACAATGTGTGATGGTCAACTATAATTGACTTAATTTTTCTCAGCAATACATCAATCCAAGACAATTCCAAAAGAAATTATATCCATATCCAGAGAAAGAACTGATGGAATCTGAATGTAGATCAATGCATACTAATTTTACTGTGTGGTTTCCTTTTGTTCTGCTTCTTTCGCAATTTTGACTAATGTGGAAATGTGTTATATACCACCATCTTTATCACCTCTCATCTGGACTATTGTAATAGGTATTTGATATGTCTAAAACACAAGTCTGACCATATTACTCTCCTCATTAGGAATTGGTAATAGCTTCCTAGTGTGTCTAAAATGAAATATAAACACCACTACTTGACATTCAAAGCCCTTCATGATCTCACAGTGGCTTCTTTCCAGACCAATTTCACATTATTTCCCCTTACATATTCCATGTTCCAAACAAACCAACCTGTCTTATATCACCCATGTGTGACATTTCATGTCTTCTACAAGCTGTCTCATGCCTGAAATGCACTCCTTTATCATCAGCACTTAGAATACCTAGCTTTCTTCAAAGTTTAGCTCATGTACCATACTATATAAATCCTTCCTAAAACCACCAGATCCTAAAACCACCAAAGGACCTGTAATTTATTTTAAGTGCATAAGAAATGTATCATTACAGGAAGTAGTTCTCAAAGACTGCCAACAGAACACAAGGTCTGGCAGGTTCTCACCAATTGTAGAGACTTCAAGTATGGACCCAGTAATGGGTCTTAAAAGGTTGGCAACCAAATGATAGTTATTTTGGCCACAGGAAGTTGTGAAGGTTACCTAGCTACCTGAAAAAAGAATGCTCATTGTCCAGACTTTAATGTTCATCTAGTGGACAACCTGTCAAGCTCATCTATCAATACATGTGTACGTATATGTGTACATATACATACATATTTGTAGATACGTAGGCATATATAAGGTGAGCACATGGATATATGTTATGTATGTATGTGTGTGTATGTATATATCTTGAACAAACACTGCAAATAAGCAATTGGGCCTAGAATTTAGCAGAAGAACAAGCTGGATTATCTTTGGAGTATTTCAAAGCATTTTTAAAATATATTCCCAAATTCTTCCCTAAAATGAAGGACTCTCCTTTTGATACTGATATATTAAAGAAAGCCATATCATTGAGATGTGTTTCCATTGGATCATTAGAATATGCCAGCTATAACCCATAAGAGACATTAATAAAAATATTGAGTATAATCAAGCCAAGTCAATCATTTTGAAAGACTATCCTCCCTGCCCATCCCCACCAATCTGACTTTCCCTCAACAATCAACCCTATTTGATTCCAGTTAGTCAAACAGTTTCATACCAATTGTATTACCATGAAGTCAAATGCTTTTTTGTATATGTCACTGGCAATTCCATGAACTACCACTTTATTTGCTTTGACAAAAAAGAAATTAACTCAGTTTATACAGCCTGTTATTAAGAGCCAGTGCTGGCTTGACATGAATACTTCTTCCTTTTCTAAGTCCCCTAAAATAATTTTTTAATTAGTCTGCTCTATAATTTTACCAAATATGGTAAACCACATTCCATTTCTATATATTTACTCTTATCATCTCTCCCCAAACTCTATTGAAGTGCTTCTCTTCTTTAAAGGACTAAGGAACTACCCTTCCATGAAACTTATGCTAGCCCACATCTTTTCAGATTTCTCATAGATCTTGGCTTGGACCTTAATATATGTTAATTCAATTTGAATTTGAATTCCCAGTCTAAAGACTCTTCTGTTAAAGGAAACAGAAAGAAAACATGCATTGCTAATTATTTCTTTTCCTTAGATTGTCTATTATCTTTGTTCCATCTGCTTTAGACAAGTCTCATCCTTTTCATTAATCTTCTTGCTCTACAGCCTTAAAAAGCCCTTTTAGTTGTAATCAACACTTTTTCCCCAAGCTTTAGTTATTTCATAATAGGTTTTTAACTTTTCTGACTTACCCTGGTTCTTATAGGACCTCCCTCTTTCCTTAAAATGTTGACAGTTATAAATGCCAAAATATCATTCCTTCATCTACCTATTCTTCCTAGCCAAGGATGTGCAAAAGTAGCTCCAAAAAGGGAAAAAAATCTCTACTATTACTAATAGTAGCTAACTTTCATAGAATAAGTTAGAATTTTAAAGTGCTTTGTATTTATAAAACTTAATTTTTGTTTGTCACAGAAATTTTGTAATCTTGGTGATAGGTTTTCATTATTATTATTTTATAATTGAGGAAAATGAGCCTTATAATGTGTCTTGTCCAAGGCCTTACAATGGCAAAGTGGAAATATAAATCCAGAATTTCTGATACCGTTTTAAATTCATCTCACTATACCCTACTTTTCATTTAGACTAATTTGGAACTTGCTAGGGTGAATCATAAAATAGTAGGATGTGGAGTCACAGCATTTAGAGCTAGAAAGCATTTCAGTGGTCATCTGCCTCATCCCTTCATTTTACAAATGAGAAAACTGAGACCTAGAAAAGTTAAGGGGCCTGTCAGAAGTCATATAGTTTGTAGACAACAGTTAGTGATGCGGTGTAGCTTCTAAGGGAAATGTAGCAGTAATCCTAAAGTCCCTGGTCTTGGGAGTGCTGTAGTTCCAGAAACATTGCTGGTTGTCAGATAATAATCTGTTGGTCAGTGATAACAAAGTTTCTAAGATAATAGTGAGGTACATACTAGACAACTCCTCATCAGTGACATGAAACACTTAGTATCTCTTACTTTTTCCTATAAATTTATCTTCTTGTTCCTGGTTCTTTGGGGCAAGAGGATAAAAGAAGAAACTTAGCTCACTTTAATTGGTGTTACAATAATGATAAACTTTGCCCTTTGACTTGAAGATGGGTATGAATCTGCAAATTCTTTTGAGAAACCTCATGACACTGCTCTGGAACCCCAACCTTTTTGAGGTCTTTGGTGACTCATATGGAAAGAGCCTGGTCTTCCCTGGCCTCACCCCCCCTCATTTTGTCATAAATTCCCATTTTTTTTCTCCCTCTATCTTATAGCTAGGACACCCCAAGCATCTAGGAAGGTTTGTGGGGTCCTTAGCAGCTTCACACTCAGCAAACTCTCCTTGATTGGAGATGCCTGGTCTTGGGAATTCTTAGAATTCTTGGCATAGTTCCCTCCTGACTAGTGAACCATTTTGCCACCTTAACCTCCTTGGGATGCTGGAGGAGGTGGCTATAGGAATAGAAATTTTATGACTTTTGGCAAAGATGGGACAATCTTCTTCCATGTCATTTTGTCTGTATCTGCATCTCTGTGCAATATGTCTGTCATATCATTTCTGTGAGTTAGATTTTGTTACCTGGAAAAATTTAAAATGCAGCAATATTTAAAACACAAATTTTATGCTGTAGTTAGAACATTGGGAAAAATTTCTTAATAACCTTGAGTTACCCCTTAAAAAGGAAAAGCCTGACTTTTTTTTTCCTATGATACCCAGTTATGGCCAAGCTGGGGGCTACAGAAATAAAATAAATTATAGAACTGCTAAATTAACATCTTAGCAGATTCTCAATGTTTTGAGCAATGATTAAGGAGTTTGATAATTATTCATTTTAAGATTGGAAGAAAAAAATTTCCTGAGACATTGGAGATGATTCCAGGAATTTACCCCATTCTGAAAGAAGAGAGTAGAAAAAAAGGTAAATAGCAACTTTTTGCTAACCCTTACTTGACTCTTATCTTGTATGGAGTCCCCTTCTGCTCTGTTTAGAAAAGAAAATATGATTCATTTTACATAAAACCTAAGTTAGCACTCCAGAAGTTATTAAGGGACTCTCTCCACAACCCTGATCACTCAGGATGCTTCATCCCCAGAGTCCTGAGTGTATCTCAGCTGTGGTGATTGCTAATAAGTTTGATATAGCCCCTGTTGCTCTGTTAGCCTCTCATCTCAGATCAAATTAAGAAAAGACAATGCTGAAGAACTGTAGGGACACTCAAATTCTGCCCCACTTGTAGAAATGAGGGAAACAGCAATAGCAGTGGGGACCCCACACACCTTGCCCAAGCACCTCCCCAATCCATTTTGGGGGGGTTGGAGTAGAGTGGGTGTCAGGCCCCACGGTCAGCATTCCCCGAGCCCGGGCTCCTGAAACTACCATCAAAGGGAGATCATGACACCTGCCACCTCAGCCTTCAGCAGGTTCTGTCCAGCAACTGCCTGGGAAAAATCCAGGTGCTCCTGGTAGCACCAAGCATACTAGTATAAAGTGGGAAAGCCAGTTAGCCTCTGTATTTGGTAAGTCCACCATTCTCTGTTTCAGTTGCAGAAATGTATTACCTATGAAATTTATGACAAATTATTTAGTCTCTGCCCAGCTTTCTGATTTGTAAAGAGAAATAATAATGGTTGTTGCGAAGATCATAATTGCAAAAGTGCTTAATATAAAACAAATACTATATGAATGTTAGCTGTTTAATTGGATATAATTGTTGCATATTTGATAACTTTATGTGGGTTTTTAGATTTGACTAACATACAATGCCAATGTTGAGATAAATGATTTTGGGGTGTGTGTGTATGTATGTGTAAAGTAATTTGGAAGCAAATTCAACTAAATTAAGATTACCATGCCTGAGCTTCCCAGGACTAGGAGGATAGTACATAGAGGAAAGAGGATCTCTTTCTCTTCCTTTCCCCTTCATTCCTTTCTTGACTGCAGCAAGGATACATGGATGGATGGGTGGAGGGGAGAGAGAGACAGGCAGACAGACAGACAGAGACACAGAGAAAGAGAGAGAGGGAGAGAGGCAGGGAGAGAGAGAGAGAGAGAGAGAGAGAGAGAGAGAGAGAGAGAGAGGGAGAGGGAGAGGGAGAGGGAGAGGGAGAGGGAGAGGGAGGGAGAGAGAGAATATACTCAGGTCAGTAAAATTTGTTATTTTAGATATGATAATAAAAGCAGTTTCAAAGGAGCTTTAATCAAAGCCTGCTAAAGAGATATGCAAGTTGTAATCTATTTGCACTAACAATATTAATTGAAGATTTAAGAATTTGAGAACTTTAGGAAAACAGAAAAGCCTTATCAGTATGAGGGTGTGCAACACTCTTTCCCCCCTTCACAGAGTGGGAGGAAAGTATCAAACAGTGTAGCCCACAGAAGCCAATAGTTGGAGTAGGCAAGCTCAACTCTGTCCCTGGATCTCTGTCAACTCCCCTTTCTTTGTAAGCTTACAGTTTTCTCTCTCTCTCTCTCTCTCTCTCTCTCTCTCTCTCTCTCTCTCTCTTTTTGTTGTTGTTGTTGTGGCAGTTGGGGTTAAGTAACTTGCCCAGGATCACACAGCTAGGAAGTATTAAGTGTCTGAGGCTAGATTTGAACTGAGGTCCTCCTGACTTCAGGGTTGGTGCTCTATTCATTGCACCACCTTGCTGCCCAAGCTTGCAGATTTTTTTAAACCATCAGTGTAGGCAAGTCATCAGCCCTAAGAAATAAGCTTTTTGGGGATGTATGGTTCCCAAGCAAGAATATGTAAATCTATAAGCTTCTTTATTATATAGAAATTATTTCTAATGATTTGTACCAGGATGAATTTAAACTCAAGAAGAAGAGAAAACATGTTAAAGATGTTAAACAAAATCTCCTATGTTTATGAGTCTTGGTAAATTTTTATTGCTTCTTGAAACTTCATGAGAGTAAAAATAAAGTACTAGCCTTAAGCTATGATTAGTAGAATTTGATATTAGAAATAAAATCTCTTGGGACTGTAATTGATATTCTTGTGAGTTTTGAATTTGGGTGTAATTTTCTGATGGATCATTAAGTCAGTAACCCATCATTTGAGAGAAATGGCATGTTACTCAGAGAGATGCCATCCTGAACTGTCACAGGTGAATGTCTGGGCAAGAGCTGGGATCTCAACCTTTGCCTCTGCTCAAGGTTATATCTTTATGATTCAGTTTCCCAGTTCTGTTTGTTTCCCAACTAATTCCTGAGTTAAAGAATAATTCAAATAAGAATAAGGTGGAATTATTACTGCATGATTGGTGTTCAACTGTGACCATTATATAAAGCCAAACAGAGCTAAAGATGCTTTATTCTGTCATGGATGTGCTCTCAGCTGAAGCCTGAAGAACCTGTTTTGATGCTATTATAATTATGTCCTTGTTTTTTCTCTTATAGCAAATTTCTGTAATCAGAGCAAGTGGTCAGTTGAAAACCATGTGCACAATAAAAGTACATAAGATTTTGTTTTCCATTTGAAAATATGTAGATAAATGAGTATTTGGCCTAGTCATACCTGTATGAAATCAGATCCCTAAATTGATACATTGTCTATGGGACTTAACTGTAATTCCATTCATTATTGAAATAAAATCTTCAGGATGATTTAGAGAATCAGTTTTCTTAGAGGAATATAACTTAATGGGATATTTTGTTACCTCAATGAAATAGTTGATTTTATTCAAGTTTGTAGTTTGTATGAAAATAACATCTGTTTGTATTATGTGTCCTCTGGTACAGATATGGTTTTTTTATAAGTGACCCTCCCAAGTCTTTTACCCTAGGAGTAGAAAGCCTCTACTTGCAAGGGTGTTGTTACTCATGTTCCTATCCCAACTGTTATCCAGCCTTTTTGTGGGCTTTGTCTCTTCTAGGCTCCAAGCCATGAACTTTTGTTCATGAACTACTTGTTCAACTGGAATATCACCTGCTACCTGATTCTGAGATTCAGTACCTCCTGGATGCTGCTGCCACCATCTTCAAGTCACCTCCTCAGTCTAGACCCCACTAAGCAGGGACAATTTTATACCTCTTCTCAGCCTGAAGCAGCTCCAGAAGATGAGACATTTGTCCCTTTGTCCCAAATGAATTTGGGTCCCAACTATTGAAGGGGAAATGTAGTGATAACTCTAAGGTTCCCTGGTCTTGGAACTACAGTTCCCTGTAGTTCCACAAACATTGCGGGCCGTTAAATAACAATTTGTTGGTTAGTGATAACAAAGTTTCTGAGACAATAATGAGGTGCATATCAGACCACTCCTCAATTCCACTTCTAAGTCATAAAATTAGATTAACAGTGACATGAAGCACCTGGTCTCTAATTTTTTCCTATAAATTTATTTTCTTGCTCCTGGTTTTTGCTTACTTCTTTTGAAACTTAATCTGCTTTAATTTCCCTTACAATTATAACAAACTTTTCCCTCTGACTTGAAGATGGATTCAAGCCAGCAAATACTTTTTGAGACATCTTGCAACATTGGTCTGAAACCTCAACCTTTTTTGGGAGTCTCTTTTGAACCTCAACATTAGGATTCAAACTTAGGTCCTATGACCTTAAGTTCAGTACTGTTTAAACTATATTACATTTCCTCATGAATATGAGAGCACTTGTTAAGATGCCATTTGATTCTCTATTCTCAAGTTTTGAAATTGTAGTGTTTTTAGGCAATACTGTTTTTGATTTTTTGCAAATCTTTTGCAAATCTTCAAGAGCAGTCTGAAAACTGGTTAAATATTGCAAATAAATTCATAAATATAGAGTAACACATGAAATAAAAACTTCTAAATGATCTTCATTTCCACTGAAGAGAATATGATTGTTATTTTCATTGCTTTATATAATTTTAAAACAATATTTATTGAAAGTTTGTGGTACACTAGTACCATAATTAATCACCATTATGATTCAACAAATTCCTATTAATAATGCTTCCTATTTATTTTCCTTCACTAAAAGTTGAGAATATTATGGAATCGGTAGAAGAATCCTACAAGTTTATAGGTAATAATTGCAATAAGTAGAAATACAATATAGATTTCAAATCACAAAGTGAGTAATTCTTATCCCAGAACTATTTATACAATTATCTTGCTGTGCAAGAAAAATCAGATCAAAAAGAAAAAAAAAATGAGAAAGAAAACAAAATGCAAGCAAACAACAACAAAAAGAGTGAAAATGCTATGTTGTGATCCACACTCAGTTTCCCCCAGTCTTCTCTCTGGGTGTCCATGGCTCTCTTCATTGTGTTGAGTATTTTACCATTTAGTTGTATTTAATGAAAGTTCAATAAATACGAAAATATTCATAGCAAAACTTTCTGCCAATAATGAATTATACAACTCTAAGACCCATTCCACCAAAGATGAATGGGGAAAATATATGAACAATTATCAAAAGAATAACAAACTATGATTTGCTATTTGAAAATATGCTCTAACTCACTAGTAATAAGAAAAACACAAATTGAAATATATCAGAAGTTTCACATTCTGAAAATTGGCAAAGATGACAAAAAACAGGAATTGTTGAATGGCTATGAGCAGCAAGGTGGTATAATGAACAGAATATCACTGGGGGTGAAATCAGTACAACTCATCTTCTTGAATTCAGTCTAGCCTAAGACACTTACCAGCTATGTGACCCTGGGCAAGTGACTTAGGTCTGTATTAATACTGAATTGGTAACAGACTTGGGACCCATTGATTGAGGAACAACTAAAAAATGCATGATTTATAGAAACACACAAATTACAGCAATGTAATACTTCTGGGCAGTTAGAAACGATGGGTTTTGTGGAAAATTAGGAGACAATAAGAAAGATTTACATTATGCTGAGCAGACCTCTGTAAAACTGTGGGAGAACATTGGGAAATATGGCATAGAATGGGCAGATATGGATGAGTTGCTTTGAAGGGAAATTCCAGATCAGTGAGATCACATGTTCACACACAGGAGAAAGAACATGTGATTATAAGAAATTTAGAGAAATATAGGAAAATTTGTAGGAAATGATGCAGAGGGAAAGAGAACAAAAAAGTACAGTAATCAGATTATCTACTACTATGTAAATGAAAACATCACTGAAAAGTAGATGGATTATGACAGTGAAGGTCCTAAAGAATAGATAAATAGGGGCAGCTAGATGGCACAGTGGATAGAGCACCAGCCCTGAAGTCAGGAAGACCTGAGTTCAAATTTGATCTCAGACACTTAATACTTCCTAGCTGTATGACCCTGGGCAAGTCATTTAATCCCGATTGCCTCAGGGGAAAAAAAGATAAATAAATTGAAGAGATGTACTGCAGTGACAGGTTGTTATATATATATATATATATATATATATATATATATACATAATATATATATTTATATATTGTTTTATATATATTGTTAGGTACAATTAATTATCTCATTGTATCAGGTATTCTTGCTTAATTGTCTTTGTTAGAAGAGATACAGTTTAGAGTGAGGGGTTTTGGGTCTGTTTTTTTTTTTGAAAGAAATAGTGCTATGAAGATAAAAAAAATATCACTACAAGTAACTATGTAAGAGGGAAAAATAAATCAGATTATAATTTAATGTAGGTAAGCTATTATTATAGTCTTGATTTAGCAGTTTAGTAATCCTATCAACAAAGGAAATATGGTCAGTCTGGCATGAAGTATCCTTGAAAAAGCTATGCTGGCTTTTTATGATCACAAATTCCTTTTCTAATAGCATTTCTTTAATGCTACATTCTAGAATATTCTCTGGCATTAAAGTCAAGCTCATTGGCCTTTATATAACTTTAAGTCTTTCACAAACTTCTCTCTCATTTGTGCCCATGGAGACCATTTTTTAAGTCAAATGCAAGTATTATAAATGCTAAATACAGCCAGAAGCTAGTCAGTGGAGAATAAAAACTGTCACATAATCAGTTCTGGACATTAGGCTGATTGCTGGTGTTTTATTTCGGGAAGAATAAGAGAGAAACATGAGAAATAACTGGGACCTCAAGGGGATAAATTGCAAAGATTCTCTGGAAATAAAGATCAGAGGGAATTTGGGATTTTAAAGCTATGAAGCACCTTAGAGCAAATATAGCCCAATCTTCTCAATTTATGGATGAAGAAATTCAGATCCAGAGAAATAAAGTGATTTTGATAACAATAAATGGAAGAATCAGAATTCAAAGCTAAGTCTCCTGATTCTAAATAATTTTCTATTGTGCCAAGCTAGATTTCTAGTAAATATTGTATTATTGTTACTTTTTCTTTTGTTTCTCTAGTACCCGACACTGTCTTACACATAAGTGATATTTAATAAATGCATGTTGTAAATTGGGAAATCATCTTTACATTTAAGGGTTCTGATAAAGGCCTCATTTCTAAAATATATAGAGAATTGTCTCATATTTATAAGAATTCAAGCCACTCTCCAGTAGATAAATGGTCAAAGGATATGAACAGACAATTTTCATATGATGAAATTAAAACCATTTCTAGTCACATGAAAAGTTGCTCCAAATCACTATTGATCAGAGAAATGCAAATTAAGACAACCCTGAGGTACGACTACACACCTGTCAGATTGGTTAAAATGACAGCAAAAGAAAATGACAAATGTTGGAGGGGATGTGGGAAAACTGGGACACTGATACATTGTTGGTGGAGCTGTGAACAGATCCAACCATTCTGGAGAGCAATTTGGAGCTATGCTCAAAAAGTTATCAAACTGTGCATACCCTTTGACCCAGCAGGGTTTCTATTGGGCTTATATTCCAAAGAGATCTTAGAGGAGAGAAAGGGCCCCACATGTGCAAGAATGTTTGTGGCAGCCCTTTTTGTAGTGGCTAGAAACTGGAAACGAATGGATGCCCATCAACTGGAGAGTGGCTGAATAAATTATATTATATGAATGTCATGGAATATTATTGTTCTGTAAGAAACGACCAACAGGAGGATTTCAGAGAGGCATGGAGAGACTTGCATGAACTGATGCTGAGTGAAATCAGCAGAACCAGGAGAACATTATACACAGCAACAACAATACTATATGATGATCAGTTCTGGTGGACATGACTCTCTTCAACGAGATGTTTCAAACCACGTCCAATTTTTCAGTGAAGAAAGCCATATACACCCAGAGAGAGGGATGTGAAATGTGGACCACAGCATAACATTTTCATGCTCTCTATCGATGATTGTTTGCATTGGGTTTCCTTTCTCAGATATTTTTTGTTCATGTAGATATGATTGTTCTTGCTCAGCAAGATTGTGGAAATATGTATACATATATTCAACTTGTCAAATATTTTAATATAATTAACATGTAGTAAACTTCCTGCCATCTAGGGGAGGGGTAGGGACTAGGGAAAATTTGTAATGGAAAGCTTTGTAAGGATCAATGTTGAGGAACTACCTATACATATGTTATGAAAATAAAAAGCTTTAATAAAAAAAATAAATAAATGCATGTTGGATTGAATTAACATTTCCCTAAATCAGTTTAATAATAAAACTGACTACAAATCAAAATGGTTCCTCTCAGTCTAAGTAATTGGGAATGTTTATTGCCAACCCTGCTACAACCTCTCTTCATACTACCTGTTAGTTTAAAAAAAAATCACTTGAGAAAATAGATAGGAAAAGACAAAGGAGGTAGTACTACAAAAATATCTTACATATGTACACATACATATAAACATATATATGTACACACACATATACATACATACACAGAATGTATCCAACCATACCACCATCTATTCACCAAAGCAAAAAGGGTGGGATTATCCTGCCCTTGCTCATACCCATGAGACTAGGCTGTATATTTTGTGAGGTCTTTTCCTAACCTTTTTATGTTATGTTAATCTGATTTCAGCTTTATAAAAATGTTGGTTGAGGAGGAAGATTAGTTAGGGGAGCACATTGTGATTTGCTCTGGACTTCAAACTTGGTAGATTTTTTTTTGAAGCTTTTTATTTTCAAAACATATGCACGAATAATTTTTCAACATTGACCCTTGCATAGCCTTCTGTTTCAGATTTTCCCCTTCTTCCCCTACCCCACCGCCAGATGGCAAGCAACCCAATATATGTTATACCTCTTAAAATATATGTTAAAACATTCATACAATTCTCTTGTTGCACAAGAAAAAATCAGATCAAAAAGAAAAGAAATGAGTAAGAAAACAAAATGCAAGAGAACATCAAAAAGAGTGAAAATGCTACGTTGTGATCCACATTCAGCATCCATAAGCCTCTCTCTTGTATGCAGATGGCTCTCTTTATCACAAGACCATTGGAACTGGCCTAGATCATCTCATTGTTAAAGAGAGCCACGTCCATCAGAATGGATCATCATATAATCTTGCTGTTGCTATGTACAATGATTTCCCAGTTTTGTTCATTTCACTTAGCATGAGTTCATATAAGTCTTCGCAGGTTTCTCTGAAATCCTGCTGGTCATTTCTTACAGAACAATAATATTCCATAATATTGATATACCATAATTTATTCAGCCATTCTCCAATTGATGGGCATCCATTCAGTTTCCAGTTTCTAGCCACTACAAAAAGGGCTGTCACAAACATTCTTGCACATGTGGGTCCCTTTCCCTCCTCTAAGATCCCTTTGGGATATAAACCCAGTAGAAACACTGCTGGGTCAAAGTTAGGTAAGCACAGTTTGATAACTTTTTGGGGCATAGTTCCATATTGCTCTCCAGAATGGTTGGATCCATTCACAATTCCACCAACAATGCATCAGTGTCCCAGCCTTCCCACATCCCTTCCCACATTCATCATTATCTTTTCCTGTCATCTTAGCCAATCTGACAGGTGTGTAATGATGTCTTGGAGTTGTCTTAATTTGCATTTCTCTGATCAATAGTAATTTGGAGCATCTTTTCATATGATTAAAAATGGTTTTAATTTCTTCATCTGAAAATTGATCATATTCTTTGGCCATTTATCAATTGGAGAATGGCTTGAATTCTTTTAAATATGAGACAATTCTCTATATATTTTAGAAATGAGGCCTTTATCAGAACCCTTAAATGTAAAAATGATTTCTCAATTTATTGCTTCCCTTCTGATCTTGTCTGCATTAGTTTTGTTTGTACAAAAACTTTTTAACTTAATATAATCAAAATTATCTATCTGGCGTTCAATTAAGAGTTCCAGTTCTTCTTTGGACACAAATTCTTTCCTTCTCCACAGGTCTGAGAGGTAAACTATCCTATGTTCCTCTAATGTGCTTATAATTTCACTCTTTATGTCTAAATCATGAACCCATTTAGATCTTATCTTGATATGTGGTGTTAGGTATGGGTCAAACCCTAATTTCTTCCACACTAGTTTCCAATTTTCCCAGCAGTTTTTATGAGATAGTGAGTTCTTATCTCAAAAGCTGGGGTCTTTGGGTTTGTCAAACACTAGATTGCTATATTTATTGTCTATTTTGTCCTGTGGTCCTAACCTATTACATTGATCAACTACTCTATTTCTTGGCCAGTACCAAATAGTTCTTGGTAGATTCTTGGTAGAAACAATATGCTTTGGCCTATAAAAGCAGTCAAATGTTTGAGTCCATTTCTTAAGCCTTAGAAACCAAAGTTCAGGGGCTCTAATTAATGCCCAGGTCTATATCTTGTAATTTGTGTGAAATGTTACTTGATACAATGTAAAGTAATTATAACTGGTAGGAAATTCTGCATGTTGAAACCACAAACTAGTACAGAAATACTTCCTGTTTTCCAACTATCTGCTCAATAGGGGAAGTGTTGGTTAATAATTGTGTAAAATAGCAAAGTTTAAACTTTATTATTGTCTTGGTGTTATAAAACTTCTCATTATAAAGAACAGATAAATACATAATTACTGAGGATATTACTTTCATATGATTGACTTGCAGAATGTAGAGTCATGTAGGGGGAAATGAAGATGAATATTGTATGTGAGATTTTCCTCATGTTTTTCAATAATATTTTCACTCTAAAAGAGAAGGCAAGGGGTTCCTATCCCACCAAAACTTTTGGCAATATTCACTAATCTTTGAGATGGTAAAATTTATTTAGTAATCAAAAATGGCAAAGCTACTTACAGTCTAGATATTCTAAAAATTATTACTTTTTAAAAGAAATTTATTGTTGCTAAAAAGAGCCTCTCAAAAGCAAAAGGTTTTATAGTGGGTATATGTAAGAGTTTGAAATGTGTTATTCACATTTAGGATTTCTTTTCCTTTGAAATTTCAGGGTTTAGACTTAAGCATCTTTGTTTTCAAAAGAAGATTAATAAGTATTTTGTGCCCAATTTTACAGCTGGTATTTCTCTAGGATTTTGAAGAGGCATTATAAATACCAATAGCTTTGTAATACTGGCCATGACAATGGGAATAAAGGACTCCCTCCCAAAGTTCTTAAGTGGACTTTGATGCTGGTAGTTTGCGGTATAAGGGGAAAGAAGAGAGAGACAGAGACAGAAAGAGACAGAGATAGACAGAGACACACAGAGAGGCAGAGACAGAGACAGACAGGTAGGAAATTCTGCTGAGAGAAACAGAGACTGGGTCAGGGGAGAGAAAAAAAGAGAAAAAGACAGGCAGAGACAGAGACACATACAAAGAAACAGAAACAGAGAACAATTATGAAGTGCTTAAAATATGTCAGGCAAAGTTCTAAGCCAAACCATTTGTTAGTTATGAAGTCAGCAATGTCAAAGGTGTGATGTTTATAAAGTATTAAGTCAGTGGGGACCAAAAGCATCAGAAGAAACAAATTTGGAGTCATGAGTCAACAAAATGAGCTTAGTGGGATACATAAAGAATCATAGGAAAATTTGTATGAATGCAGAGAGAAATAAACAGAATCAAAAATATTCACAAAGATTACATAGAATTGGATGTTCAGATGGGTTTGAGCCCATACAAAAGGGATATTTCCAAATCTAATTTAGCAAAGTAAATGTGCTGATATTTTTCTGAGTGGAGGGACTTGGGGCTAACCTCCTTCTTCCAGTTTTTTTGTGGACAGCTACTCGCCTTACAGATAAGCACTTTATGTAGGTGAAACATCTAAATTCTTTAAACACTGAACATTTTTTCGAAATCTAGGGAAAGTAGGATGGTAAGCGATATGAGAGTGGAAGAGAAGAGTGATATACTTACACTGTTTCCTCATCCATTCTAGAAAGTGGCCCAAAAGATAGTTTTACCTTTAATTTGACTCTTTTTCAGAAAAGAAAAAAAATTCTTCCTTTTTAAAAAATCTCTGTTCACAAAAGAGACTGCATTCAAATAATAAAAATAAGTGAAGGGTGGAGAGAGGAAAGGAAGGAATTATTCAGGAAAAATACTGTTCTTGATTGCCTTCTCAAAAACCGTGTGTTTGGCTGTATAATAAATGATTACACACAGGAGGTAATACACCAGTGCTCACAGATCACAGAGCTAGATAATATGCTAGGGGAATCTGAAAGCAGAGCAAGTAATGCTAAAATACAGATCTGGAGATATCCTGCCTGGATAGAAAGTTGAGGGCTTCAATTTTTTTTTTTTTTTTGGATAAGCACTAAGTTAAAACTTAAACTAAGTTAAAAGCAAAGAATAACAAATGAAATACGTTGTCAGGTTAAAGGGCATATGACCTTTGGGTTAATCTATGAAGACAACTTTCTCAAACATCTTGCTTTGTAGGAAAAATAATTTAATTCACTTTCTAGTTTAATTGAGTAAGTTTCCTTTCATATCATTCATATAATTCCCTGCCCCCAAATGGGTTCTGAAACAGTTCAATAACTTGGTACTTCTTAGGTTAAAGAACCTCAGTTGTTTCATTAGTAACTATCCAAATGTAAAAACAGACAGGTTAAACCAGTTTAGTAGATCCTATTTCCCAGGTGATTTCCACAGTGGAGGTGAGTTTGTCTAGAGAGACAAATAGTGGTCTTTGCCTTGTCATAGAAACTAAATGAATATTTCTGTGTTGCCTTTCAAACAGTATCATTAAGCTAACTCTTATTTATATCTCCTACCACTGTCTATCTCACCTCAAAGACATAGAGTTGCTTCTACAAGTTCTATTTCTCCACTTGATTTTGCAACTCACATTGCTAGTGACTGTGATGTAATAATGGCGAGCTGCAAGAGCAGCAACAATTGCTGGAGAAATGTTTCCTAATTTTTTTCAATCTGCAATATCCCTGTGAGTTTTCCAGGGTAGATTGCAGCGGTGGAAGTTGGAGAGAGAAGTCACCTTTTTTTTTTTTTTTTCTTTCATCTACAATCATGTACCATCCTAGCTATCCAAATCTAAGAGATGGGGTCAGGGGTGGGGTGCAGGGTGGGGAGGGGGAGGCAGACAGAGACAGACAGATACTCAAAGAAAGAGAGAGACACAGAAACAGAGAAATAAAAGAGACAGAGAGTAGAGATAGAAATAAAAAGATAAAAACAGACACAGAGACAAAGAGACAGATACACACAGAGAGAAACACAGAGGTAATGGAGAAGACATGGAAAGATAATTAAAAACGGTCACTGTTATGAAATTCACAGTATAGTGTTAATTCAGAGTTAAGGAGAGTTATTCTGATAAAAATAGCTATAGTTTACAATAAAAAATAACGTTGCTTTTTCTAGTTTTTTAATAATAATAAGCCCAATTCGTTGATCTTTTCTTTCTCTATTTTATGCAAGTAAGCATCTAGAGATATAAAATTGTCCTTTATAACTGCTTTGGCCGTATCCCACAAATTTTGGTATGTTGTCTCATTATTGTCATTCTCCTGGATGAAATTATTGATTGTGTCTATGATTTGCTCTTTCACCCATTCATTCTTCAGGATTAGATTATTTAATTTCCAATTAACTTTTGGTTTATTTTCTCCTGGCCTTATATTGCATGTGATTTTTATTGCATCATGATCTGAAAAAGATGCATTTACTATTTCTGCCTTTCTGCATTTGATTTTGAGGTTTTTATGCCCTAACACATGGTCAATTTTTGTATAAGTTCCATGGACTGCTGAGAAAAAAGTAAACTCCCTATTGTCTCCATTCAATTTTCTCCATAGATCTATCATACCTAACTTTTCTAACAATTGGTTTATCTCCCTAGTTTCTTTCTTGTTTATTTTGTGGTTTGATTTATCTAATTCTGAGAGAGCAAGGTTGAGATCCCCCACTAGTATAGTTTGGCTGTCTATTTCTTCTTGCATCTCTCTTAATTTCTCCCCTAGGAATTTGGATGCTATTGCACTTGGTGCATATATATTTAGTATCGATATTGCTATATTATCTATGGTACCCTTTAATAAAATATAGTTTCCTTCCTTATCTCTTTTGATTAGATCTATCTTGGCTTTTACTTGATCTGAGATAAGGATTGCTACCCCTGCTTTTTTTTTTGTTCACCTGAAGCATAATAGGTTCTGCTCTAGCCTTTTACCTTCATCCTGTATGTGTCAATATGTTTTAGATGTGTTTCTTGTAGACAACATATTGTGGGATTCTGTTTTTTAATCCAGTCTGCTATCTGCTTCCGCTTTATGGGAAAGTTCATCCCATTCACATTCACAGTTAGAATAACTAATTTTTTATTTCCTGCCATCTTATTTACCCAAGTTATGTTTTCCCCTTTCCTTTCCCCTTTCTCCCTTCCCCCTCCTCAGTACTTTGCTTTTGATGACCCCCTCCCCCAAACAATCCACCACCCTTTAGATCCCCTCCCCTTTTTTTTACTCCTTTCCCCTGATTCTTCTATTTTCCCTTCTATTAGTTTATCCCTTTTTTTTCCTTCTTTCCCTCCCACTTCCCTCTAGCAACAGACAAGTTTCTATGTGAAATCAAGTGTCTGATATACACTTTTAGAGCCCAACCTGATGAGAGTAAGATTTACACAATGCTCATCTCCCTCCCCTCTTTCTCTCAATTATATTAGGTTTTCTTTGCCTCTTCAAGAGATTTTACCTTGTTTTTACCTCCTTTTTTTTAGATCTTATTTTACCACTTTTTCCCTCTTTTCCCCAGTATGACAACCTTTCCCCCTCTAGTTTTCTTTTTCATATTATTAAAGTAATATCTAGTTAATTATACCCCCAAACTTTAAGTATCCCCATAGTAGAAATAAAGTTCTCAAGAGTCCTTTCCTTTTTACCTTTTTATTCTTCTCTTAAGTTCTGTGTTTGAATGTCGAATTTTTTGTTCATATCTGGTCTTTTCATTAGAAATAGGTGAAATTCACCTATATCATTGAATGACCATCTTCTTCCCTGGAGGATAATGCTCATTCTAGCTGGATAGGTTATTCTTGGCTGTAATCCAAGTTCCTTTGCCTTTCAGAATTTCTGGTTCCAGGCCCTTCGATCCTTCAATGTGGAGGCTGACAGATCGTGTGTGATTCTAATTATTGATCCTCAGTATTTGAATTGTTTCTTTCTAGCTGCTAGCAGAATCTTTTCCTTGGTGCGATAGTCCTGAAATTTAGCCACGATATTCCTTGGGGTTTTAATTTTGGGGTCTCTTTCAGGAGGTGATCGGTGAATTCTTTCAATGGTGATTTTGCCTTCTGATTCTACAATCTCAGGGCAGTTTTCTTTCAGGATTTCCTGGAAGATAGTGCTTAGATTCTTTTTTTCATCATGGCTTTCAGGAAGTCCAATAATCCTTAGATTGTCTCTCCTAGATCTATTTTCCAAGTTGTTTTCCTAGGAGATATTTCATATTTTCTTCTAATTTTTCATTTTTTTTTTGTTTTTCTTTGACTGATTCTTGAAGTCTTATTGAGTCATTCACTTGCATTTGTTCAATTCTTATTTTTAAAGTGCTATTTTGTTCAGTTACCTTTTTAAGTTCCTTTTGTAACTGGTCAATTGAATTTTTTTGCTCATTGCACTCTTTTTCCACTTTACTAATTTTATTTTTCAATAAATTGGTGTCTTTTTCATATCTCTTTTGCAGGGCATCATATCCTTCTTGCACTGATTTCAGTTTATTCTCCCATTTGTCCTCCAGCTCTCTTTTGAGGTTCTTTATGCAGTCTTCCAGAAAAGCCTTTTGAAAAAGGGACCAGTGATGGTCCTTAATAATTTCTTCTGGAGTTTTGTCTAAAGGAACCTCAGGATCTGCGGTCAGCCCTTCTTTCTCTCGATAAAAGCTGTCTATGGTGAGAGCTCTCTTTTGCCTCTTCATTTTTTTTTTTTTAGACAGTGTGGATGTCTCTTTAAGGATTGGAAAAATGGCGGCTGAAGTTCTTTGCCCTGGGGCACTTCGGTGAATTAACTTAAGGTGCTGGGCCGGTGAGGGCTAGGACTAGGTCCCAATTACTCCTTAAACAAGGCAAGTCTGCCAGAACACCTGCCCCCTATCAGGGCAGAGTGTCCCGAGTGCCTCAGATAAACTCCAGGTGTTTGGAGTTTGGAGTTTGGAGTTTTTGCCACAATGAGCTGAGCTGAGTCCCACCCTCACTTCCGGCCTACACCGGAGTCCTCTGTTTATCCCTCTGTCCGAGTTAGACAAACCTGAGATGAAGTTCTTTAGAGATATCAGCAAGCAGTGTCCAAATATTTCTGGATTTGTTGACTTGAAGATCAGTTCAGAGGATTATTTTATTCTTGATTTAAGAGTAGACCGGAGGAGGACTCAGAGTCACGTTTTCACTCCGCCATCTTTGCCCCACCCCTGGAGTTTTTTCCAAAAAGTAATGTTGCAAAGTAGATTGAGGATCTCCTTGAGAGACAGCAGGGACTATATCCAAGTCCTGTACTAGTTGGGTGGCCATAGGCAACTTGCTTAACTTCTCAGGGCCCCCAGATGACTATAATACCATAAGTTACAGTTGAGTTACCAATCTGCATTGGTGGAGGAGGTTTCCAAGCTGATAAAATCATGGGAACAGGCCCAAAAAACAAAAAACAAAGCGAAATAGTACAAGATAAAACGTGAGAGATACAAAACAAGGTCATTTTGTTGCAATAAAACACACATGTAAATATGCATGTGTATCCATCACCTCCCTTGCTTTCCTCAGTACCGTGGAACCCACTATCTTAGGTCATCCACTTAAACAAAATTTGGCAAAGGAGAGTCAGCAAATATATATTGTTCATCTATTCAAAAACCAATTAATAAATATGAACCGTGTACAAGGTTAGTATAGGCACTTTTTGTTGTTGGTTGTATCCAACTCTGTGACCCAATTGGGGTTTTCGTGACAAATATACTGTAATAGTTTGCCATCTCCTCATTTTACAAACAAGAAAATTGAGGCCAACAGAATTAAGTGACTTTCCAGGGTCACACAGCTAGCAAATGTCTGAGACTAGATTTGAACTCAGGAAGATGAGTCTTCCTGACTTCAGGTCCAGCACTTTATCTCCTGTGCCATCCAATTGCCTAGTCTAGGAACTAAGGTGAGATAACAAGCATTGAAACATAACCATCACAACACCCAGAAAAATTTAGTGGAAAAATATGTAGGGAATTGGAGAATGCACATATATTCAATAGCTATATAATTATGACAATGGAATACAAGATGTACATGAGGAAAGTACAAAAGGAGGTCATTTTGTTACAGTAAAAGAAAGGTATCTTTGTAATGTACCTAAAATGTCCTGAAGAGTTAGTTGGGAAAACAGCTTGCCCCCTTGCTCTGAGGCTACTCCTATTACTACTAAAAGCAAGAGCAGATCAACAAAGAAGAGTCTAAAAAAGAAATAAGGTCATATAATATTGCCACAGGGAATGTAGCCACTGTGCAAGAAAATCAAGGAGTTTTTTGAGGGAGATAATGCTTGAAGAGGTAAGAATAGGCATGGCAAAGTCTAATTAGTAGCTAAGAAAAATTCCTAAAAGTGCTGTATCTTTATTTTATTCCCTCCATCCCATCTTTAAGAAAAATCAAAAATAAATGTCTCTCCAGAGTTCCTATCTACTTTTTTTTTCCCTTTTTGAAATAGCAATCATGGTTGCCAAAAAAGACTTCTATAAACTGAACTTAGTTTGTTCTTGCCAGGTAGACACAGGGTTAAGTTAAAGGAGCAATCTTTTTCCCTTTTCAGCCTGGTAGCAGGATGTTTAACTGTTAATCTAAGTATTTTCAAAGGGATGAGTGGGGATTTGGGATGGGGTGCAGTAAGAATTATATAGAAAGTTAAAGTAATAACCCACAACTTCCTGGTCCTACTTTCCCCTGGATCAAGAAAGTTTAAAAGGAAATTCTAAACATAAATCTTATCTTTCAACCACTTGCAGATTATCTGCCTTTTACCAACTCCGTTTTGAACTGAGAAATGATTAAAAAACAGGACAAAGAGGCAACTAGTTATTGTGGTGGCTAAAGTGCTGACCTGAAATTGGGAAGAACTGAGTTTGAATCCTGCCTTAGGTTTTTGCTAGCTATCTGATCCTGGATCAATTACTCCTGTTAAAATCAGTTTCCTCATTGCAAAATGAAGAAAATTACTGCACCTATCTCACAGGCTTATTGTGAAAATCAAATGAAATATTTATAAAGTATTTTGTAAAAAAAAAAGATTTGGAGTTTTAGATTCCAACTAAGCATTGTCACTTATTGCTTTATAGGTCTACCCTACCTAATATTATTTCTTTTCTGGAAATCAGGTTGTTAGATAATATAGTATTAGAGGGAACAATTAGTTCCATTAGGGCAGTATCATAAATGCTGGGTAGATATGATCTATCTTATAGTAGGGCTTCATTACCTTACTGGGGATTTAGTTGTAATGTATCAACAACTTGATTGATAGAAATATCTGGCTAGGGAAACTTTATTCAGGGTAAGTCTGTAATACATTATTCTTTAGTTCTAGTCAATTAGGGTAAGAACCTCAAAGATAACAGATTTAGAGTTAGGAAGGATTTTAGAGGTCCTCTCATCTTGCCTCCCTATTTTATCAAATGATCTTCAAAGAAGTTAAATGATTTATCTAAGATCACCAAGCTAAATTAGTTTAGTTAGTAGGCCAGGCTTGGAGCTCTATTCTTTGACGCCATATTCAGTGCTCTTACCACACACTGCCAGTGAAACTTTCCTGGTGGATAGTAATTAAGGTTGAAATAATTTTCCCATCAAAAAGAATCAGATGAGATAATATTAGCACAATGCCTGGGACATACTAGGTAATTAATAAATACTTGTTCCTTTCTATTTCTCTTCCTCTTCTCTTCTACTTCTCTTTCCAAGTTTTCTTCCTTCTTTTCCTACCTTGTCTTTCTCTCTTCCTCTTCCTCTTTTTCTCTTTTCCTCCTCCTTCCTTCCCTGCCCATCCAAATTTTCTTTGTTTCTGTCAATATGGCGCTCTAACATCTGTCTATTTGAAGCTTTTCCTGATTACTCCAGCTCTTAATGTCATTTCCCTGATACATTTACTTTATATTTATTTGTATAGACATGTATAGGTTGTCTCTTCTGATAAAATATAAGCTCCTTGAAGGTAGAGGCTATTTCATTCTTGTCTTGATATTCCTAGCATGTAACCTGGCATATAGTAAGGTGCTTAATAAATATTTGATTTTAGAGTGAGAGATGGTGCCATGGGTAAAGCACCAGTCCTTGGAAGACCTGATTTTAGAGTGAAAACATTGGCTCAGGGTGATGTGTATGGAATTATGTATATAGATATTATTGCTCACGCTATGTCAGTTAATCAATAATACTAATTTGTAGAAAATAAAACTAAAACTGCATGACTCAACAAAGATGTGTCCTTTGATTTTTTTTTCCAGGCTTGTGTGCAAATGAAGTGAAAAAATTGGATTGTATTGACTGATCATTTACCTGAACTTGATCCAAAGGAAAGAAGAATCTCCTTCTGGGAAAGATATAGGATGTCCCAAAGAAAACAGTAGTTGATGAAAAGTGTAAGCTAGGATGTGCCTACACATGTTGCACCTGCAACTTTCTAATAACCACCCTTCTCCTACTGAGCATTCAATGAAAATAGAAGTGTTATATATCTTGTAAAATTTTATATCTGCCTGTACAACCCTCTCATTCCTCCCAGCAGGATTCTTTCTTAGGATACACAGATGTAAAGTACAGTCTACTTAATGTCAGTTTTTTTTTCTTCCTCTTGGCCTGTCACCCATGATTCATCAGCTAAGATTTTTATAGCATTGTCCCCACATAATATTTTCTTGGTGGGGAGTTAGCAGCAGTATACCAATTTCTACATCCAAGGAATTTTCAAAATGACAAGTCTATTACCGTAATGAAGGAAAATCAAGAAAATAATTTCCATTTAACTTCTTAGCAACTTGCTAATTATAGTTAGAGAAGTAATGGAGTAATGCCTTCTATTTCTCTAGTATTTCTCTGTTCTCAGATCTTCTTTGTAAAGAAACTCAAACACTTCATGTATTATCTTCCAGATAGTGGTGCTTGATGGAGGCACAGGGGAGCAATACTCTCACTTTTATTTTTAGTGATTCAAATCTATGCCTCTAGTCTTGACATTTCTTGATGATTCTTTTAAGACATCCCCTTGGAAAGGGGATTGAATTTAGAAAAAGAGGAACTGGATTCGAAGTCCAGCTACATTGCTTACTACTTTGTTGTTCAGTCTTTTTCCACTCATTCCTGACTCTTCATGACTCCATACATGGTTTACTTAGCAAAGACACTGGAGTCGTTTGCCATTTCCTTCTCCAGCTCATTTAACAAATAAGGTGTATGGGGTGTTCAGGGAGGACTAGCTCCTTCGGTGTGGGATTTGCTTAGCCCTTTTCATGGCTGCTCATCTACCTTTAATGTCCACCTATCATCCAACTCTCACTGATGATTCCAAAGCCCAGCAGCCATACCTCATCTTATTAGATGGGCTAAACCAGGTTAGGGTAATCAATGGGCCTCAAACCCATTGGTGATTTAAGGGAGTACCTACCCAAGCATGTAAAGACTTTCCCTAGAGGAATAGATGGATGAGAACATTATGTTCCAACAGTGGCCCTTAAGGCAACTAAAATAGGTGCTGTGGAATTCTTAGACACTGCTTCCCAAGCAGTCCCCAGAGTTCCTTACTTTTATCTTGTCTGTGGACTTTGATGACTCTGAAAGAAAGAATGGGACTGATGCCTTTGTTCAACTTGCCTCACTTAAACCCAATTCGTGGACAAGTCAAGACTTGTCTCTGTGATATCACTGGTCTTCAAAATGAAGGAGGAACAATAACAACAGCAACAGTATATGAGGAAACTAGAGCAAGCATAGTTAAGTGACTTTCTTAGGGTTACACAGCTAGTACGCGTCTGAGGCCAGATTTGAACTCATGAAGCTAAATTTTCCTGACTCTCTGGTCCTCAGCCTTTTCATCTGTAAAATGTATCTTTTAGGTACCTTCTAGCCTTAATTCTGGGATTCTACAAAATCTCTAAATTTCTCAGTGTTTTAAGTACTTCAAGCTCAACTACATTGTTACCTAGCCTTGTATTCAGTAATCCGATTTTTAGAAACTATACATATTTGTTATATAAAATATGTGCTAAATAGCTTCTACAGGTGAGACCTTTCTTCTCCACTTTTTGGCTAGTATTTTTATAGAAATAATTGCCTCTCAAGATATCATTAAAATAAAGACAGACACATATACAAACATTTCTATAGCAGCACTTTTGTAGTCACTAGGAACTGTCTCTATATTGGGGAATGGTTAAAGAGATTTTGGTATATGAATAAAAATAATAAAAGAACAATTGAGAGAAACTTGAGAAAATTTGTATGAATTGATGCAGAACCTTTTGTAATAGTAAAAGAATCTGCCATAGCTTCTCATGGCTTTTTTATTTCTCAGGGGACCAGAAAGTCATATTAATTGTCAGAACCTTAATCCTTTGAAGCATCATAGATCAGGGCTGTATCCTGTTATTTACACTATAGCTTCTTATGGGGTCTTGTAACTGAAAGTGAGGATCATGAAATTATGATATATTATCAGTAAATGTTTGATTTACATACCTATTTTATATACTTCTATACTCAGGGTGATGTAAAAATTTCTCAGATGAAAAGGAGTCATGAGTGGGAAAAGTATAAGAAGCTCTGGTTTAGACCACAATAGGTTTAAAGAAGAAATAATTCTTGTATAATGAATTGATCTACAAGCAATCCAATTAATCACTATAATCTAATTGAGCATTCAATGAATGCTAGGCACTGTGCTAAGATACAAAGACAAATTATAAAACATCCCTTGCTCTCAAAGATCTTAAATGCTATAGGTGAAGACAGCAAATGGATCAATAAAAGTATATACATATATATGTGTATATATATATGCCTATATAATATTTATAAAAACATGTGCAAAATAAATATAAAGTGATTTTTTGGGGTGGGACACCAGGATGAGAGATCAAGAAATACCTTATGAAGAAGGTGATGTGTGAGCTGACCTTGTAAAGAAAATAGGGATTTTAAGAGAAAGATAGGAGAAGTAAGTGTATTTTAGACATTTGGAACAACCTGTGCAAAGGCATAGATATGGAAGAGGGAAATTTTATTTTATTTAATTTTATTTATTTTATTAAAGCTTTTTATTTGTATAACATATGCATGGGTAGTTCCCCAGCATTGATCTTTACAAAGCTTTCCATTACAAATTTTACCCCCAGTCCCCTCCTCTCCCCTAGATGCAGGAAGTCCACTACATGTTAATAATGTTGAAATGCTTGAGAAGTTATGCAAGAAAAATCCTATGTACAAGAAAAAAAAAAGAATCAGAGAAAGGCAACACAATGCAAGCAAATGTCAATAGAGATGATGAAAATGTTACATTGTGGTCCATATTTCATATCCCTCTCTCTGGGTGTATATGGTTTTCTTCAGTGAACAATTGGAACTGGTTTGAGACAATTCTTTGTTGCAGAGAGCCATGTCCATCAGAATTGATCATCATGTAATACTGTTGTTGCTGTGTATGATGATCTCCTGGTTCTGCTCGTTTCACTCAGCATCAGTTCATGCAAGTCCCTCCAGGCCTCTCTGAAATCGTCCTGCTGGTCATTTCTTACAGAGCAATAATATTCCACAACATTCATATACCATAATTTATTCAGCAACTCTCCAATTGATGGGCATCCCTTCAGTTTCCAGTTTCTAGCCACTACAAAAAGGGCTGCCACAAACAAAGAGGGAAATTTTATGTGAGAAATAGCGAGAAGTTCAGTTTGGCAAAATGATGATGAGTAAATGAATAGAAAGTAATGTGTAATAAGCCTGAAAAGGTAGCCTGGAGTCAGAATGTGAAGAGCTGTGAATGTCAAACAAAAGGTTTTGTATTTAATAGTAGATAGAGGTAATAGGGAACCATTGGAATTTATTGAGTAGGGGAAGTGTGCTTTAATATCATTTTGACAGCTATGTGAAGATGAATTAGAAAAGAGAGAGGTTTGAGGCAGGGAGATAAATCAATAGGCCATTTCAATAATCTAGAAGAGAGATGAGGGTCTGAAATAGAATTATGATCATGTCAATGAAGAAAAATGAAAAATGTTATGGAGATGACTCCTGATTGAATATATGGAATGGGAATGAATGAGGAGTCAAAGATGACAAAGCAACAATAAAACTGAAAAAGAGGGACAATAACAGCAGAGAGAGTGACATTCATGTCCATATAGAGATTATGGTGTGAATCAGAGTGTAATAATTAGCTAAAGTAAATTCTTCATAAGTTAGAGATATTTCCAAAAAATATCTGCTGGTCCCTTTCTGGACTACATCACATAACTTTCACAAGTTGGGAGTATGCTCTGGGTCTGCACTTTTAATAAAATAATTCATGAACTCCACTGGTACATTTAATTTTAATAGATGACACAATCAGATCAAAACAAATCCATTTACTTGGATGGCATTGTAAGGACAGTGCCTATGAAATATTCCCCCAATAAAAATATATACATATATACACATCAATACATAAATATACATATACACACATGTTTACATGCTTTTATATAAATACATACCTTCCAAATATATATATTTGCATATGCATGTATATCTGTGTATATATCTATATCAACAATAATCAATCAATATGCATTTATTGTATATCTACTAAGTGTCAGGTACGCTGCTAAACTCATCTATATCTATTTTTATCTATGTTTATTCTATGTCTATCTGGCTATCAAATATAAGTGGAAAAATTGAGGGAACACACACATAGAGAACTCTGTAATAGAATAGAACTCTGCAAATAGGCTGTAATAGAAGCCTATCCTTAGGGAACACATATGGTCAAAACAACTTACATCTTTGGTGTTATAGGGCCCTTATGTCCTTTTGCTTCATATTTTCAAGTCTCTAATAAATATTTTCAATATTCATAGATGAATATTTGTTATTTTTGGTAGCATAAGCCTGAATAGGAGTCAAAAACCTGAGATACAGATAACCAAAGTATCAATTAAAAATGTATCATTGACTTTTAAGGAGTCTGCAATATATTTTTACATATATAGGGTGACATTAAAGAGAATTTGAATAATCAGATCAATATGTGATCTCATTTGCATGGACTTTCTCTACATGATACAGCTTTCAAGACATGTATGTCTATACATCCCATGTAACATTTTCCCACATTTCCCCTTAAGTTTGCAGTAGGAAGAGTCCATTCAATATGCAGAAGGCTTTTCTCACTTTCTCATCTTCCTCAGAATACAAATGAAGCACAAAAACTATCTGTTATTCCTTGCTCTCATTAAGTGAACATGCCATCCTAATTTTTTTGCACTCATGTATCATTTATAATCTTTTTTTCTTCTTTTGTTTCTGTAAACAAAGTAGTATAGAAATTTAAGATTATCATATTGATCAAAGAAATGCAAATTAAGACAACTCTGAAGTACCACTACACATGACTCAGATTGGCTAAGATGACAGGAAAAAATAATGATAAATTTGGAGAGGATGTGGGAAAACTGGGACACTAATACATTGTTGGTGGAGTTGTGAACTGATCCAACTCTGATTTTTCTTGTGCAGCATGGTAATTTTGGAAATACATATAGAAGAACTGCACATGTTTAACATATATTGAATTATTTGCTGTCTAAGAGAGGGGGTGTTGTGAAGGGAGGGAGAAAAAATTTGGAACAAAAGGTTTTGCAGGGGTGAATGTTGAAAACTATGCATATATTTTGAAAATAAAAAACTAAAAAATAAAAGAATTAAAAAATAAAATTAGAATTAGAAAAAAAAAGTAGGGCTAGTAATCACTGATCTCAAATTCAAACTTAAAGAGTCAACCAAAGGAGAAATCTATATTATATCTTAGCTATATTAATATTGAAAAAAAGAAAACTAGGATTATATGTGAAAATCCAAATCTTTATTATGTACAGCTTACTTTCTTTTAAAAATATGTGATGAATTTCAAATATAACTTTAAAGGTTTTCCTTTGTGTCTGTGATTCCTTCTGATCTTTATGTTAACTTCTTTGCATTTCAAAATAATGCTTCAAAAAAAGTCTTATTGAAATATTTTTAATTTCTTTTCTGTCTCTGTCTCTATCTCTATCTTTGTCTGTCTCTGTCTCTGTCTCTCTCCTTTTTTGGCAACCCTATCTTAGCTCTTCTCTCCCTCTCTCTTGTAGCATTTCCCCCCAAACGCCCAAATGCAAACTGAAAAGAAAAAAAGGAAGAGAAAAACACAACTATTATAACAAGTATGTATAATCAAGCAAAACAAATGTTGGTCTTATCTGAAAGTCTATATTTTATCCTTCATCTTGAGTCCCTTACCTTTCTTTCAGGAAATAAGCAGAATGGTTCTTCACTGGTTCTCTGGAATTATGGTTGATTATTATTAAAATTAAAATGCTTAAATCTTCATAAGTGTTCATTTCTACAATGCTTTTTATGATTGAATATAATACTCTCCTGATTCTGCTCACTTCACTCTATCAATTTCCAGATTTCTCTGAAATCATCCTTTTTATCATTTTTTCCTGTAGTAATAATATTCCATTACATTTCTATGCCATAATTTTTTTTAGCCATTCCCCTATTAATGGTAATTCTCCCTAGCTTCTAATTCTTTGCTATACTACAAATAGAGATGCTATATTTTTGTATATATGGATTCTTCTGATCTTTCTTTTATCCTTTTGGAATTTTAGAATATAGAGGTAGATCTGAGTAACAGGTAATGCACAATATTGTGATTTTTTTGGTGGGGAGGCATCGTTTCAAAGAGTGAATTTGTGTTCTTGCTTTCCCAAAGCTCCTACAATAATTGCCTTCTTCCCTTCCTTCCTTCCTTCCTTCCTTCCTTCCTTCCTTCCTTCCTTCCTTCCTTCCTTCCTTCCTTCCTTCCTTCCTTTTTTCTTTCTTTTTCTTCCTTTTCCTTTTTAAATCATGTTTGCCTAGTAGATAGGTGTGAGGAAGAATTTCAGAGTTGTTTTAGTTTACATTTCTCTAGTTATTGGTGATTTGTAGCATTTTTTTTCATATGTTTGTTGCTAGGTTGAATTTCTTATTTTGATAACTCTGACCATTTCTTATTTGGGGAATGGTTCTTACTCTTATAGATTTGAATCAGTTCCTTATATGCCTTTGAAATATGACCTTTATTAGAGAAACTTGCTGTAAAGGTTTTTTTTTCTCACTTCTAATATTAACTATTAGTTTTGTTTGTGTAAAACGTTTTAAATCTTGTTTAATCAAAACCGATCTTATCCTCTGTGGTCCTATCATTTATTTGGCCTTAAATTCTTTCCCTATCTATGGTTGATAGCAAAAGGCTTTCCTTCTTTCACCCTCTATGTTGTGTATAACATGACATTTTATATCTAACTCATATATCCATTTAGAATTTGTTTTGGTATACACAATGAAATATGTAAACAATTTCTGTCAGACTGCTTTCCAGTTTTCCTAGAAGCTTTTGTCAAATAGTGAGTCCTTATGCAAATACTTTGGGCTCATCTTTGGTTTCACTGAACACTTAGACTGCAAAGTTGCTATCTTTCTCTATTTTAAGTACCTGATCTATTCCAACTTTTTAATCACTCTCAAATAACTTTGTATTTGCTTCTTTTTAGTATTACTTGAGATCTGGTAGTTCTAGACCCCCTTTCTTCCCACTTTCATACATTATTCCCTTAAGATTTTTGACTTTTTTTTTCTTCCAATTGAATTTTGTTATTTTTTCTAATCTCTGAAGTAATTCTTTTTGTGATATTATTGATATGTAAGTGAAAATAAGTAAATTAATTTAAGTAATATAGGCAATTTTATTCTGTTATATAACATACATTATGTATCAAGTTATGAACATTTCAATAGCTTCAATTATTTTGGTGTATTTTCTTGTAAAACATGTTTTGTAGTTATATAAAGCTCCTGTTTGTGCCTTACTAGATAGAAACTCAAATATTTTATACTTTCTATGGTTATTTTGAATAGTTTTCTTCTTGTTGGGTTTTGTTCAAGCAAAGTCAATAAGAATTTATTATGTGCTAAGTATTGGGGGTACAAAGCAAAAAATAATCACTGACCTTTGGGATCTTAGAATCAAAGTTGTTTTCAGTGTTTCAGTCTTATCTTACCTTTTTATTAATACTATTTTATTTTTTCCCCATTACATGTTAAGAAAAGTTTTAGCATTCATTTTTATTAGATTTTGAGTTCCATTTTTTTCTTCCTCCCTCTCTTTCCTAACATTGTAGCCAATTTGTTATAGATTATACACGTAGTGTCATGTAAAAAAAATTCATATTAATCACAGTTGTGAAAGAAGAAACAGATAAAAAGGAAAAAATACAAGAAAGAATAAAGTAATTGAAAAAACACGATCTGATTTGTATTCAAAGTCTATTAGTTCTTTATCTGATTATGGATAACATTTTTTCTTCAATAGTCCTTTGTACCTGTCTTAGATCAATGTGTTACTGAAAAAAGCTGAGTCAATGATAGTTGATCATCACATAGTTTTGCTGATACTGTATACAATGTTTTCCTGGTTCTGCTCATTTCACTTTGTATCAGTTCATACAATTCTTTCCAGATTTTTTTTAATTCTGCCTGACCATTATTTCTTATTGCATAATACTATTCCTATATCACAGCTTATTCAGCTATTCCTCAATTGATGGGCATTCCCTTGGTTTCCAATATTTTATCACCATAAAAGGGCTGTTATGAATATTTGTGCATGTACAGGTCTTTTCCTTCTTTTACTGATCTCTTTGAGATATAAACTAGTGATGGTATTGCTGGATCAAATAGTATGTTGTTCTTTGGGTATAGATCCAAATTGTTCTCCAGGATGGTTGGATCAGTTCAGAATTCCACCAACAGAACACTAGTGTCCCAATTTTCCCACATCCTTCCAATATTTATAATTTTCCTTTTTTTTTTGGTCATATTGGCCAATCTGATAGGTGTGAATAGGTATCTCAGATTTGTCTTAATTTGTGTTTCTCTAACTAATAGTGATTTAGAACACTTCTTATTTTTTTTTTATTTTTATTTTTATTTTTTTTT